>BOPP01000021.1:8756254-8809930 GCA_017312745.1 Gryllus bimaculatus
CAACAATTAGCAGCTTACATAGCAAGTTCTGGTATACATATTTCGTTTGGCAAGAGAAACAGCTTTGCTTAAAGATATCTTGAATGTTGACGCGTTTACTTCTGAAGACCTTAAGGAAGCATCTCCACTTCCAATTTTGAATTATTCTCGTATCATCTGAAGTTGCTACGAACATTAAAGTAAATTACATATTGTTTATAATATACATTACATATATACACACAACCAGCAGTATATAACCACCCTCACAACTATTGCATTTATATTCAATTTACTGTAGCCCAATATATTTTTAATTTTTTTCGGAGTTAATTTACTGCCAGCTTCAGCGAATATTATGTGTAGTATTCATAGCAGTCAGATTTTGATGTGGAAATTAATCTGCAATGAAAGGAATATTTGAATACAGAATCTTCAGATTAGAGAAAGAAAAGCTTTCGCAAAGTGCTCACTGTTCCAACTGTTCCCTAAACATTCTGTGTATAATTTCAATGAAATTTGCATCAGTGTTATGGTACTCATATCTACCTTTCTAAACTAACTGAAAAATTACATTTCTATTAAGACTGCATCTTTTCTCTACGCTTCAACCATTTGCTTGATCATTTAATTCAAGTCCGTATGATATGATAGTATGCACTAAAGTTATTTTAGTAAGAATTAACATTGCTAAAGAGAAATAACCATTAACGTTTCTGTATTTTGTTCTAACAAAAAATTGTTTATAAGGTTCAACTAAGTTTATGGATATTGAAGGGAAAGTTTTAGATCACAAACAAATAAAATTATGACTATTTTAAACATGACTAAGATTGCTTTTTTTCTAAAATTTTAATTAGAACATTACAATCGCCACAAGTTAAAAATTTAAAATCTAGAAGATCATGTGCAAGCAGAATTTGCACGCTACATTACGCTAGTGGACATTCTGCAATAATTGGCAAACTAAATTTTACAATATTCACGCCACTAAAAATTTCTTGCGATTCATTTTTAATTTACTTTGAGCTGGTGGATGAATAATTTTTACTACTGAATATTGCACTTATGGCCTAATATGTCATAACTTTATTAACTTTCATTTTCAAATATACCACAAGTTCACAGTATCTAAAAATAGTATTATAATAATTTACAAAGCAAATTACATCGTTAAAACATATAAAAAAATCAAAAGTTAATGTCAAATACTTTTGGTTGAATAAGCAGACAAAGCCACCGCCTCAGACGATTACACGTTTGATATAACATGTTCTTAAAAAATGTCGTGTAACTGTTTAAATGCAGAGAACGAACCAATGATAGTTAGTGTGTAGTTTCCATTCTCTGGAGTACAATACTTAAACTGCCTTGCCTGTCAATAGCGGGCTAAGCGAGAACGTACTGACTGTTCGGTCTAAAATTCCAAGTCGCATCTAAAACTTCAGGCTCAAAATTCTAGCAGTCCGAAAATTCCGAGAAAGCAGTCCTTAGTCAAGTTGTCTTTGTCCATTTTCTCGAAAGCATAAGATTCGAGCTTGAACATTTTTATTTCTTGGCAATGTTTCTTCATTATGATTTTCTGTAAATTGTACTGCTATAGATTTAATCAATTTTTAACAAAAATGTAGTGTAAAAATTCTTTTTGGTGTTTTAATAATATGTTCATCCCCCTAGACATTTCTTGAATCCCGCCAACGCAGCCAGCGCAATAGCAGCAGCGCGTTGTGCGGTGGCCAAGGGCACATCAAGAAGCTCATCCTTGTCCAGGTATCCTGTGGAAGCGGATCACGACTGCTCTTTGGATTGCAAGTTCCACCACATGTCTCGGAACTAGATTAACGTACGAAGAGTGGAATTATTTGTCTGCATCCCCAATGCAAAGGCTCTGCATATTTCGGGAAAAAAGATGACAAAAGAAAACAAGTTAAAAAATTAAATATATTTATGATGCGAGTGATACAATCACTTATCACGTGTCATAAAATTTTTGTCAGCCTTACCTAGTTTCATTTTATTTTCATTCAAATGTACAAACCACTTAATGATTTATTGTCAGTAGTAACTGATGCGGTCTGACGAATGTTTTGTTTGTTTGCATTCACAAATGTACCCGAACCCTTTAGCGGCGTCTGACGTTTAGCACTAAAATTGCTACAAATTGACCCTTTAGCTTGTTATGTATGCTCTGAAGGAATCTCTTTTATAAGAGTCTCAAAAAACTTTGTGAACATTCCTTAAAAAATTAATGATAAATAATATACATCATTCATAATAAACAATATTTATCAAATGTCAAGTTAGTTGCATTCTTAAAATTTTTAATTCCGACAGCATTGATAAAATACAAATTAGCTTTGCTTTCAGAAATGGCATTTCACGATGCATGGGAAAACGCATTTAATTACACTATCGATGATTCCTCCTCACCACTACCAACTCTGAAGTCAGCATAGAAAACTAGAATCACAGATTCGATCGAGACGAAAACTACACGAACAATCTAGCAGCTTACATAGCAAGTTCTGGATACATATTCCGTTTGGCGAGAAACAGCTTTTGCTTAAAGATATCATTGAATGTTGACCGTTTACTTCTGAAGACCTTAAGGAAGCATCTCCACTTCCAATTTTGAATTTATCTCGTATCATCTGAAGTTGCTACGAACATTAATAGTAATTACATATTGTTTATAAATATACATTACATATATACACACAACCAGCAGTATATAACCACCCTCACAAGCTATTGCATTTATAATTCAATTTACTGTAGCCAAATATATTTTTAATTTTTTTCGGAGTTAATTTACTGCCAGCTTCAGCGAATATTATGTGTAGTATTCATAGCAGTCAGATTTTGATGTGGAAATTAATCTGAAATGAAAGGAATATTTGAATACAGAATCTTCTAGATTAGAGAAAGAAAAAGCTTCGCAAAGTGCTCACTGTTCCAACTGTTCCCTAAACATTCTGGTATAATTTCAATGAAATTTGCATCAGTGTTATGGTACTCATATCTACCTTTCTAAACTAACTGAAAAATTACATTTCTATTAAGACTGCATCTTTTCTCTACGCTTCAACCATTTGCTTGATCATTTAATTCAAGGTCCGTATGATATGATAGTATGCACTAAAGTATTTTATGTAAGAATTAACCTTGCTTAAGAAGTAACAATTAACGTTTCTGTATTTTGTCTAACAAAAATTGTTTACAAGTTCAACTAAGTTTATGGGATATTGAAGGGAAAGTTTTAGATCACAAACAAAAATTATGACTATTTTAACATGACTAAGATTGCTTTTATTTCTAAAATTTTAATTAGAACATTACAATCGCCACCAGTTTAAAATTTAAAAGTCAGAAGATCATGTGCAAGCAGAATTTTGCACGCTACATTACGCTACGTGGACATCTGAAATAATTGGCAAACTAAATTTTACAATATTCACGCCACTAAAAATTTCTTGGCATCATTTTTAATTTACTTTGAGCTGGTGGATGAATAATTTTTACTACTGAATATTGCACTTTATCGGCCTAATATGTCATAACTTTATAACTTTCATTTCAAAATTACCACAAGTTCACAGTATCTAAAAATAAGTATTATAATAATTTAAAAGCAAATTACATCATTAAAACAATATAAAAAATCAAAAGTTAATGTCAAATACTTTTGGTTGAAATAAGCAAGACAAAGCACGCCTCGAGACATTACACGTTTTGATATAACATGTTCTTAAAAAATGTCGTGTAACTGTTTAAAATGCAGAGAACGAACCCAATTGACTAGTAGTGTAGTTTCCATTCTCTGGAGTACAATACTTAAACTGCCTTGCCTGTCTAATAGCGGCCTAAGCGAGAACGTACTGACTGTTCGGTCTAAAATTCCAAGTCTCATCTAAACTTCAGGCTCAAAATTCCTAGCGAGTGCGAAAATTCCGAGACAGCAGTCCTTAGTCAAGTTGTCTTTTCCATTCTCGAAAGCATAAAGATTCGAGTATTTTCTCTTGTCAGGAGTACATCCCTGGTGGGCTTGTACGCGCGCATCTAGTGGCCGCTAGCTGACGGCGCATAGCTTGCTGGGCGACCTCCGCGAGGCCTCGTCCTCGGCGGCGGCGTCCTGCCCCGCGGCCTGCTGGTCCAGCGGGCGCAGCAGCTGGCGCACGGAGTCCGACCAGGCCTCGTCGGCGGCGATGCGCCCGTTCTTGTCCCTGGCGGCGCGGTCCGCCCCGCACACCAGCAGCAGCCTACTCGACTGGTCCTGGTTGGCCCGGACCGCCCAGTGCAGCGCCGTGCGCCCGTCGGCGTCGCGCGCGTTGTGGTCGGCGCCCGCGGCCAGCAGCTCGGCCACGCAGCGTGGGTCGGAGATGGCGGCGGCGAACAGCGCGGGCGGCAGGCCGCGCGGCCGGGCGTCCGGGGGCACGCCCCCTTCCAGCAGCGCGCCCACCGCCCTCCAGTGCCCGTTCAGCGCCGCGCGACGAAGGCCCAGCGCCGCCGATTTCGACTGGAACTGGCACACACAAGCATGCAATGGACGCGGGGTGGAATGAAGCGTCATTTCGTTCCTGGGCTGCAATAGTGGCAACTACAATCAGGAGAGAAACGAGTTTGAAATTTTCTCTTGGTATTGAAATGCACGATTCTTGCAGTCTCATTTCTGCCATTTGTTACTAGAATTTTGTACTGTACGATATGCGACTGAAAGGTACACCAATTTGCAATTCCCGAGAGTGCATTAATTTAAAAACTGTATTTTTTTAATTCTGCCACTATTGCAGCCCACGAATTGTATCCACTTAGCAATGGGGTATCATGTTATATGACCCTGGATAAATAAGAACAATGCTTCGGGAGGTCATGGAGACTTGATCGAAAGTTTCTCATTCCATTGGTTGTGGTTTTCTGCAAATTTATGTATGATTTGCTACGCACATTAACAGTGATAACTTCTGTGTTTAAAGAAGTGGATGTGTAAGTTATGAGACTAGGACGGAAGTTGTCAAAGTTTTATTTTTGTTGAGAAAATCATTTCTCATAAGAAGTGATTACGTACCCGTTACCGACGATCGAAATGTTACAGGTGGCAATTTTAATTCTACTTACCATCAATTTTGGAAATTAAAAAAATCGTTAACTTTTAATTAAAAATCGTTTTTGTAAAGCGTTCATAAAGCGTTTTTATAAAGTCTGCAATTTGTTGCACGTAATGTTTATGTGCTCTAGTTGAGATCCATTGAACATCTCACAAAGAATTATATGTTTAATGAATAATGAAACGTTACTACTTTATTTCAAATTAAAAAACTTTGTATACAATATTCTCAGCTATTAATATTTAGAGTCTACAATCTATTTATTACCAATGCTATTAATATTTTCCAGCATTACATTCTAGTTCAGCCAATTTGTCAAGTTCTTTTGAGATTCACATGGATCTGAAAACTTAATTGTCCGAATTCTAGTAAACTCAGGATTCTTTTGTTAATTTCAAACAATTTCCGATAGCATCTTGTCAGAGTTAATGAAACTAATGATTTTCTACAAGCGAGTATCTTATACTCTGAATAGTTAAACGAACTACGATTTTTTCTCAATAATTTATCAATAAATAATGTAAAATCAAAAATTTACCCCAGTAGATAATGCAAAGTCAAAAGAACAGTCAAATTTGAAGTTTTGAAGGGGAGACTGGCATGCCGTGATGTACGCGATTTGAAAAGTCAGATTTGTTTTATCATGCTTCCCAAACAATTTGCAACGATTCATGGAATAGCTAGGCAACTACTCCGAGGTTTCTGATTACTGTTACGTCTGCTGTACTCTCTGATCACCCGCTCTCCACGTCACTCACCGCTTCCGGGCGCGCTTTCGCCATGAGGCGGATGATGTCTGCGCGTCCCCCGGAGGCCGCCTGGGTGAGCGGGCTGGCGCCGGTGTTGTCCTCGGCGGCCGGGTCCGCGCCCACGGCGAGCAGCGCCTCCACCACTGCCTTGTGCCCGTCGTTGGCCGCCAGCCAGAGCGCCGTTTCTCGGCGCTTCGTTCTAACCTGTGCAATTAATTATGTTTCTCGCACGTTTTCTTGAGCGCCGGATCCGCCACCCCTCTGTCGTCTAGGTTATCCGGAACGAGCCGCGTCTCTACCCTGGTGGCTGACGTTTCGGCCAAAATGTTGTGGCTTCCTCGCCACGTACTGCTGAAGAAGGCCACGTGTTTGCTGAAAGGTCGGACACCATGCCCGAGACGCGGCTCGTCCGGGTTAGCATAGACAATACAAACTCCGACTGCGGAAGCCTTCACAATCACTACTACTCTTACAATTCGTAAATAAATTATGAATAATGGACAATTAAGCATATTTTGGACGCAAGCTCGTTCACGTGCAATAATTTTCATCGGCAAACTAACAACAGATAATACGTTAATTGTGTATTCATATTATTAATCTTAAATTTTGAAACAGGCAAACATCATAGATTATTTTAGTTTTCTTTTTTATTTCATACGCTTGGTTTTCAATATTATTAGGGAACTCGTCGTTCTGTGAAACAGAATACGTTTTAAGAAATTGGTCCGACTATATGCGGTCGTTATTTTGAAAGTGTTTAGCATATTTATTTTGTCTTCTCCCTCAGAATTCAATTTTGAGAAAAGATGAATGCAAATTATTAGAACGATTAGCAATATTACCAGAACTTAAGTTGTTATCTGTTTTTAAAGATTTTTTATAAGAAACGCAAAAAAAGCCCAATGAAATTGGTTACTTCTATTTCATAAGGATTATATTGTTTCCTTCTCTCCACTCCATATTTAAAATATAAAAAATGGGATGTACAAATTTTCAAAATTATTATTACCTTACCATGTTAATCCGTTCCATACAGAAATATAATTCAAATAGCAGCTCTTAAAAATTTCAACAGCTTGGTGGTCACAGGTTACTTTTTATCAATGACCAACCAAATTTGTATCCCTTTTTTCTCGTATTTTTTTTAAATCACGAGTTGCGAAGGTAAATAAAATTAACCGTCAAAGTAACGACTACTCAAAACCGTACTTTCTTGTATTGTTATCGGTACTACTGCATGAAAACTATGTCAATATCAAAACTTCTGAATAGGAAAATCAAAGTCGCTCAAGAAAACCGCATCTCAAATATATAAGTTTTTTAATCAAATGAAGAAAAATGCTTAGAAAATTGCCAGGGGAAAAATCCTTTAATATAATTTACAGGTCAACGGACATTTACGGAAAACGCTGCCCTCAGCAGTGGAATAATCTGCTCTGGCCAGGTTCAAGCCATTCTGCAGAGAAGGACCCCGTCGGAGTCGTGTCGTCGACCTCTTTCTTGTGCGTCGACGAACACTTGCCTGATCCGGAGGGGTGCCGCGAGCCACCAGCTCCTGCACGGCCGTCGCGTCGCCCCGCCCCGCAGCCTCCAAGAGCGCCCGCCCGCACGGGTGGATGGGCGGCGGAGGGTTGACAAACCCGCGCAGCTGGAACCACGTGTATTGATACCAATTAAAAATTCAAGGAAAAGATTTTGTTACTCTTGGTCGATCTGCGATTTCGAAACTTTGACCAAGCAACACAAATACCTACACGGAAGAACGTTGGATGTGGTAGTTTAGGCTACTTTGCAAGAATGAATTTTTGATTTAGTGATTCCGGCGCGTCAACTGCTAGAATTATTCCCGTGAGTGTAGTGCATGATTTTTGCTTGAGGGGTAGCGGTGATATTCCCTCCTCCCTGGATGGCGAAATCCGGTAGCGACATACCGTCGGCTAGCGCTGTTTCCCCTATCCAAACAATGTCCCACCAACGGAGCACCACCCCAGACTAAGCTCCGGATCAGCTTCCAGAAAAGTGTGATAGTGAAAAACATGTAAGTAAGTGTGTGTTAGTAAAGAGTAAGCTAGTAAGCTAGCTAGAATTGGAAAGAAATATCGCGCGACCATGACCCGTCTTTAGGACTCTGCTCCGGCATTCACCTGGTATTGATAAGAAACAACGGAAAACTACCGATCAGAGCAGTCCGTCACTAGAATCCTCCTCCAGAGTGTGACCGAATTCGACCTAGATATCTAGCTAATATCGATATTTCAGGAATGAAAAGGTTATTTTGCGTTGTAATTTTAATAGAACACACTGGAAACCAACAAACATGACCGTTCCATCTAAGAAAATGAATTTTTCCTGAATTTTACTAAGCTATAATAGAAGGCTGGTAGATTCAACTCTTACTAAAACCTTGCTTTTAATAAAGTTCTCACGTACAACGTTCTTCCATGATATTCCATTTTCGTTGGAAGGTTTTCTTGGACAATGTTGGGAACAATAAAATTAACAGGCACTGTTGGAAGTAAGAATTTAAAAAATGAGAAAATCTCCCATAACATGAGAAACTTTTTAAAAATATCAGGTAAGAGACTTTAAAAAAAGAATTTAAAGTAAAAACTAATTTCGAACTTTCAATTTGACTTCTTTACGTTGGATAAGGTTTCATTTTTTGACTTCCAAGGGATTTTTTTTACATTTCAAATACTGATTTACATGTTTTATTGAATTTTGCTTAGTATTCCTGGAAAATAGGTGAAAAATTATATGTTCCCTCCATGCAACGTCTCCCCAAAAAGAAAGGGTTAAAGTAGGGTACACTGTGCACCCAAAGAGAAACATGGCGGCAGGGGGGAGGGGTCTCTAAGATCTCCCTCAAATTACGCTACGCGCTCTGATAGAAATGAATAAAACTTACGGATAGGCGATTTTCATGGATTGCCATTCTTACACTTTGCTCCCGCCGCATTGTAACGCAAATTTGCTTTCAACGGCAAGTTTTCTCGCTTCGCTCGCCCGGATCCAAGCCACGGCGAGGTTCGGGCCTTCGGCCCTCGCGTTCACTAGAAACATCCTTGAGTCTATAGACCGCATAATTACCAATTCACTTTTATGAGAAAGCCTCCAGAATTCAAACTGCCAGTTACCTCCGGAGCGGCGCGAAGTGCCGGTTTAAACGACTTCAGCCGAAGAAAGTTCGTCTAACATTTAGGTTATTTTTAAAAATTGCACGGTTTTAATGAAAATGCACTTTTACCGGGTGGTTTAGTACTAAATACTGGGTGGCTTAGTACTAAATACTAAGTTCTAAATCATCATCACAAAAAATTAAAGGAAAATTATGGCTGCTTTAGCAAAAAATCGTGAATGTTTTTGGAAGAAAATTGACACTGACTCAAAATTACGCCGCAACTATTTGAATAATAAAAACTGAACAGAAATCAGAGTGCTAAAATTTACAGTTGCTGGCATTAAGAAAAGTACATGTATGATTTAGTAACAAGAATATAGGAGATATTTGAAAATATTATATTTTTAAATTAAAAAATTACGAGCTTTAAATTAAAAAAAAAAATTACCACATTCGAAAGTTCACTTTGGTGGTTGAATTCAAAATAAAATGACTTCACATGAGTATTTTCGTTCATTTCAAATAGATAAGTGGTATTTATTGTGCCTTTTCCAAGGTCTCCATCTCCATTTAGGGGCTACACTCATTAATAGCCAATTTTTTGCGGGATCCATTCGTGTCCGTTTGAGAACAGTTTCGCTGTACAGACCTACATAAAAGTGTGTTCAAGTCTCCTTAAAAATTTTCATTAAAATGATGAAGGCATTCTGATTGAGTATACACAAAATATTTTGATAAAACATTTAAAATATCTTGCAATGGGTCATATTAAAGTAAAGAGTCAAATTATGAAAAGGCAACCAATTTAAGTAAATAGATTTACAGTAGAAAAGTTATCCTCAGAGACAGAAGGGACTGGGGGGGGGGAGAGCGCGCGCGATTGAACTTATTCCTGGATTCAACCTCGTATAATTCTCAAATGCACTATAACACGAAATGCATACAACAGCTAAATTATACATTTTCTTTATACAAATACGTCACTGATTACACACAATGCCCAAGAACTCACAGAACTAGTTTTGAAAACATAAGCCAGTTCGGCTGTTTTGATATATTGCAAATGATTTTGAAGGAATATTTATAAACACGATGACCGGTCTAGAATAACTTTTTTAAACAAAGTTTTCATTGAATTAAAAAATAAGTCCTAAATTCAGTTAAAGTTCATCTTACTCACATTCTTACGAGTCTCGTGCAATGTGCATTTCTGCAAAATGTAAGACAGGTCAAACTTTTACAAAACTGTCAGAAACGCTTACATGGTAGGAACAAATGAATATAAGACTCCAAATATTCCCACTTAACTAATACAGAGCTTTAAAAGAGAATTGCGAAAATTTTGTAAACTTGTACACAGTATCTTAATTAGTTCGATCTGGAAGGTCAAGGATTTTAGAATGTAGAAAAGTCATTTTCAATCAATTATATTGGATTTTGTCAAATCTATCGACTAAATGATTCATTATTGAAATTTTATTCTAGATTCTGAATATTTTTCTCGAAAGAACTTTCATTCAGATAAATAACTTTAGTGATAGATCAGAACTGTTTACAGGATTTAATCACGAATACTGCAAAGTGTATATCACGTTAAGATGAAAGAATGAAGATATGGAATCAGTCGTAGTATGGTACCATAGAACTCCACTCCCATGTGCAGTTTGCCTTATCACAAGGTAACTACTACAGAACACTCTTGATCGCTTGACTGGTTATTGGATAGCTAACTGCCATTATTGTAATCAACATATTTAAATGAAACAAGTTCACGGATTTGAATCTTACACAAGTTCTTCATAATTTCAAGGGAGATTTTAATTAGACAGTAAGGTCTTGCACTTTTCTTTGTATTTCACGCGAAGGTAATGTATTGAAAGTTTAATTTAACTTACCCTTCTCCACAAGCCGTAAGATTCCATGATGAATACTGGTAAGGCCTGGAGCTGCTTAAATTTATTTTTCAGAAGACTGGCTCACCTATCTGCTCACCCGCTATTAGACTGAGAGTCACCCTCCTTCCTCAACCTATGATTGAACATTGCAAGGATGCCACCGTGACCACATTGCATTTTATTTTCCTACTGAAATACGGCCATATTCAGTGTACTTTTTTTATATTTCACTTCTTTAACTTTAATCTCGCACATTTCTGTCTTTCAGAGTTCTTACTCACCAACTACTACAATCCCCATTCCAGATTTAAAAACTTTATAAATGACAAGACACTATAACAGCAATGTAAATACAGACTCGATACAAATATCGAAAAATTTGCTCTTAACTGCAAGTTTCGTTAACGTGTACTGGCAACACTTCCATTGCGATTTGGCGGAATTACAAACTACGAGGTACTATTATCAAGTGTGCGAAATATTAAGTTAAGCTTATTGAAAACAAGTGACGGTTTTTTAACATGTGTTGGAAGAGTTTTAGAAGGTTTTTGAGAAATTTAATCTCAAATAACAAAAAGTACACTTTAGATTAAATATTTAATTAAAGATTAAATAAAACTCACCACTTGTTTTGACATCTTGTTTCTCCTAATTTTTCAGTGCATGTTAATATTTCTCGTAATATTATAAATTTAAGATACAAAATGTTTTTTTATATGCCACAGTCATAATTGTTACCATATAACATGGTACACGGATTAAGATATTATTTACTACAAAACTAATTTTCTGATTTATGATATTATATAATTAAATAATTTTGAAACATTCTTAATATATAACAGCAAAATTGTATTTAATTTATAAAAGATATTTTTATTCACAAATAAGTTTTATTAATATTAATATCATTATTATTATTAATGCTAATATTTTTGTATGCAGAACAATAATACTGAAAATATTTTCGTTAAAAATTCCTCTTTTCTTACAAAATCAAAGAGTAAAATTGTGTAAGTCACAATAAATAATAATTGCATGAAAAAAATTGATGATTTTTAAATATAAAAATTGTTGAGAATTTTAAAGAATGGTGTATCAATACATTATTTTACATTTCAGCTATTTAAATACTATATTCATCAGAAATACATATTTTAACCTTATGTTTTAATGTGCCAGTTGCATTCATATCGCTGAAATGTTTAATTACTCAAAAATTAAAACGAAACTCTGAATATCCTCTTAGAATATTACATTACCATTAAATTATTACCTTCTTAGGCAAATGGAGTGATGGAATATTTTTCTTTACTGATCCTCTGGACAACTTCCTTTTTCTAAGTTATGGAATTCTGACTTTCATTATGATTCTATTTGCCATATTGATTACACAAAATGATTAATATTAGAACAGTGTTTTTGTAATCTTATCAAGTAATATAATGGACTCGTTAATTTTGTTGTTGTTTAAGGTCCCAACAACATCTAGGTCATTAACGACCACTATTGCATAACGGTGTGCATAACTGTGAAGATGACACAAAAAACCTTAAAACATAATGGTAATAAGAGAGGGTGAAGGTGAAAAACGAACACAAATACAACCATGCCCGAGCCGGGACTCGAACCAGCGATCTATCGGGCCGAGAACGCTACGGTATAACTACCTTAACGATCTTAGCTATCGGCGGATTGATTTTTGTTTACAATGTTTTTAGGAATCATAATGGATACTTTATTTATAAATTTCAGTTTTTTTTATTTGATTCATGTGTGCATAAACTCCTTTTAAAGTATTAGCTGACAGGTGTGAACATTCCGAACTTTGTAAATCATTGGTGAGAAAATAAAATCAGCTTAATATTAGAATTAAGGCTGGAACTACTAGGCCGTAAGTGATCATCGTATAGAACCCGGCATTGTGCGTGGGTAAAAAATTTCAATATTGCTAAGTGGTTATTAACAAACTGAAAAGCTTAGATCAGGGCAATGAATAGCAACAAATAAGAAATAGTTCACTCTGACATTTATTTTACAAATTCTTCAAGTTCCTTATCACCCGCCCCAGAAAGTGGGCTATTCACATGTGCTAAATTCCCAAAAATTAAATGAAGATTCATGAAGAATTCATGTCGTAGAATGCGGCTTAAGACACGTAACTCACACTACCCCGCGTGTTTGCTTTTATGATCCCCACATAATTCCTCGCATGCTCGCAAATGATTTTTGCATATTTCTGTAACGTCACCCACGTTACTTGAATGACAGCGAGGACTCGTCAGGTGAAGAAAATGAAATGCCTCTTAATGTACAACTGACCATACAAGTTTGGCCAATTATAATAAAGGGGCATACTAAGAGAAACTGCTTTTCGATTTCCCTCTATTATCCCTTGTCCCCCCCCCTCGACGAATTGCGTATGCTGGAGTATGGTTACCACTCCCAGCGCTCTGATCTGCCGGATGGAACTGCGGGAAGGTGTTCTTTAGGTCTGTGTCACTCGAGCGTTGCGTTGACGCGCGTCACTTAACGCTAATGAAGTCAGTGCATCGACGCGCGTCGATGCGTGCACACACGCTTCACTTAACGCGCGTCGTGGATTAACACTGTATCTTAAGCGAAACGGAGACGTGCGTTGGGGCCACAGCTCAAACAGGACGCTCAAGCAAGCACAGATCAAGTAACCTCTTAAGTCAAGATAACACGTGATATTTAGCTTCCGACGCGTGACGTTCGCTTGGCGTCACTAGGTCTCATTAATCTTCAAACAAACAAACACTATTCAAAAACGTGTTAGTTGACCGGCAACGATGGTACAAATTAGTTAACACCTTGAGGTTATCCTGGAAAGAAATATTTTTGAATATCATCCCGTTCTAGTAGATGTGCGTCTTTTTCTTGTACATGTACGGTATTTTCAACACATGCTCGAAAGACAGATACACATGGCAGACATACGTGCTGAATTTTGATTGCATGACTTTCCACAATTGAAAGGGTTCGCAGAGTTGCAACTAACCCACGGAATAATTCCCCCCACCATGAACAAATATTTTTAAGCTTAATATTATTTCTCATCTTGTTATGTTATGTAGATAGTACTTAGATATAACCACTACTTGCAAAAGTTAAAAACATGTGAATGTTGGACATACGCGTATGTGTTTTTACGACATACGCCAAGAAGTATGTCAGTGTAAGCAAGTGAAGTTAAGTTTGAAGAAATATTTGAGTGAATAATAGAGTGAGAAATAGTAAGGAGAGGGCAAGTCAAATTACTCCGGTAATTAAATTGAGATGTCCAGAGCAAAAACGGATAAGTGCTTTTTTGGCAAATTTTGAGTTTGAATAAAAGTATAAAGAAAAATCTGTATTTTATTTCGTGATCAAAATGAATACAAATTACTCCAACAGTTACTGCGTTCCATTGATGGAAAGAAAATACCTTACATAGCATATTCTGTAGTTGAACTCAACATTCTCAATATCAAATCTAGTGCACATAAATCTTTTGTGGTCGAAGTCGTTCAATTAAGATTGTGAGATCCAGAAGATTAAAAAACCTTGGTATTTGTGTGGCCGAATAGTTTTGCTACTGCCACTTTCTTTTAGCAATGGAAACTGGAAATATAATATTTTATTGTTTCATATGAAATGTTTTACTTCAGAGAATGTAGTTTGAATCTTTCTTAACTTTTGATTCAAACAAAATCTCCAAACAAAAAATATAAATAACAGTTTATTTAATAGCTAGAATCTGAAAAACATTTCTTTCATACTTTTTAGATAAAGCAGCGAGCACAATTGCTGCTGATACTCAATACAGGACAATACAACAGACATAATAGACGTTATGTCCATTTCTCAACTTTAATGGAATTTAAACAACAGGAGTACAATTACAACTATTATTGAACGACACGTGCGATACTTAATATGTGTCAGTAGCGTCCGGCAATAAAAAAATATTTTTAGAACAGTGGACATATGAAATTTGTGAAGTTCATGATTCCTTTGCAAATTTAACAGGAAACTTCAAACATTCAAAGTATGAACTTGTCGTACAAAAGCAACACTTTTCTGAAAAAGGAAGTACCTGAAACAAAAGCGTTACACAATATTTAAAAACCAATACAGTAGTAAAATCGAAAAAAAATCGCAGAAAATACACACGTACATTAAGCCATAGCCCAAACAAGAACAGTGCCTATAAGTTACTTTATTTCGGAATGAGAAATCCAACTGTCAAGTTTTTATGTAAAATTGACAATTACAACGTTGTGTATAGTAGTTTGAAGAGTGCGATGAATACACTCAGTCAAGGCAAATTTACCGTTCCTCTTCGACAGATTAATACATTGTGTAAACCCAAGCGAGCCTGTGTTAAGCTGGTTAAATCAGTCGCTTCTGCCATTTGCTTCTTGCACCATCCTGGGAAGAATGCGACAGATTTACAACCGTGGCGAGCCAGCCTTCTTCGTGGTCGACCACCTCACGACTCGATCATTCCGTTGCGTTGGGGGGGAATGAAATCGAATCGCAGCAGCTGGAGCGGAATCATTTCGCCGGAGTTGGAGGAGTCTGCAGAGTGCGCGATCACGTGGTACGGAGCGGTGAGGAGCAAGTGGCGCACTTTATCGGTTACGGCCAAGTCTATGGGTGTTTGACCAGCATTGTCTTTCGCGAAGCGGTCTGCCCCGCTCACCAGCAGCAGAGTGACGCATTCTGGTTTATTGGCAATGGCCGCGTAGTGCAGTGCGGTTCGCCCCTCTTCGTCTACCTAGAGAAGAAAGGGATGAAAATCAGTCTATGTAATAAATGGCGAGAGTGGCAATTACAGACGTGTGGAAATTCTGACTTAGTCTGAGTTAGTCGGTTAGTCTGAAGAACAGATTTTCCAAACAAGTACATATTTTGTGTTCCTCTCTTTGTGCGTTTTAATACAACTTATTATTGTTTTTAAATACATTTATTTTAAGTCACCTCAACATCGGCGTATGGTTCTTAGCAACTACTTATAAATAAATTACACTTCCATCGGTTATAAAACAGTACTTAAACAAATTAGTACAGACAAATTACACTTAGCACAAATTAAACATACATTGTTAAATACAAAGTTGCAATTGTACAAATTTGAAATATATTTAGTCTGGTTATATTTCATTTATGATATTTGTTTTTCAGAATTGTAGTACTTTTTTTGATAATTCTCTGATGTTAGGGTTAGTTATTGCTCTTGCTAGTATACTCGTGTATTTTGCTTGGGTCTGCTGTGAAGAAATGGAGTTCAACTAATGATAGGTATAACTAATGATGGATGTTAAGAGAGGTATTGCAGGGCTCATAGGTGGGAGGGGATCTTTGGTTAGACTAAAAATATGACTAAAATTAAAATGATCAGTTCTTGTTAGTGATATTATCATTTGTTATTTCTTAAGGAGTGAACATTTTCAATTTTTTAAATAAAAATTATTGCTTTGTGAATTCACTAAAACAGCACTGTTCGACATGTTTTCGTAACCTTACTACGAGCAATGTACATTTTATTACGTTTTAATAAACAAGCCACATTTCACTAAACTGATTAAATTGTTGTTCGCAGTTGTAATTTCAAATGCTTTCGATTTTTAATTGATACATTACTACAGATATTTTATACTGTTCTATCTCGTTTTTTCAGATCATGACAATGAATTCACTTCAATAATTTTTGTATTGACTTGGTTTAGTTTCATTCTTCATCATACATAAAGATAAAACCTCCGTTAGGAAACCATTGATGCAACCAATGTAAAATTTGTATTTATATAAATTTTAAATTAGTGCTGATACATGGTGATTCTCATAATAAATAACCTGCCAATAACCTGAGCTAACATGATATTTCACCACCCGGGCTCCAAATGGAACGAAACTAAATATTCTTCAATCATCTCTTTTCGAGTCTAATAATTGTCATACCTCTGAGTTGCGGGGTGTAAATTGTCTTGATTGTCTTACAAATGAAACGTAATATTCATGTGTAGCGAAGTACAAGGGTGAAACTGCGGGGGACGGAAGTGAGAATTCGCCGCTACCAGAAGAGCCGTTGCTCGTTTCTTTCAACTTACAAGAATTGATAATTTAGAAAGTATAAATACATTTCAATATCACAATTTTGGATTTGCAGTAACATTCTTAATGAATGACATTATTTTTATTATTATTATTATTATTATAAAAACCTAACCAGCTTCAATTTAAAGTCTCTAGTAAGAAGACTAGCAAAACTTTCTAGTTTATTTTCGAACGGTTTATAATTTAAAATACACAGATTAAAGTAATGTATAAATGATTTAAATAGCACTAATTTCTGAACTTGAGATTATCCTCGAATCTATCAATGTTTGAAACCAATCTTCGCGTAATGTGAGTGCAGTTATTGTGAAGTAATTGTTTTTTGCACATCGAGATTGAGATAGTTTTGCAGAAACAAATAGGTCGAATAAAAAACTCTCAATCGAAATCCAACAAAAAACATTACCTTCACTCACGAAATTTAACATTTTTACTATGATCGTATTAAAATGCTCCTATTATGAATAATGATTTGTTTCATGTCTATTCTTCGAGGTGTATTTGAAAGGAACCCTCATCTTCCTTCCACGTTTGTATAACAGGAGATCCTAATTTTGCGACAAAGGGCATTTTTCTTTCATATGAGTTTCAAGTGTACTATTGGTATATCGTGTGTTATAATTACTGAATTAAAAATAGTCAAAAGCAATGTTGACTTTCCACAAGAGTTGTTCGAATCTGCGAAAGCTGCATTATCTAATTTATTACCCAAAAAATCTAAGAAATATACGAAAACCCTTACCATCAGTTGAAAACTTAGTATACTTCTGAGAAACTTACTATGAGTTTTATAATATATATAATTCCCTTTCATAATTCCATCTCATACTTCCCTTGGACCCCGCAACTCTCCATCAACATTGGGGACAAAAGCTATGGGTTGCTACTATAGGATGCGCTAGTGTCGCTGGATTCAGCTGCTGGTACGGCTCGCCAACTTTCGCTCATACAAATTGGTCAAGAAATACGAATACACATTAATTATGAGCGATTTCTGAAATAAATTACAAAAGAAGTTAAATACTACGTGTTCATCTTCTAAAATTCATTTATTCGTAATAATACACGCGTGAAAGAAAAGGTAGCGCGAACAGCGGCGCGATCTTTTCTATCAAGCGCGTGTGTTTGCGTCCCCGCGCGGTTTAAATGACGTTGGTAGCAGTTCGTATTTTAGTTCGTGTAAGAAGGCGATGCTCTAGAGCGCGCCACTGTAATGCCCCCACCACGTTATATGGGAGTTATAGGGCCGTGCTTCCCTTCATAAAGGAATATGTAGTATCATTTTACTGTTTTCTTATTTCTTTCGTTACCATGGTCATTGTGATCCAGGTAAGATGTCGATGCAGATCGAGTTCCATACCGAAGGCAATAACAAGCTAAGTCAATATCAGTACAAAATAAAAGCCATGCAATGTTGCGAGGAAGCCGACCTCGAGGAGTTTACCTCGTGCGGGTCCGCGCCGTTGTGGAGGAGCTCCGCGAGGCAGGCGGCGTCGGTGGCGGCGGCGGCGAAGGGCGCGGGGAGGCACCTGCGCGCGCGGGCGGCGGCCGAGGTGCCGCCCTCCAGGAGCGCGCGCACGGCCCGCGGCCGGCTATGCAGGGCCGCTTGCCGGAGGGCCAGCGCCGCCGACTCCGTGTGGAACTGAAGGACAATTGATTCATTGATTCGTTGATTCGTTAATTCATTGATTCATTGGTTCATTGATTCACGGATTCATTGAATCATAGATTCATTGGTTCATTGATTCACGGATTCATTGAATCATTGATTCATTGATTCATTGATTCATTGATTCATTGATTAGCGATTCCGGGGGCACCAACGGCTAAGGTCACTGATAGTCTCCTTAGTGTATTGGATGCTTTTATCGCGGGAGGTAGCGGTAGTCTTCCCCTGCAGGATAGCGACATTCGGCGCTGAACTACCCTTCAACTGGCGGGGTTTTCCCCAACCAGTTATCTCTCACTAGCGGGGCACCGCCCCAGCCGGGATAAGATCTAAGCTCCTGACTGGACTCCCGTCGTGTGTGCTAGTGGAGAGGGTGTACGATTTAAGCGTGTGTAAGAGATATGACAAGTAAGAGTAAGTAAAGATTGCGTGCGGTCCTCAGCCCTTTATTAGAGTACTGCCCCAGCATTGGCCTGGCATTGATCGGAAACAGCGACTGAATGCGACCTACTTTTGTAGGTAGGTAATCCTGCCACCGTTGGGGTTCAAACCCTAGAACCTCCCGGTTAGAGGAATAGCATTGGCATCAACTGATGTCCTAAGTCACCTAAGCCGATCTGAAGGAGAAAAAAATCTCAACAGGTTACACCTATGGGGACCATTTATGAAATTCTATGAAGCAAGATTTACTTTGCAGCAATTCTGAAACATTTCTTTCTTCTTGTTAGATTTTATGTATATTGACAGAGATCATTATAACCTCTTATACAATCTCGCTAAGTCGAACGATTTTTCTTTCCGAGCTTACATGCAAAATATTAATATTTTAACTTTGTCTTATCAGTTTACATGACAATATAGAAAAAGGTAAATTTCAACATTTCACAGAAAAACAATTTCCCACATTTAAAACAATTTAGGCAGCAAGAAAAAATCTACGTACCGTCTATAGCTCATCTGCCTTTCAAAATAGTTATTAGTGAACTTCCACTTTAAAGAGGTTGGCACAGCGTTAGTCCCCTAAACTTTTTTCCATTTATTTTTTATGCGTTCACAATGCATTATAATTCCATTTGGTAAATCAATCGTTTAAGAATTTGTAGAAGCCCTAAATTTATGTTTTAATTTATTAGATGTTTTGAACGAGGCAGTTCCACACCATCTTTAATTTTTAAGTATTTTGAGTAGTTTAAAAAATTTAATCTGTTCGGAATCAGAGGACAAAATATGTTAGACAAAGAAGGAAGGAACAAACTCGAAGAGACTCAGAACTCAACACAAGAGGGAAGATCCAACGCTTCTGGGGCGTTAACGCAGTCCTCGGATGCTTAATGGTGAATTTTTGTGGTTCATTTCTTTCCCTTTCTCTCCTCACGAATTCATTTCTTTTATCGCAAAAAGGCCGGCATGGATCACGCGGATAAGCAACCTGCATTTATCGTGGCTCAGTACCATTATCTATGTGGTAGGTGCATAAAACTTTATATTAGGGAATGAGCTGAATATCTGGATCAGATTTTTATCTCCCATGGAGCCCTGGGTGTCCGAAAGATGAAATGAATGGCTGAAAACCATAACGATATAAATGACACTTTATAAATTAGGGTCAATGTTACTCTAAAGACGTTATACTTTGTTACAACATTAAAACCACGTCATTTCAATTCATTAAAACCATGAAAATATACTGCCACTGAAATTATAGTCTAAAATAATTAGGATTTTCTCAGAATTCATAAAATGTTAATTATACCGTTCTGGCTTACACATTCTAATGATGCTGACATTGAGGACTGAAAGGATATCCATACAGACATACACAAATACACCCATGCCCGAGACACGATAGAACAAACGATCTTCTGGTCTGAGACCGGTACGCCTTAGCGATCTTGGCCATCTGATCGGCCGTGGTTCATTTGATGATGATGATGATGATTATTATTATTATTATTATTATTATTATTATTATTACTATTACTATTATTATAGTCACTATCATTATTATTACTGGTAGTAGTATCTTAGTAGACGTTGCAGTAACTTGCTGAATGACATTGCACAAGACAGATTATAAATCCAGAGGACTTCGCACTCCCCATAAATTTCACAAAATTTAACGTTACAAATCCATTTCATTAAAATACTGAACAATTCCATTACATTTTTATACACATTTTACATTTATGTACACAAATTTGGCAAAATTCATACACTTATTTTAAAATAATGTATAAAAAATATTTAAAGTATAAAAAACATACAATTTCTACTAGATGATTCGATGTAGTTAAAATATTAAAAAATGTTTAGAATGTTGATTGAGTTCGTTTGTAGTTGTGATATATAGCTTTTAAGAAATAAATCTTAAATGTCAAAATGTTATGATATATAATGGTTAAGGTCATTAGTGGACTAATCTACCCTCATTATGTAGTAACAAGTGTAAATTTTGATAACTGGCATTCGAGTCTGAAAAAATTTTCCGCTTTATGATTGCGTCCAGAGGGATTATTGAATAAACTTTACATTTAAGAACACTTAACACTTACAAAGAGTTAGTGAGACAGCGTATTAGACCATAAAGTGAATGTATAGAAGATAATAAAATGTTGGTGAGTAACAATGAAGCACCACCGCAAAAAATATGTAAGAAACTATAACGTTAAAGCTGTATTTATAAACCTCGTGAAACTGCAGTAATATCGTTTTGCCATCTTATCAGAATTGCGAAATTACTTATTACACAAACAAGAAGGGTATTTTTCTAACTAGGTGATGTGGGAGGGAAACATTAGCACTCGTTTAACACTTTCTACTCAGTTCCGAAAATTACTTGGCACACTGGGGCATTATTGTTTATGAAACATCACGATGCCAAGAGTTAATTTAGATTGGGCATATTGTATTTCACATTACTGAAAAATTATTGTGTAATATGTATATCATGAATGTGTTATACACAACAGTATGTACATTATTATCAAATCTTTAACCATTTTATCATTTTAATCAAATTTCTCAAAAAGTATAAATGGTATAAACGCAAAACAATACACATTGTCGGAAGCACATTTACCCACATGCGAATGAGGAAACCGCATTGCAATATCTTTAATCATTCAAAAATTACTGGAGTGTTAAAGACAAAACTTATGTTGTAAAAAAATAAGTTTGTTAACTTCAACTTTAAACGCGTCAGCACGAAAACTTTAGCATACAACCAATGTGTAAAAGCGAGTTTCCATTTCGTTTAAGGAGTAATTTATTCAGTACTACGATAAGAAAAGATAAACAAAGCCGTACACTCTTTTTGGCGTAAAATGCACTAAAAATCCGGCATTTGCTGGGCCGAGATGTATTACTTTACATGTAAAAAGTAATTAAATGAAAATTTGAAGCCTTGTGCCTTTCTCACTTTGAAATTAAAGTTTACAACATAAAAGCGACTTTAAACAAAAAATATAATATAATTACCTCAACTAGCCAAACTTTCGTATCACTACCACTATGTAGCCCATGCCTTTTTTAACGATGTGCCTTATTAGTCAATCCTAAACAATTTCGACCTCCCTGATAGACGGAAGGAAAATTTTAGCAGCCGGCTACTCTGATCGGTAGTTTTCCGACGTTTCTCCGATCAACACCTGGCGAATGACGGATGAGTACCCTAACAAACGGGCCACAGTCCTCGCGTGGTATTTTCTTCTCCTTTCTTATCATATCCTCTACACTCACACACACTCACACACACACACACTACATTACCATACATTAACCCAGAGATTAGAGCTTATCCCGACTGGGGTGGTGCCCAGATGGTGGGAGATACCTAGTTGGTTGGGAAAAAACCCACAAGCCCACGGGTGGGACGGCACCGGATCTCGCCCTCTACCAGGGGAAGATCACCTTCACCTGCCACGATAACATACACTACATTTACGGGACTAATGACCTTGGTAGCGGACGCCCTCGGAATCAGTAATCAGTCGGATAAACGGGAGCATCACGGGGGTAGCGTGCTCACCACATCCGGCCACTCAGTCGCCATGTGCTTGATTATGGCGTGGTGGCCGTTGACAGCGGCCCGGATGAGCGGGGTGTCGCCCGTGACGTCCTGCATGCAAGGGTCGGCGCCTGCTTCCAGCAGCACCAGGGCGACGTCCACGCGACCGCGTTGCGCCGCCAACCACAGCGCCGACTCCCCGTGGCGCGTGCGGACCTCGTCGGGCTCGATGCCCAGCGCCAGAAGAGTTTTCACCAAAACGGCGTCGCCATTTTGGGCCGCCTCCAGCAAGGTCTCTTTCGTCAGGGCGACGGGCGCGCGAGGGGCGACCCACGACACAATCTGTACAAGGACGCAAAAAAGCTACTATCTTGTTAACATTTAATTTATTTAACACTTATTTCACCATTAACATTTTAAATAAACAAATGACAATCATTTTCATGATAATTTACATTCGATTTTTTAGTCTGGAAACGTTTAGATATGTCATGGAGATTATCGATGCCAAGAGCTTTTCTTGTATTTTAAACAAAAAAACATTCTAGGATATTGTGGCTTTAAGGCCGCAGACACACGAGCGTTGTTTTGACGCGCGTCACTTAAGGATGATGACGTCAGCTGCGTCGATGAGCGATGGCTGCACCCACGATTTTGTTTACCGCGCGTCTCCGGTGCTACTCCTAGCAAAACACGGACGACGTCGAAACTGCTATAATAGATTATTTGGTGCTGAAAATGTTAATAAAAAGGGAAACGTTCAGGAGATACTGGATGCACCCAATTAATAGTGAGAAACTCTCTCAGGGTGATTATTACGTTCTCTTCAATAAGCTGCGATAAGACAGGGAGAAATATTTGATTATATTTTCGAATATCAGAAGGATCAATGAATAAGTTTCACTTCAAACTAAATTGAGTCAGAATTCCAGCATCAATGCCCATCTCTAAGTAATCATTAAATAAATCAGAATAAATATTTCCTTCCACTCAAGTACGGCCTCCAAGCATCCGTTCAACGCGCGTTGATACAGTCACGTGTGTTGAGACGCTACTGCCCACAGCTCAAGCTACAACGGACGTCACGATAAAGCGCCGTGTGCATTTCCATAAACGAAATACGACCGCATTCATAGTCGTCATATTTTTGAGCAACACTTAAGTGTTTAATTAAGCATTCACTTATTCTTATAAGTGAGCTTATCTGTACCCTTAAGTGGACCCTTAACCCCTTTTCAATGTGGAATAACATAAAGATTTTTATGAGTTGTTGGAATTATTGATATCAACATGGAACAACTTCCAAACGGAAGAACTACCAAAACGATATTTGAGAGTCAAGGAAAATCCTTTGGAAATGTCTATACAATAAGAATTTAAGAAGAGATATCGTTTTGACAAGTATACGGTTCCAAACATGAGTGTATCTGTTATCTCACCCATAACGTGGTATTGAATAATAGAGAAAAATCAATATCACCAGTCCTAAAAATGCTAATGTCCCACAGATTTTATGCAACAGTATCATTTCAGTTTATTGATTTCTTTTAATTTCATTCAGTTTATTGATTCATTTCAGTAATTTATTGATTACAATTGCAGACCACTGGTGGCGCATTTTGTAGGTAACCTACGAGGACCGTGTGTAATTGGTTATCTTACAACGATGATCACAATGCATCATGTGAAAAGTGTTTCTTTTTACCTTTTTCAATTGATATGTGCAGAACTCTATAGAATAAGTCAGCCCTAAGTTTGTAGAATAATTTCAGAAATATCTGAAGTGGTATCAATAAATATTAAAAAGTTCATACAATTCCGTATATGTGTTGTACAAATATCGTACGCCAATAATTATACTTACTAATCACGCAAAATCGGAAAAAGTTTATCAATATAAATTATCCGCACGAACTAAACGCATCGAAGCAACGAAACGAAATTTACAATTTAGTTTCTGTTGATAGTCTGTAGATGAAACCAGATGCTATTCATTCGCTTAAAAGAACCACCAAAATTGTAAACGGTCTTCTAGATTCGTAACAAGTAACCAATAGACCAATGTTGCCGAGTATTACGAAGCGAAATATTGCCTGATATGCAACTCTCGAACAAGTGGGGGTCTATAAATACGAAACTGTCACGAGTTCACTTATTATAAGTAATTACTTAGTACTTAAGCGTTTACTTATCGTATAAGTGTCGACTATGAATACGCCTCTACGGGCTACGACGCTAATCTCTAAGTCGCTTCAAAATAACGCTCGTGTGGCACAGGCCAAAGACAGGATTCCAAATTTTGAAAAGATTAGTTTTTTTAATAGACGACAGTTAACTTTGTTGCTCATACTATTTGAGGAATCAAGTCAAAATGTTTTCATTCCAGAATTCACATCATTTAAGTCTGAGACGAAGTCATAAAACATTATTAACTTTATGAACGAACATCAATAAAAGGAAAATCATATATTAATTTAATTTAAATATTGACAATATTCACACTCAAGAAAATTTTAGAACATAACTTCGAAACTCCTGATATTTGTCGTTGAATTTTAGTTTGATATTCTTCATACGGTCGTGGAAACCTTAAAAAAGTCTAAGAGTCACTTTCACAGAAATAGGCTGACCTTTTGACGACAGTGCCGAAGCCGCTAGCCATCTCAGTATCATTTTCAAACAAACATATGAACCCCAGAGACAGATCACCGGACTTTGGGTCAAGTGAACCCTTGGCCACCCATGTGACTAAGAACAAACCGGTGACTAAGAACAAACACATTACTAGCTAACGGACGTTCCGTTCACCTACGGGGCGGTGATGCGGATCGTCTAACACCTCTCCCTGCTATTGTTTTAAATACTCTTGAAACGAGTGGGCAGTTCACTGTAACTTCAGACGTGGGAAGGGTGAAATCGTAACAAAACAATATTGTTTCTACAAGCTATCGGCTAAAATCTCTTTGTTCTTCTGCACAGCATCACGGTCCGAGCCCTTTTCGACCAACTCCTTGTACACCAACAAAGATACTTAATCTCCATCACGTAATGCATTAAACAAATTGTTGCACAGATGTGTGGGAATCCACACACAAAAATCCACATATAAAACCAATAGAAAATACTCCAAGTAGTCTTTGAAAATTTAGGTATGGCATTTAAGTTTGCGGAAAGCATCGCGCAGCATTACAGCCTTTAGAATCCAGTTGCCGTATAAATATTGATAATAAAATGTTAATGACGGCTAAGAACATTAGACTCGCTCATTGAAAGTTTATTACAAATTACGTTATATAATTCTACCGCAATTTGCAATTTATAATTTATAATGTATAATTTTAAATTAATTTATAATTTACAAAGTAATATTACGTTTTCAGGTTATTTCCTTGAGAGCATTTTTACAGATTTCTAGAAAGTTCCTCAGTATTACATTTAACATGCTTCATATTTTCATATTTTAGGTAAACAGTAATGAAATAAATTCAAAATCTTTGCTACAACTAAGCAATGTGAATGTTCTGAATACCACAAACCATTCCACGCAGGAGCTCTAATAATCCAAGATTTATTTTTTACCCACTTCCTTGAAAGTACATACTAGAAATACACCTGCAAGTGACACGACCAAAGATTTAAAGACTTTGGATTGAACCTCGTCGTTGCTTGTCCAATGGCTTGCTCTTCAAGATATTTTAGAATAGGAAAAATATGCTTTTAGAAGGTTCTGCTGCATTCCTAATCTTTATCTGTGTTACAAACTATCGTGCTTTATCTCGCTCCATAGACTGCAGGTAAAAAAATGGTTCAGACTTTTATTGGAAGGTTTATTGCCCCCCTTTTTTGTTGGTAAGTTAATTCCCCTCATAAGTCCAAAAATCACTTAAGAATCTGCTTTTAACACTTTAATAGTGGCTAAAGGCTAACACTCAATTTTCATGAAAATCAATTATTGCAGTAGACAAAAGAGGTTTTCACTTACTCTTTTCCACCAGCTTAAGCTTTCCATTTCAGTTGGAAATGTAGATACTACCGCGATGTTTCCTGTTGCAAAACGTACCTGCCGCAGCTCCTCTCCTACTACTTGACCGCAGAGCTTTGACCGCCTTTTACAGCTTACAAAGTGTAGACTTTGCCAGGGGTACCAACATGATCAATGTTAACTTTTATTTAATTTCTGTCAAAGTCGGAAAATGCTTAAGAGACATTTTTCACTAACTCCTTGATTGCGACAAACTGTTTTGAATTGTATTGATAATATGTAAAATCACCTATCTTAATGTGTATTTTGAATTTAGTATTTAGAATCTCGATAATATTTTTATTTTATTAATTTACATTTTGATTTTATTTGTTTGCAACAATGTTTGTTTAATGCTTGAAAAACATTGTTCAAATGAAAGTAAACCGTTTATTTATTTTTCCATTGGATTCACTGGATACACCGTCGAATTTAGATATTTTATAGTTGTGAAGAAAGGCCAAAACAGTTTTTTATTAAATAATTTGTGGTTATATAACAGAGAATGCAAAACTTACTTACCAAAGTACTCTTGTTCTTTCTATGTCAGAAGACAAATCAACACAGTTATAAAGTTTGAATTGATTTGGAAATAAAAACTGATCTGATTAAAGTAGTTTAATGTCACTTCAGAAACTTAAAATATGAAGTCGCACGTATCAATTTGAAAGTTTATTTACATTATAATTTTTATAACCACAAAATAAGATTTAAAATCTTCAAAAAGTAATTCAATTTGTTTGTTAGAAAATAATTCAATTTGTGTATGCCAAACATGATTGTTTCCCACAAAGTTTTAGAGCATATCTTAACAATATTTTATTGACATAAGATACATCTTAAAAATTGTCTATGATTGCATTCTAAAACCATCAATATTTTGAAAAGGTATTGCTCTTAATTAACGTCTTTCTGTAGTATGATAATCCAACTAGAGAATCACATTAAAAACAACACAATTCGTTTGATTGCAAGTTTAGAATTGTGTTAATGTTATTATATGTATTGTTATTGTATTTTGTAGTGAATTAATTTAGAGAAATAATTATCTATTTCTAGCCTTCTTCATACAAAGCTATCTAAATTACTAATTTCCAATCGCTCATAAATTAAAAACTAAACGACCTCTGAACATGGGAGGTATGTCCACAATTTTGTTAGATACCCAGATACTCGGGAAAAATCCAAAAACAATTGAACAGTTTCGATTTTGACTGAAAAATACGATAATTTATTGTGTTATTTCGCCAATTATCGTACTGAATTCTGAATTCTCATATCCCGTATCCCACGCTTACGAAACAGCTGACGTCAGAGCAGGGCTCCGAGGAAGAAGTGATTAAGATCGGCATATTTTTACTTTCTCGTTTATATTGGTATATGCGGAATAATGTTCATACTAGTTAAGAGAAAACTGAACAATGCTGTGACGATTTTTTCTCTGAAGAAAATAGTTGTGTGATTTCCTGGTACCGCAAAAGAGAGATTTCCTTCCCTCTGTATGTATTAAATTACTTTTCTAATACGTAGTTTTAACAGAATACACGTTTGTGGTTTCTTAATACCAAAAAAGTCCATTTTTTCAAAACGTCTGATCGTCCACCCGACTGTCAATAAAATAAGGCATCCATTCCATCTGTCTTTGAAAAATACTACCGCGTAAACTATTTGAAGGATTGTTTTCTAAATAAATATTCTCCCACTGATATGAAAGCCCTGCGATTTTGAAAAAGAAAATTTTTAATTTCAGGAGTACTTCATTATTTTCAAAATTTTCTCAAAAATTGCTCTCAATTATTTCTCTAAATTTCTGATAGGAATAGAGTCAAAGGCACTTATAAAGACGGCATTTCCGAATTTCACACGAAATTTCGAAAAATGCAAACCTTTGACATTTCTTGTACACCATTGTTCAACTACAATATTGATGATAGAGACTTTTTCGTCAAATGAAATTTGTTCTCCACAATTACTTCGAAATTATTAAAAGTTTTAACGCAATTTTAGTGATATATTAGCAATATACAAAATATTAAAAATAATATTTTCCCGAAAACGGCCCCAAATTCTTTCTTTACACCTTAGTGATACATATACTGATGGGCATGACAAAGGCCATTTTCAGGTATAATTTTGATTTTTCAAGTTTTAAGTTGAACATAGTTATGTGTAAATGGGCAGAACATACAACACAACAATAAATAACGAAGTAGTGACAAATAGGGTATACATTTTAAAAAAATTGCACACAAAGTAAAATCATTAAACTAAATTAAATCTAGATCATAAAAATTCTTACAGAATGTCAATATTTATATTACGTGCTTTCGTAATTATACATTATTGCGTTTGGTAATACACGTGCTTCAAAAATTATGTTTTATGAAGTTTCTCTTAAACTCCAAATGCTTCTATAAAAATGAGAGAAGATTTTCCACCCTGGTCTCTATAGACAACACAGTTTAGATTTTAACCTATTTATCATCCAATAGATATATTTCGATTTATTTGTAATAGCATCTCAAGGTCACGTTGCACTGAGATGCCACAGACGGGCGCAGGTAGCACGTGGCATGCACATGGCTACGTCCACCAGCTCCGTTGAGAACAACTTTCGTGAACGTTCAGCAATAGTGATGTTGAAGCTTCCTATTGAAGTCTGCCTTCCCTCTTTTTTCGTACTAGACCTTGAGGTGCCATTATAAATAAATGGAAGAATAATTCTTGCAGTTGGCTTTATCAGAGTAGCTTCCATTCACCGTGAGTCCCAAGTAAAAGCCAATATTTTTATAATTTTACTCGATTTACTTAATTAGCACTCATTGATCTTATATTATCCATAACAGTATGAACATAATGAGTGTTTTTCTAATTTTTTTAATCTAAAAATATTTAGTATTTCATAATGCCATATTTGTTCATCACAAATTTACGATTTTTTATTTACCCCCCCCCCATCATTTCGGAGTAGAGCATTTTTCCATTTCAAATCTTTTCGTCTTTTGGGGGAGAGAAATGTTTTACCTCTTCATAGTACGACTTGTAGCTACATAGCGCGCTTATGCTAGAGTACTGGAAATTTTAATGTGTTTCAATTTCACACATGCACAAAACATCCAGCACCTAACCTTAACCTGGAAGGCCACTCTCACACTAAGACGAAAAAAAAAATCTAGTGGTGCGGAAACAGTACATTTTCTCCCATTTCTACCGGCTATATTTTTGCCGTCAACTGTTTGTGGTGAAGGTCGGGAGACTAATTTGGCTCTCTTAGTAAATGTAGTAACGTTGACAATGACTTCCATTATTATTTCTTCCCAGAGTAAAACCAAACTAGAGAAATGGTCCAACTTTATCCCTACTTCTCTATCTCGCAATTCCGAAACTAATGATTCTTAACAGATACAGTATTATTTTAGCTTGGCCGCTGAAAGTGGAGGGCTCAGGTTTACCGGAAGAGTCCATTCCTCAAACTTATCGGTTTAGGCGGGGAGGGGGGCGTCTCTCCCCAGCACGTGTGTCAACATACTCCAGTTGCGTTAACATTGACCGTGACTTTTCGTATCTGCGAGGTGCAAGCGTTTCCTACTCGAGTGAAGCATTTGTACGTGGTTGGTAAAGTTCTGTTTGTGATTGCAATGTGTGTGGTTCAGAGAGAGTTGCATAAGGAAGCCCGTTACTGTCAGACGCAAAAGTCAGTCGTTGCATAAGAACTTCAATTTATGAAAAGAAGCAAAATAAAGGTTTTAAAATGTTAAATCAGTTCACTGCTGCAATCGGAGTTACGAAAATATTTTCTGAAATGAGAGGGAAGAATTCTTTTGAATCGGGATAATCTAATCTTCAACTCCGAATAAAGAAGAGGCAGCTTGAAATCTGCTCTCGACGGTTTCAATGAGTATTTTGCAGAACATCTATTTAATTCACCATATAAAAAATGTATTTTTAACGTAAACTGCCAAACCGGTAGTAATGACAATGACATTGATGCAATTTGCGATAGTGAGGAAACAGGTATTAGCGTTTGTTGAAAATGTGTAGAGGATAGAGCCGGGTCATCAGGTAAATTTGGTTCACCACCGGACGAAAACGCTAAAGCAAGTTAATGTCAAAGTAATTTCCCTAAGGCGTGCAGTGCGATAGTTTTTTTTGTTTTGCTTGCAGTGCGCTAATGTCTTCGATTTGGGCAGACGAACTAGACTTGCGAGCGAGCGTCGCTTCCTGACTCTCCCCCCACCACTACCAGCTTGCTCCCTCTACTTGAGAATCCAGTTGCTACCCTAGTGTAGCCCACCCTATGTAGCCCACCCTATGTAGCCCACCCTATGTAGCTTCAACTCTTAATGAAAGGGTTAAAATGCTCCTTGTAATTCTAGTAATGACTAAAATACTAATTCACCCATTATCTTGAACCAGCTATTTTTATAATTAAGCAAGTTTCTTTCAGAACCTACCCTTCATTGGTTGTCGTTCACTTGCCAAACTGCCAGCGATGTTTCCTAATTAGTAAGATTGCTGTGGTCTTGAGGCCGTGAATTGTGTGAAATTAATGTAAACAATATTGGGGAAAATAACAGGAATTCTTGAAAGGATATCTATGAAATACGCATAGAAATTGTAACTAATAGTTTCATAAGAATAAGCATATATTTCTAAAAAAATTACTACATAATTTTAAGAAGCTGAAAATTTATGATTTAAGACTACATGCTAATTTTCGATGCCATACTCCAAGTAATTGTCAAACCAAAATCTTTATCCACAAAAACGCTCCTGCTTTGAGTTTCCTTTCACACTATACACATGTCTTAACACTTCATTACTACAATTCAATACCACTATCGGCTTCCTACAAGATGCACATTTAAGACATTACTTTCACGACAATCTTAAAATGGGTATTCTAATACTGTAAAAAAAATTAAAGATACTTGTTAAGAATGTTTGAAATAAGACATTTTAATATCTGCTAGTGTGCAATATTACCACACGCATTTGACATGATAAACAATTTTATCAATTAAACTCCCGCTTAAAATCTAAAATTTAGAGAATCCTGTCCTTGGCCGAGTCGCGTCGATTCGATTGGCGGCAGTCCTTGCGCGCTAGCTGAGGGCGCATCGCCTGTGTGGCGAGGCCGCCTGCCGCCCCCCGACGCCGCAGCCCGCGTCTTCGCCTCTGTCGTCCTGCTGCAGGGCTCTCGCACCACCGGCCGCAGCAGCTCGCGCATGCTCTCCGTCCACGCCTCGTCGGCCGGCACGCGCCCGAACTTGTCCTTGGCGTTGCGGTCCGCGCCGCACAGCAGCAGCAGCCGCACCGACCGCTCGTGGTTGCCTCGCACCGCCCAGTGCAACGCCGTCAGCCCGTCGCGATCGCGCTCCTCGTGGTCGGCGCCCGACGCCAGCAGCTCGGCCACGCACGCCACGTCGGAGACTGCGGCGGCGAGCAGCGCGGGCGCCAGGCCGCGCGGCCGGGCGTTGGCGGGCACGCCCCCGTCCAGCATCGCACGCACCGCCGGCTTGCAGCCGTTGAGCGCGGCGCGCCGCAGACCCAGCGCCGCCGATTTGGTGTGGAACTGGAAAAAGCGTACAGCGCGTCACAGAAGTGGACTGCAGTGCCCTTACCTCGCACCTCACTAAAACCTCAAACTTTACCAGGGGGAAATCATCCCCGGGCGGACACCTGGGCAATGCCTCCATCCGCTGACGTACCCCCCGCACACGTACAAGAAGGACCCTAGCAGAATACAGCTTTTAAATGGGAGCCTTCCCACTGCGCCACGGCCGCAGCGCAGAGCTGCTGTTTATACCTGCTGCGGCCCCGTGTCCGTCGCCGGAGGGTCGGCGAAGAGCCCTGCTGATTGACGTACGCGCGCTGCCGTGGGGGCGTGGGAAGGCGCCCGACCACCCTTGGTCTGGATCCGGAACCCAGCGGAACGTAGTTAGCCCTCACGGCAACCTCTCCGTTCGATGTCTGGGTTGAGCCGCACTGTCAGCTCAAAGCTTCTAGCTTTCCAGGCTAGGCACCGGCGTCCAAACAATGCGCTACTTTCACGCGCCACAAATCCCTTCTATCCCCCCCCCCCCAGTATCGGAGACCCCCCCAGAAGCATTCTTTGAGAGAGCTTTGGATTCCATTTCATGGATTTCATTATTGCAGTGTAGAGTACAGTTCGCAAACTGTTTTGATGCGTGTAGTGAATTCAAAGTAAAAATTTGGGCCATTCGTCTTGTGACTAACAAAATAATTATGTTCGACGAATTACTCGAATTTGGTACAAGAGACTCATTTATAAAATAAAGGAAATGCAAACCTTAATACAACAGCTAATCACATGTACATAAAGACAAATCTATAGGAAAGTCTAAGAAAAAAGGCTAGAAAGAAACCATGGTGGAAAGATCTTTCCATCAGGCTAGAAACTAATCCATCACCATTCAATGCGTTGAACTGATTGTTTCAGGCAAAACGTACGTTCTAGCTTACATTCGTCGTTGTGAATGCTAGTTTTTACGTGTTAATTCTACTATTACGTTTACAGCATTACCTTACGTTTAAGTTTGCATTGCGAACACCACCTTTATATTTTCATACTTTTTACTGTCCGAGAGAAACCGCGACCTATGCATTAGTGCCAACGTTATGCATTAGTGCCAACGTGCCACCGTTCTGCAATCTACATTTAGACCTGAGGAAGGTCGCGGAATGGCTGCCGAAACGTTGGCTTTTGTGTTTAGGACGCGACGTCTGACAGCCATGCAATTGTTTTCTGGATCCGATCTATGAATGTATCTCAATGGGCAAAATGCAAATTCAGCTCTAAACCCCACGCATTTATAAAATTAAAAATATTTTTAAAAAAAATTTAGCTTATAAAATGGAGAACTCTTTATAATGTGAAAGTTCATTTGAAATATTAAACAATCCATGTGTGGTAACCGTTTTCAATAACTTTAGTAAATAAAAATACTGGTTTTTGGGAGGGATATCCTTATTTCCCCCACCCCGCGCTGGATCCATTTCTTCCGACTCTCGTACAATAGTTCAGATTTGAGGTTATGAAGGTTTAAGGTTATGACTTCCCGGTAGTACTACAGTATTTCAATTATGATTACGCTGTCAAAAGATTATGTGGTAGAGCAATACTAACCGTTCAAACACCAGCCCCTAAAACCAATTAAGTAGAATTGTTTCAAAATTCATCTCTTATTCGACTTCGCTTTTGAGCAGAATGTTTAGCTTATGTTTGGAGGATTAAAGAATCTTCTCGTCTTGGATTCTTTAAAATTTCCGTTTCAAGTTCATTTCGACTCTTCTGTAATTTATTTTGAGCTTTCTTTGAGGTCTAAGATCCTAACAAGAAAAAAGTAAACTTAAAAATTATTTTGTGTTTTTGGATCGACGAAGTGTTCAAAGCATGGAAATCCTGTTCCATTGATTTCTTCCACACCTTTTTGTTTTAGTTTGTATTTACATTTTCATGTACGACCTATAGCATTGCTGGCTGAACAAATGTCCAGCTCCTTGTCCTTTCTTGCTTTTATTTATTCACTTAACGTTATGCAACAATTAAAAACTGACCTAGTGAAAAAGTGAATTCTGTGCATGTCGACTCAAATTCGGAGATCTCTACCTGAACCGATATACATTGATTTGTATTGTGATATATTCAACTGAATGCAACTTCTTATGAATACAGATGAAAACTTAGTTTTTGGCAAAAATTGATACGAAAATACTTTACGCGTAACAAAAATTATTTACGAAGAAGGGACAAAAAAAAAAAAAGCTACAGATTTTGGGAGATCTTCCACTGAGCCTTTTGTGAAGAAATCTACTTATTGTTACGAGAACACAGAGAACGTTAATTTGAATTTCTATTTCTATATCCCTGAACACAAGGAAACCTGCACAGTTAATGCAGTTACATTTATGTTAAGCTAAAGAAGTGGCCATATCGTCAGTTAATCAAAGAATCAATGAAACTACGTAAAACCTGATCGATATGGAGGGGGAGATTTATTGGCGAAGAAGCTGAGGTACAATAATCAAAGAATTACTTCTATGCTTACTCTAAGATTAAGTTCTTTCCGTCACTCACCGCTCTGGGGCATGCCCGGGCGATCTTCTCGATGATGTCCACGCGCCCATAGGCGGCGGCCTGGGTGAGCGGGCTGGCGCCCCTGTAGTCCTCGGCGGCCGGGTCCGCCCCCGCGGCGAGCAGCACGTCCACCACCGCCCTGTGACCATCGCTCACCGCCACGAACAGCGCCGTTTCATGCCGCTGCGTCCGCACCTGCAGAAGCGCACATGAACCGCGCACCAACTCGAACCCTTCCCCTACTCTTAACTGTATTTTTTATTTTTAGTTTGGCGAATTGTTCCGCCACTATGCTGAAGCACTTCTCATACTTACAATGTACGCTCGTAACTTTATTTACGAAACAACTAATTTGGACAATTGGAAATTAATTATAAGTAGAATGTAAACATTTTATTCGGGAAGAATTTCATTAAAAACAGTCGAACATTTATAAAACAAATAGTTGGCGTCTGGATGAGAAAGGAATTTTAAAACCTAACAAACAATGGCATGCAATTGAAGATTAAATTTATAAAACTTGTCGAGATGATTTTCTCTAAACAGTATAGATTGAAAGACATCAACGAAGAGTTCTTGGCAACAAAAGATTTGCAGCCTCTTCGGAAGCACATTCTTAAGTGACTTCCCCGGTAAAGGCCCCTCTATAATTTTTTTAACTAAGATTTCTTTAATTTTAAGGGCGCCTATAGAGATGCGTTACGCTCTCCACCTATCTTCTTAAATCGCGAAGAGCGATTACACATTAGCATAGTGTCCTTTAGAAGTGAAGGGCACCACGGTCAACGGCCAATGCATATCTCAGATATGACAGCAAATTCATGAGTAGTTTTTAATCAACCTATGGTTCTTACAGTCCTTTTTGTAAAATTGTACTAATTATTCTCATTCTATATGGTAAAACAATTACTAGTGTTTCTAGTTTGCTACAAATGATATTTACCTCTGAAATTCTGGCACATTATCCTCAAATATAAAACCGTATTTACTTAGTTTATGTTTTCAATTATTACACAGGATGACTTCTCAGAAAAGTGACCTGAATCGCCCGAATGATGAAGTATTAGCAAAACAGCAAGAGTTCAAAAAATATAATTTGATGACGTTGATGAGGATTATAAGAGAAAAACTGTAAACTTCGGCAACTTTAAAAGTTTCGTAGGTTAGTAATCAAGTGTTAAATTAACTCGTGGTTATGCATACGAGTACGTTTTAGTGAAAGTAATGTTAGAGATTGTACACCGACCTTTGTTCAGGCATACTTTTGCATTCACTAAAGATACTGCACGACCGCTAGAGATTGTAATTCTCCACTTCGCTGAGATATAAAAGAACAAACGTGCTTCATCATAATGAAACATTTCCACAACGTATCTTATTCAAGATAAGGTTGTTATTTTAAGAGTGACCATGAAAATTGCAGTTCTTTAGGGACGCCTCCAGTACAGTTCTATTCAGTATCCATATTATATTACATTTTCCAGAATCTTATAAAGCAGTATTGTGGATGGAGCCGAAAGGCGTAGCCCCGTGCTGTTAACACGCTATTGAGGGTGGTTAAGTCCCCGAAAGTGATGCAAATTGGATCTGTCGCGGTCAAAATTTCATTGTTAAGTAAAAAATTACGAACCTTGCATAACATTTAAATGTCCTGTACTTAAATACATTAATTTTGTTGCACTTCTGCCGGAAGCCCGTATAGAATCTCTTTGCTAGTGGATGTGCTATGCATCGTTTGGAGTACTTCCGCGTATTTAAGTGCTAGTGTACATTTGCCAAGGTAGTTATACCTTCTCCAATCATTCGCATAATTTCGATTACACATGTTTGATATTATTTCAATATTATTAGCATACCCACATCTACTATTTTCGAAATTTATCCGACCATTAATGATCGTTATTTTAAAAAAAGTCATTTTTTGAAAAATAAATTTCCGTCGCCCTCTTATTTGCAAGGTGAAAATTTGAATTAATGAGTTTTATAACGATTAATAACATTAACCTGTGCCACCAAGAACGTTTGATTTTTGAGTATTTATTTTTCGTCGTAGAAACAATGTCTAAGAACAAAAGGTATAGTTAATATTCAACTCAAGTAGTCTCGATCTACATGAATCTTAAATTTTTAAATTTCGGAATCTTATTTAAAATCTGAAAAGCAAGCTATGTATTCAAGACAATTAAAATATTTAGAGCAATGAACCCGTCCGGTAGAAAAATTAAAGAAAATAACTTAAAAATGTCCACCGATTGGTGGTGTGTATTCTTTTTCATTGAACCTCCTGAAAATTTGCATCCCTCATTTATTCCTTATTTAGGAAGTGTGGAGCTGAGAGTTAAACCTTCCAATAACACGACAAACCTAATAGGTGAAATATCGTTTTCGATGCTGCTAAATGATAATTTTTTTGTCTGTCAAAACTGATTTGAATACAAAAATCAACTCTCTAGTGCACGAGGAAAATTAACTCAAAAAGAGCAATTTTTGCAAAGAAATATTTTCGGAAAATGTACATTTTACTAGTAAAAAAATATTGTTCGCAAGAAAGCAGGTATAGAGAAGAACACTATGGACTTGGGCGCGAAATAGACTGCTCCAGTCAGTTTACAGCCGTTTTCGCATCGTGAACCCCTTCTTGTGCACCGATGAAGTACAGGGTCGGATCCAGCCTATCAATTTTTGGGCCGTAACAGATTTTTTTAAAAATAATAAACATTTGTTATTGTATTTATTATTTTTGTAGTCTGTATACGATACTATGCTAAATAATTACATAATTCCAAACTACATATTTAAATCCATTTTTCCAAATAAAGGGAGGTAACAAGCGAAAACCTCTACATTTTTGAGGAGGGGAGTATGGCCCCCAACGCGTACCTGATCGGGCAGTGCACCGCGCTCCAGGTACTCCTGCACTGCCGTAGCGTCGCCCCGCCTGGCGGCGTCCAGAAGCGGTTGCCCGCACGGGTGGATGGGCGGCGGACGGCTGACCTTTGAGCGGAGCTGGAACCACACGCGCGCGTTGGAACAATTTAAGATTAATCAAGAAAGTAGTTGCATAAAATATCTACACCTGCGATTGCGGAACTTTGTTCCTGGAACAATTTTTGTTTTATTGTAGATTTTTGAAGAATGTTGGGAGCATTACAATTCAAGGTACCTTAGAAAATAAGGCTTTCTAAAAAGGGGAACAATGATCTAAAAATACCTTGCATCACTGCATTTTAAAGAATCAAATTAAGAGAGAAAATGTTTGTTAGATGTCTTTAGTAATTTTGGTCCTTTCCTTTATTATTGAATGACAGTCCAATTTCCTTATTTTGTCATTTTTAGTGAGCATTTATGGTATTATTTTAAATTTAAATTATCCCCACGAAACTATGGAAAACAGGACTGTTACATATCGAGGGCTCAAAAGTAGAGTAGGGGCAGAGAAGATAATTGAAAATGTGGCATTTCTAATTAGATTAGAATAAAGTAAGAGTAAGAATGAAAACTTGCGTTCCTTTCCACCAACCATTACTTTCGGGGCTATTTTTTATAAGTAAATAAAGCTATTTAATAAATAGGATCAAACGTTATGTAGTAATATTTTTTAGTCAATTAAGACTCGTTTTTGGTCACAAACCAAGATTTATTGTCGAGAAAATTCGAAATGAATTCACACAATTTCCTTTCACTAAAAATGCAAATATATGTTAAGCGAAACCTGAAGCTCTTCTCGATTAAGAGATGATTTCCATTAACGGCAATTATTTTCATTTGCAGTAGATAAGTTATTTTTCATAAAGAATGAGTAAATATTTCCGTATTATAAGTGACCAGGCCTCTGTCAGCTACCCGACTTATCGAAAGAAAGCTGCTGTAGATGAACTTTTCGGCTGGGTGGTTTTGAACCACACCACTATCGGAAGAGTATTTTTTATTAGTTACGACGCATTGTCAGACTGCTTCTAATAATGATAAGGTATAATTGTTTATTTCAAGAGGGAACTGGTTTATTTTAATGAAAAAACTGTTGACTATTCAGGGGCCCTGCACTCTAGCGTTGCGTTGAAGTGCTTCGTTTAGGACATCAGCTGCGTCGGTGCCTGCGCGCGTGAGTCTTAACGCGCGTCGTTGATTAACCCTATTGGGTGCCAAACGGCACCCAAGCGCTCTTGGCGACGTGCGTTGTTGCCAACGCGCGAAGTCTAGCGGGCGTCACGCGTTGAAAGCTAGAATACTCGTTATCTTCCTTGAGCTGTAGGCAAAACGCACATCGCCAATGGCGCTCATGAGCCGTTTCGTATAAGATACAATGTTAATTACGATGCGCGTTAAACTGACTCTTGCTAGCAGGCATAGACGTTATCAGCGTGGCGACAGATAGGCGACACGCGTGAACAAAACTCTCACAGCAGTGCAAATTGTAATGCGTTTGGTTTGCGGACGCATTCAGAAAAATGCCAGTCTGTATACAACTACATGAAAAATTATTTCCAGGCACACTGAAGATCCGTTGTGTTGATTATTCAAGATCTTAGGTTGGTAAGAGCAGATCTTCTGATACTTGGTTTAATTGTGAATGAAACCTTATACATTGCACATACTTTACTTTATTGCAAAAAGCCAATTTCCTCCATGTGCTTTTTCCACATTCTCCATCTCCATTTCGCGGTGAGCCATATCAATGGCCTATTTTCGCTAGAACCAACAGTGATTAACATCTTTCATTGAAAGTCGGAATGTCTAGTCTCCTTTAAAATCTGCATCAAAATTAGTTTCGCTTGAGCTTCCAGACCTTGACGTTTTCTTTCTCTACTTCGTTTACACACAAGTAAAGGTCATCCATACATGCACCTAATCCTCTGTGGGGCTAAGGACACAGCTGCAAAGTTAACTACAAGTGTAGGAATAGCGAAGCTAATTGGTTAGCTAACCATGTCCTTCAAAACTATCACGAGAACTTTAGCATTTCTTATTTTAAATTTATTTTAAAATTTTAAATGTATCATAACTTTGGAGAAATCAGCTTCAAAGTGACACTAAGGGTTGCTTCCACTAAGATCGAACAGTAATCAGAGTTTCAATTATTTTCAGAAATGTCGGGGAGTTTCAAAGCAAATTTGATAAAGATATTCGTGTCGTTCTGAAAAAACAGAAGCCGCAAACTGAACGCTGTATCTTCCAATTTTGTCACAATGCCTACTCGTACTTGAGACATTTACTATAATTTGTTTGCAAGAATTTATAGAAAAACATTCGCCCTCATTTGAAAATGCAAATTAACTACACATTTTAGCAATTCTATCTAGTGCTGTACGTGAAGGAATCTGACATCTTGCCAAAAGAAAATTTAGAACGATTAGTGTCCAGAAGCTAAACAAGGGTCCGTTCCAACATTTGCTCAAAGGATCAAGAAAGCTTTACGAAAAACCTAATCGATATGGTGAAACTATATAAAAACTAAAATTCGATATTTTATCATCCAAAAGTGGTTAATTTCGAGCACTTTTCTACAAAGATCTATTTTACGTACGCCAGTTGACCCGACTATAAATCTGACCACTTGTTTGATTCCTCCATTTCCCTTTCCTCAGAATAAAAAAGGACCTTGATAACGACGCAACCCATTACAAGTATAAAAGTTCTAAATGTTTCAGAAAGGTCAAGCAAGAGCCATGGTCCGCCATTTTACAATAATTTCAATATTCCGTCCGGGAGGGCGCGCCCTCTGAAAAATAGCCTTTCCATTTTGCTTTTGTAATTGGTTAATTCATAAAGATTACTTCGCTTTCTAAAATAACGATACCGAATCAAGTTAACACAATTATTTGCGCCAGGTGACACTCCTGAAGGACAGGAATTCGTGTTTCTATCTACAAGTATTTTATTGAACAAAACCTGTTCGAGTTCAACTATGTGGAGAGATTCAGATTTCAGGAAGTTTTTCAAACTTTATCCCCACAAGCATTACGCATTAAGCATACGCGTTACGAAAAGCTGGTTAAGAATTACCAAAACTATCAGTTCTGTTTGAAAAGTCAAGAACATTAATAACACGTTTTACGGGCATTCTCAGTTAATTTCAATGAAAGGCTGAAATGTAGTATACGGTATAACCTAAGGAAGTTAAACCGACACTTCGCGCAGTTTCGGCGTTAAGTATGCAGTTAGAATCCTGGAGGCTTTCTTGAAAAGTGATGTCTTATAAAAGTGAATTGGTAATTATGCGTTGGATAGACAAGGATGGAGAGACAAGGCCCGAGCCTCGCCGTGACTTGGATGCGGGCGAGCAAAGCGAGAAAACTTGCCTTGTAAGTAAATTGGCGTTACAATGCGGCGGGGACAAAGCTTATGAAAGCATTTGCACTTTATGAACGGCCTGTCGAACATTTAAGTGATTCATTATATAAATTTTATTAGAACTTCTGGAGAGTTTTCAATGAAAATTTCAATCACTCAAGGAATTGCAAGTCTTGCTAGATTTGCTCAGATTGAGAACACTGCAAAGTTTAATTCGTGCAGATATTTCTGGTATCAGTATGGCAGCAGTATGGCCCAGCTCCAATCCTATGTGCAATTCACAAACATCACTAAACACTGTGGGTCACTTAATAAAAGAACTACCACTGTTAAAGAGCACCATACTGTAATTAAAACATTGAAAGTCAAGAGTTTGCACCTTTCACACGAAGATACAAAATTTTCAGTTTTGATCAAAAAATTGTTAAGCTCTCCAACATTTTGTTTCTCGAGGCAAAGCATTCCTTAACAGTTGCTTATACTTACCCACGTCCACAAGCCGGTACCTTCCATGGTAAGTATTGGTAACTAAAATAAAATTTTACTTTTCACAATGTGTGTTTCGTCTAGCTTCTCACTCACAATTAAAGAGACCAACCCTTCCCATTCTCAACCTATGAAGGAACGTTCCAAGGGTGCCACCATTGCGCAGACACATTTTATATCCTTTCGCAAAATAGGGGCATATTAGTAATATACACTATATTATATTTCATTTCTTTAAAATAAATCTTGATCACAATTTTTTTTTCAAAGTTCTTGCTTAATAACTACATTCCACAGATTCATTTGTTAAAACGTGTGAGAAGCCACTCTTACCGCATTTGAAATTTAGTCTCATCGAAAATTTTACTCGTAACTGGAAGTTTAGTTAACGAATGTTGGCAACACGTCCATTAAAATTCGGCGGATTTTCAAATTATAGGATTCTGTGGACAAACATTAATATATTTAGACATTTTCAAGTTACGAGACACTTCAGACGCGTTTAGAGCTTTTAAAACAAAGAACTGAGTCTGAAAAATGTGTGTAGAGGGTTAATTGATCTTAATCTAATCCCATATCAATCTATTCTTAATATAATCTTAATCTATGAAAAGTATGCGATTAATGAAGCTGTAAATAAAATTCATATTTAATTTAGCCTTGCGTACACTCTTATATTTTCAGTACATGTTGCCAATTGATGAAACAACTTCATTTAAAATGAATTATTATCAATTAATCACCAGTTTATATGAACATGACAGCAAACTCTTTAATCATTACATATTAATATTAACCATACTAATATTATTGTTATTATTATTATTATACTCATAATATTAAGTTTGATAGTTAATATAGCAATAGTATATTATTTTTATTTATAAATAAATGTTTATTATCATAACTAATATTTCCTGTATCATATTGATTGTCTAAATTAGTATTGCAACAAGTATAAAAGTATAATATTCAAAACTTATCATTAAAATAAAATAAGAGATCAATATTCTAACACAAAAAGACAAAATACCCAAAGAGAACAGATCAGATATATAGATAAGGAAAGAGTTGAGATCAAATATTAAACTCCATTCCTTAACATTTAGTTATCTAACTGATTATAGAATTAAAAAAAATAATTAATGGAAAATGGAAATAATGGAAACTTTTGCATAATCTTTAATTTTGTTAAACCTATTTATTTACCTTAAAAACAATTAAAAACATGGTGAAGTATGGTGAAGAACTGTAGTCTGTACACGTTTCCTGGAGCACTGGAATATTTTTACTCATATCGTATAATACGTATTAAATTGAATTCTGAATACAGTTAGTAATGAGCGTTATTTGCAAGAATGTATAAGAAACAATTGTCTCCAGCGCCTTAAAAAGTATTTCCAAAAGGCTAATAAACTAGATATTTTGTGCGTTTCTGTGGGAAGCACAGCACATGCACAACAATTATATGAGAGACATCTATGATGCCGATCTTACTTGCTTGTGTGATACTTTTTAAATCGCGTACAGAAGTAAAGTAGCCAGTATTGTAAATTCTTAATGTCTATCGAAAGCCCTCGAATCACGAGATCAGATGGCTAGTAACACAGCTAAAGAAATATGAACAGCAAGACAAATATCTGGTATAAAACGTATGCTAGTTTTTGAGCCCAGTAATAATTAAAAATACAGTAAAAAGACTGGAAAAATCGCTTCGGAGTGCCTGCTATCAATCTGCTGAGGAATCTTAGTAGTTCTCCCGCGCATATTCGATTTGAATAAAAAAAGACGAAAAATTTCTGTATAAACAGTATTACGTAATGCACTTTCTTGCAAATTCTCTTTATCAATCTGGAGCTGCAATTCAGGCATCTGTGACTTTCGTTCCGTCCTACAAAGATGTGGGATTCAGTAACGCTGTTGTTTCCCACTGTGTTAATCGTCCTAACTGTAAGAACGACCTGAACCTTCTCACGAAGTAGTTGAATAAGTAATTGTACCGTGGGTAGCCGTTCCACGAAAGCGCTAACCCCCGCATCTGGTTTTAAGCTGCTCATGCAAGCACCCACGTGTGGGTCAGAATGTTTAATTCATCACGGCAAAATTATCAATCTCACTCGCGTAACCATGCAGCATCTTTTGGTATAGAGGACTTGCTGACAGTCATATAGAACTTTAAGAACATGCGTCCGAAAAATGCGGAAAATATTTCTAATTTTTGATTCACGGTCTAACATGGAGCGCTTTGGCCATGGCCGGAGATAATCTTTAATTTTCTTCACAGTACGGACAGGAACCGCTGGTTTATTGCTCCCAGTGGTGATCGATAGTGGAGAAAAATTTCATTAATTTAATTCGTGCTAGGTCGTATTTACCTTCTAGCCTCTCAAGCTGTTGTACAAATACAACATTTTAAACATTCGGTTTAGGGATGTTAATATCGAAGTGTTACCATTTTTATTAGGAGATTGTGATTATACATTTAACTTATCTGAGAAAGAAATATAGTAGTACGATTACTTTTTGTGATTGTTTGTCGCAAACTAATTAGAAAAGGGGAGGGGTTTAGTGTGCTGAAACTTTTAAGGGAGCGAAGGATAGAAAGTGGTAACAGGAATAAATAACTATGAAGCATGGAAGTCTTTAGGGAACGTGAACTTAGATTATCTATCAGACTAATAATTTCGTATATGACGTAAGATATGAACTTTGTTTATACTACAACTACCAAACCAAATAAACTGATGTGATGATGGAAGAGATAATTTTGAGTCTTAGTATCCTTTAATTATATAATTTATTTGTTAGTTTAAGGGGCTATGAGGTCGAAGTCATATAGCAATCTAATTACTTGGATTGAACGTTAAGAAGTTAAACCTGTTAGCATGATATTACTGGTAGATGGCTCGAAAGACGATACCACAAATCAACATACACCGAGGTAGGGACTCAGTAACCGCATACTCAGAGATTGGTCGACATTGTACAATTACATCTAGCCATTTACCTCATCGTAGATTTATATTAATCGTTTTTGCTGATATATTCAGGTTTTTGATATTGCTTAGGTGATGCTCATTAATAGACAGTCGGAGCTGACGATCTTATTCTGCAGAATTGTTATTTATTTAAGGGTAGTACTCGTGCGGCGTTGGTTTCCAGAAATGGAGCGGATATTGACTGGGGGTTGCGCGTTTTATTTTTGTTAGACTATGAAGCCGCATGATACGGTTCTCGTGCACGATTCTGTATTTATTAATTGATATAGTTAACACATATATTATTGCACTAGGCTTTTAATACTGCTACTAGATTTGATCCAGATCTTAATGATGGTTTAGGTTTGTATTATACTAGTCCCTATCGCGGACAACTAATAGCAGGAATGTGTGCCCCCTTGACTAATTCATACCAATTGAGTACTGTCTTACCAAACAAATTGCAGCAGTGAAATAATAAACGAAAACAATAAGCGGAAACTTCTCTATCATCATACCATCGTAAGGCAGGTAACAATCGGGTTAAAGAGCAGATCCCCATCCTCAGGCCGTTGGATTGTAAGTCCTTAATCCTCGATTACTGACGGCGTCAGCTAAAGCGAACAGATTGTCGGAAAGGAATAGGCTGCCGACATATTTCTACCTTTGTGTAGAATATAACCATGCTAATCTATTCATAAAATAACTAAAATACTAAACTCGCTTATATAGCATATAATCTACAACATAGAGCTTTGAATTCTCACACTACACCACGGGCTCAATGAACTTTTCAACTTAGTCAGACTAGGCCTAAGAACCTGACGCGCTCACTAAGCACGCTCGTAGCACTGTGACATGATAAAGTAGATAACAGCGACTAGATCTTATCTACGTAAAACAAGCAGACCGTGGATGGACAATTATTTGTTCATAGATATATAGAATACTAGTATCAGACAATCTACAAAGTCGTTATATCTAAACTAACATCTAATTAATTTACTACAAGGAACTAAATGATATTCCATAAATGATCGCTTAAGTTAACACATGTTTTAGTGCATGTCTAAACAAACTAAATTTCTCTCGGGGTAGATAAAACAAGAATTATATATATAGAGATATAGTATTATGGAAAAGATAGCGGCAGAGAGGGTGAGAGTTTGAGTGCTAAGTCATCGAACGGAGATGTGATAATGTTTGCTGTTTAGAATTCTTTTTTTTCGTTACCTACTGCAGTTCGCACGAAGAACCAAGAACGAGCCCTGGCCACTACAGAGCGCAGAATATACCGCGCTACCCCAGTCGAGCAACCAAGCCACATGGACCCGCTGAAAGAATAAAGAGCGCGCTGCCAGCTCAACCGGAGGACCCCGTCAAGGGCAGGGCACGATGCAGGGAGACGGGAATCTATACGACCGCAATAGTTCGCGCGGGCAGGACGGAAAACAGTGCGCGGCATGGCTCGACTGAACTGCATTCATGCAGCAGAGAGTGCACCGGGCGCGCAACCGTCGAAACTCGTGCGAACCGCGGACAGAGCTATTACACGTCGCAAGATAGGTTCTAATCGCGACTCACTCGCGGTATGTGAGAAGGGGGTGGTTCCGCAAATGCTGCTACGACGAACGCCATCTTCAGTATACGGAGAATGGGATAGGTGTATGTGATTATTTTATTGGACTGCATATGTTGACATAGAGAACTTGCTTATGTTAGTTTTTCTTAATTTTTACTACGCCGGTACTTTCCTAAGTGATTTTAAATTTATCACGACATCTTTTATTTTAATGTAATGCAATTCTCTCACCTACCCTCATCAGCAATACAACAAACGGCGTCTCTTTTCCGATGTATTTAGTGGTTCTGCAATACATCTTAAACTAAATATTGGGAACTTTTTTGTGTTCATCAAAAATTTGTTACTAGAAAGTAGCCTCGTTAGTTCTCTCCCCCGCCCCATAGGGTCTGCATTTCTATTTTGTAAATTTTGTCCTTTTTATACGCATAACTATGTATTGGGGTTAATTAATTTTCTTACATTTTGCTCAGGATCTCAGTCACGTAATATCAAGCTAGCACAACTTTGGAATGCTGAGCTTCAGTATTGCGTTCCCAATACCTCCTGCGGATAATATTGGCAAAATAATACGCACCTCAGAACTCAGAAATAGAAACACATTAGTTGCAAAAATTTCATTTACGTCGCATGTAAATGAGAGGAGTATGGGACCCCAGCATGAATCCCCTTATTTAGTAGTTTGTTTCATGATTTAAACTACGTTTATCAGGATCTAAGTAAGTTTTTTTGTTCTTTAAGAAACTACGAAATTTGGAAAATAATTGAACGGTCGGCATGGTATGATTGCTTCGTAGAAAATCAGCGTCTTAACCAATACATTTAAATATCTTATATTCTGGCTATCCACCGTAGAAAAGTAATACAATACCATACCATCATGTAAATGTTAATTTTTTTTAAATTCAAAACATATAGCCACGCATTCTCAAATTTTTTGCACGGTGAATTACAAACTATGAATGTAATCTGTTCAATATGCATTAATTATAAAGAAAAGCTTTCGTAATGTTTATTCTGAGACACAATCCCTTGCCCTTTTAACAAGCCCTTTCTCCAATTTTCTCTGTACATCGGAATTATTTGTTATGAAACGGGTTTGAACTATTTTCAACTTGCCTTTCTAGATGGAATCGCAAGGAAGAACTCCTTAATTATGCGGATCATAGGCAACGACGTGGAATGTGCGTCTATTTACTTGGTGGCTGCGGGCGGACCTCTCGTCCGAGGACGACTACTGGTAATCAATCGACATGGCGGCGTCCACTTACTGCACGACTACCTGGCGTCCCTCCGCCGGTGCCATGCGCTGGGACGAGAGCTTTCGGGCCCGCGCTCAAAACGCTACGATATAAGTGACAATGGGTTCAAGGTCTTGCGAGTTGCATACTCCGGCAAGTAATATACGTCGATTAAACACAGGGCACTTCAAGGTCACGAGCTGAAAGGAGACGGGGACTTGTCATCCAGTCGAGAGCTGCCAAATACTGGAGAAAAAGTCAGACGAAGGCTTATGCATTGCAGAGTGCACCTTTGTAATCGTACAGAAGTGATCTTGAAGTTGCCGATTAAGTTTTATATATATAGCGTCAGAGCACGCGGTGGGTTTGTAATCTGTCATGGTTCCCGAATGAGCGTTAGAAGCACGAAGGCACGGTTACAAACTGGTGAAACGTTTCTAGGCCGCCGTTTGCCAGTGAGGTCATTTTAGCCATTCGAGAGTAAACAATTTACTCAGTTTGACCAAGGCATTCTTTATTCATGAACTATAACGTGCAAGTTGTACTAGAAATGTCGATTGTAAAAACTGACGGATATATTTTCATAGCGAAGCAGGTCTTTAAAGACATATTAAGTATAGGCCATGGTCTGTATATTGCATATTTTTACCGGATTGTTTATTGCCTCGATTTTAATTTTGTTTATGAAATATCCTCTGTTGTTCACGTGTCCTTGTTTTCGAAAATGTTTTAAATATTCAATTTCTTATGTTTAAAAATTAAGTCATGTATTCTAATATTCACTTTAATCGTAAGTTTTGACTTGTTTTATTCTTTACTAAATTGGAAAAAGTGACTGCATTATTTTTTATATTGTTTAATGGTGTGATTTTTAAGAATAAACACAATTTAAACCCAATTTCTACTTCCTTTTCATTGTTCATTCCTACGTTATTTATACCAATTTTGAATCTTGAATATGTGTACTTTTTAAAAATGCTTTTGGCTTATTAAAAACTAGTTACTAAAGGTAAAACTACCATTGTGGTGGTAAGCTGATAGATTATACGCAAAATAATATTGGATATTTTCCTTCTCCTGCTTTACCACTTTTAACATTCTGGAACTGGGATTTCGTGGCAGTTGCTTTTCTTAGGCATTAATTGTTATTTCCTTAATAGCAGCTTCGATAAAACACCTATTGTTAACGGTCTTAATTTGAAAAGGAATCGTTCTTCGTAGGTTAAGGCTAAATGGGGAAATACATATTGTATTATTATCCAATCATGTAATACAATAGCTGTTGCTAAATAAATGAATATAAAGGTTTTTTTGTATTATTTAAGGTGCAACAATGCTGGTTATTAGCGACCACTATTGCTTGTAACGGTATGGTAACTGTGGAGTTGACACGATATGATGATGAATAGGGGGTTGAAGGACGAAACACAATCAACCATGCCCGCAGGCCGGGACTCGAACGCGCGATCTTGTCGATTCGCGTACGGCACTCACCTGCTAGGATTCGGCACCGGATCGGCCTTTGTTTAATGTTGTTATGCTTATCGAGGAGTTTGCAGAAATATAATAATAATAATAAATATATGATATATATAATATAATAATGTCTTATAATGGCGAGGTCAGGCCATAGGGCCTGCTCTTCCGCCTACCTGAATTTACATACAATTTAGAGTAGTAACATTTTAAGAGGGGAGGACAAGCTGTACATTTAGTTGGGAGAACAAACTAGGGACCATCCCGGATACGCTTAACGATTGAGTAACCAGAAAACCTCATCAGGATGGCGGCTTAGGCGAAACATTCAATACATGAGTATGTATACTGAGTAGTTGAAAGGGAAGTTTCATGAAAGAGAAAAGAAAAGCGTACAGAAGAAGGTCAAAAAGTATAAATGATAGTTGATGGTGAGGAGAGGGAGAAAAAAAAAAGCGAAAGAAAGGACGAAGAAAGAAGTAGGGCCGAAAAAGATGAAGTTATTGAGGAAGTACAGAAGGCTACGTTTAGTTTTACAGTAGACTTTCAAAAATATAAATATTATTTACACCAGAGAAGGCAGAATACACTATAAGTTAATAACGAAGTATTTAAAACAATACTGGAAATATTAAGGAACAATACAAAGAGTGCGGGGTATCTTAACATCAATTTTGTTTAGCAATATATTTAAGTGATATCTGATGAATGGTGCAAAGATGCTACAAGTATATGTTTATCTGGGAACGTTAGTAATATTTGTATATTTAATAAACAATTCTAGGGTACACAGAAAATATAATTTAATAATTTGGTGTTGAGCAGGGAATGGAAGGAAGAGGATAGAGCAATGAGGTATGGGGTAGAATATTGAGAAAAAGGGGGAATAGAGTGTGTTTAGGGGGCGGTGACCGGGCGCTTGGAAAGCGGAGAAGTCTGGAGATTGAAGAAGACGTTAACACCGTTCTATATGTCGTTTTCTTACCAATGTGGTTAATTAGCTTCGAATTGCGAAAGTATTTAAATCTTTTAGTCTCGCTGGTAATTTTTCCAGGCTCGATAGCTGTATGGTTGAATGATTTTACTGAATGAAGTCGTTTGTGAGTGAGTACACAAAGCAATATTACTTGGGCTAGAATCACGTGGAGGCTCGTGAACAATGTTCTGGGAGGGGCAAACAAAGATTGAACAACTGTAGATTTCCAGGGAAAGGGTATGGGAGGACGTGCCCTACCTCAACAATTTTTTTTGTAATTTATTAATTTATTCAAAACATTTCTCTTTATGTTACATTCAAATCATTTATTCGTAAAGCACACGTACAGACGTGATATTAAGAGTATTCAAATTCCAAGAAAGTGTTTGTTGCTCTGATAATCAGATGTGTTGGATTCAGTTCAATGATGAAATAATTAGAAATAGCAATCAGGTTTTGAGCGTTTAAGATACACTATATTACGATGTGATAATTTTGATACATGTTTTTTGTATAGTTTTGGTATTTTGTTAAAATATCCATCTCTATTCAATATCTACTATATGAAGCAAAGACATGGCAATGATAAGTTTTAGCTTTAACTTTCCTTTACAACTTAACATTACTTCTGTTAGCCATTATGTGAATTACACCATTAAGCTTGTTTTGTGCATTTTCCCTCTCCAGCACGATTAGTAAATCGTGTTTGACAATTTAAGAGTAGGCTCGACCATTGTCCAACATTTGCCTCTCTTCATACCACGTTCAGAAAAGAAACCGTGCACGTAATAGTTATTCACCGTATCTGTCCTAATATTGACGTCAAATCAGATTTCATAATATAATAATAGTGGCTGAAGTAGTGCACGATAACTGTTGCATTGCTTTAATTGCAATTTAAAAAATTCAAAAGTTCACAAAAGAAGACCACGAGCATTCTTTTAAATGTAACTCTTTATCGTAGAAAAATTGAAAAGCATATCGACTGGTTTTTCTAAAATTCTTTTAAAAATTAAAATTGATTATTTTTTGGATTAGAACAACACTATTGAATATTCTCGAAAAATTGAATATGACCTAGTTTAGATCTGATTTAAGAATACAACTAAATAGAAAATATATGTCTCCAATACGTAGAAGATAGCATAAAAAATGAACTTTCGAAAATTTTTTTGAAAAATCATTGGGGGATATAACAAACCGAAAAGAAGGGAAAGAAAAACTTACTAGACAAAAATGAAAATAAAAAATATGATGTGAAATTTTGAGTGTGTTATCCGGTATGCGGTGAATATAGTAGTGAACCGTATGGTCGAAAGTCGACAGTTATATTAAACGTTCCATACACATACTATATAGGAGTAATAGTAAAGGGATAGTTATGTTATGCTGCGCAAATAAACGGCGGATTTTCGGGCAGAGAAAAATCCCCCCAAATTTTGGGGGGGTTAAGATGCCCCCTGATAACGAAAAAGTAGATAAAATACAGTTTTGCGTACTTAAGAAGGGAAAATACTCTAACACGAGTTTGTAGCCAGCATTCATGTTTTTGTGGGGTCCTTGATTACGAAAAACAATTGGACGGTCTGTCCGTCTCTCGTTCGTCTGTGAACACAACATGCGTTAATTTTTTCCCACTTCAGAACCTGTCTATTTCTCGAGAAAAAACTTTGAGATTTTGAAAAACTTTTTCATAACTTTCTAAAACGTCCAATTTTTTTAATTCTTGTAGAAATAACATACATTATCAAAATGACATAAGGTCCGATTTTCAAGGCTACTCCATTTTTGAATCAAACGTATTTGTAAGTGAATTTTTTCGGTGCTTCCTAAACTACAAATTAGGAAAGAGGCTTTTCTTGAATTATTTGTTTTTGCCCATATCGTTTTTCATTTAGTTATGTACATTTTTATGAAACTTTTAGTCTTTTCGTGCAATATTGCGTGCAATTTGTGGCATTTTCAAGTCCACAAAATATTTTTTTATTATTTATTCGCGATTTAGGATACATGGAACATATTTTTTACTCGCTATAGGCGACTTCTAAACCACGCGTGCTCAGTACATATCGGTGGACAGGTGCATGCTATTATCATAGGATTCAGTAATTTTTAGCTAATCCGATTTTATCCCAGGAGTTGTTAGCCTTGGGGATAGCAAATGAAATGATGATGACAGTGAGGGTGAAAGAACAAACAACACACACACGTAACAGCATCATGCCGAGGGGAACTGAATAGCGCGTTCTTCGGTCCTAATTGATGGGCGGAGACATCTTTTTAATTTGTTACTAAAATTAATAACACGAAATTTATGGTAATTACTTTAGCCTGCCAATGCTTAAGCTATAATTTGCACTCAGTGCAACCTCACATTAGACTTATTTTTAAAATGACAAACACACACATACAAATATTTATAACTGCTACTATTACACAACGAAAATAAAGAATTGCAATTCATTCTATTTACACAAAACCATTCATTCGTTCGGGCTCAAGTCTGCGCAGCTTATTTCCGCCAAGATTTCATGTCTCTTCCCCTCTCTTTAACATTTTCTTATCTGATATTCTCTACCCTCCAACATAATCTTTTCGGCCGACGACCACAGCCTCTTTCACTTCCTTCATTTAACAATGATATATCATCTGTTATACTTGATATACATAATGTTCAGCTTCGCAAACCCAAATCCCCCCCATTACTCATCAAATTACCCATTCTGCTTCCAAACAATACACAATCTAAATATTGAGGAGCTAGTAATATATCCAACTAACATGGAAAGATCAATATAACATTAGTTACAATATTCGAGCAAAATTTTAAACTCTATCCATATTAAATCAGCAAATCATTGTTGAGCCATTTTAGAATTGCTCGGGGAAACCGGTGTACAAATCAGACAGATCGCTAATGGTTTGCGTGCTCCCATATGCACCAGCACACTGCCATAAAAGGTACAGTTTAATCAAAAAAATGCCAGAAACATTCACTTGCCCAACTAAAAGGTATACCAACTAGTAGACATACAAACACCTTACAGAATTAATTTTAACACGAAAGAATTTTGGTCTAAGTAAACCAGCTTCTCTTCTGCTTCTCTGCATTCTCTCTCTCTGCTTTCTTCTGCCTCTCTTCTCTGCTCTCTCTTCTGCTTCTCTTGCTTTCTCTCTGCCTCCTTCTGGCCTTTCTCTGTCTCTCTCTGCCTCTCTCCCTCTCACTTCCTCTCTCTCCTTTCTCCTCTTCTCTAATATCTACTCTCTCTCGCTTCTCTCTCTCCTCTCTGTTCCTCTCCCTCTTCTCCTCTTCTTCTCTCCTCTCCCTCTCTCTCCTCTCTTTCCCCTCTCCCTCTGCTTCCCTCTTCTCTCTCCTCTCTCCGCTTCCTTCGCTCTCTCTCTGCCTCTCTTCTGCCTTCTTCTCTGCCTCTCTCTCTGCCTCTCTCTCTGCCGTTCTCTCTGTCTCTCTCTCCCTCCTCTCTCTCTTCCTCTCTCTCCGTCTCTCTCTCACCTTCTCCTCTTCTCTCTGCTCCTCTCTCTCCCTCTCTCTTCTCTCTCTCTCTCCTTCTCTCTTCGTCAATCTCTTCACGCTCTCTCTCTCCTCTCTCTCCTTCTCTCCCTCCTCTCTTCTCCCTCCCTCTCTCCTCTTTCTCCCTCTTTCCCTCTCTCTCTCTTCTTCTCTCTCATCTCCCTCTCCTCTCTCTCTCTCTCGGCTCTCGTCTTCCTTCTCTCTCGCGATCTATGTGTCTCTCTCTCCTCTCTCTCCCTTCTTCTCTCCTCTCTTCCTCTCCTGCTCTCTCCTCTTCTCTCTCCTTCCTCTCTCTCCTCTTCTCTTCCTTCTCATCATCTTCATTCTTTCGATATGTGTCTTCCT
>BOPP01000021.1:8824066-8858526 GCA_017312745.1 Gryllus bimaculatus
GAGCCCTGTCTCTACATTGTCATTGCGACTTTCTCGGTCGTACAGCTAGATGTCGAGACCGTATCAAGTTGTGGTTAATACAGTCGCGATCATACGATATCTAGCGGCACGCCAAGAAAGACACGAAATGCAGTGACATAATGCCAATGTGAAGACAGGGCTCAGGTGCACAGTTAAAACATCGCACTATATGCAGACGTTCGAAGCTAGCAGCGCCCAGACACCAATCTCAACAAAATTATAATCAAAATTAGAAGCTATTCCGAATTTTAGGTTATTTTGGATTTTCCGAAATCGTGGACGCTGCTGACACTAAAGCTAGCGCGCCCATCGAGGAAATTCATCTCAAAATCAATTAAAACATATGAAACCACACGAAATTCAAGTCTAAATTAAGAGCTAGTTATGCACCAGGGGCGTTAGAAGGATGCCAATGATCCATCGGCGACCAAAAGCGCGAGGGCATTCTGTTGCCGGAGATCATTAGAACCAGTTAATGCCCGTGGTAAGTGATTTTTTACCCAACTTTACCGATTCAGATTTACTTTCTAATTAATTGGATTAACTTTACTGTCATTTCAGATCTCCCTCGATAAGAGAACATATTACATCATTCGATTGTTTCCTTATTTCCATCTTCACTACGATCTTCTCGATCCATACAAGTTCTACAGTATGCCGAGCTCCGTATTGAAGGCAATAAGCAATAACATCAGTAAGAAAATGCATTAACACGAGTGGCTTCACCGGCTAGGGCAAGAGACTAAAATGTTGCAGTTTCAGAATTCACGCCAGTCGAGTGTGAAGCCAAACTTTCCTTCATTTTGTGAGGCGAATGAAATAATTTTAAGTTCACATGAGTAGGAAAAGTACGACTATCACATCAGAATATTTAAAAATTAATAAAATTTCAAATTACTTAATATACCATTGTTATATAAACTTTAGCCTATTGTTGAATTTATAGATGTTACTCTTCGCTTAAACATGTGTACTAAAAAGTAAATACTAGTTCTCGTTATGAATTAAAGCAATTAATATGGTGATGGATGGGTTAGTACAAATCCCATTCTACAAATGTGACCATTGTAAATTCTGTAACACCTATGATTAATAGCGCCGCGAAGATTCGAGAGTTGACAACCCTAATGAAATTTAAATAATATTAATTTAATAGCTAATCTAATGGCGTATCAAGGACAATAGCATAATGCAAGTTGAACAATTTAAGTCCCCTGGGTAATTAAAGAAGGTTATTTGCTAATTTTGTTCAACGAACCTTTTTAAATTTACTTTTACTCAATTTGCAATAACAACCATTTCTGAATAATTTATTAATTTTCAGGGACTATGTTGAAAGACTTCCATCTTGCACACCGTAGCTCAAAGCTAGTGTTCAAGTAAGAAGTAATGAAAGAAATTATGTGGCAACCACAATACTGAGAACAGTCCTGAAGTGCACGAGACAGCTCTCTGTTTTGACAGTACAAATAAGGTTCCTCATCACCCCTGAAGAACACTCCACAAGGCGCACATAACGTTTGAAGACAAATGTTTTTCAGCTTAACGACGAGTAAGTGTTCGTGAAGTCTTCTGTTCTGCAGATTTTCAGAACACTGAAGTATACTATCGAACGTTCTGCTGCGTCAACACTCGAAACATTAGCATTCGGACAAACATTTTAATCAGGTTATCGCGTATGTACTATGTTTAATTCATAAACGTTTTGCTTCGTAGAGAAAATAGCTACAGTGTGCTGATCAAATACAACCAACCCCGTTTAAAACAATGTAAATAAATAATACACTTATATAAAAAGATTTTCACTTACCCTTTTCCACAAGCTTTCGTTTTCCATTGCAAAGGAAAATAGAGAATTCTACCACGCACTTTCTTCTCACACGAAATGCGGCAGGCGTACCTCCGCTGGCACAACTGATTAGGAGAAAGATACTTTCACCGCTTTTAAAGGGTAAAGGGTATTTGTCAGGGGTACCAACAAAATCTAATACTTTTATTCAAGTTCTGTGAAAATTGGAAAGACTAATGAAGGAACATTATTCAGTCATTCCTTGGAGTAAATATATTATAAATTTGTTTATAATTTATAATAAAAAAGCCTATTGCAACGCGTATTCAGAAATTATTACTTTGAATCTTAAGAATTTTTTATATATTTCAATTTAATTTTGTTTATAGCAAATTCTGTTGAATGATGAAATATTTTAATCCATGTCACGTTTAACTGTTAATTGTATTATTTATGCCTTAAAATAAGTTAAAACGTGGGTGACATTGGGAGAAGTACAGTCCATGCACTTTTCGAGTGGTCTGGTTTCTGAACCACCGTTCATATTTTATTTTGTTCAACTATGAATAAAAGATATATTCATGTATACGTTGTAAATTATTATAAAATACACATTACAAAATACTTTTGAACTGTTCATGGAATTAAGTGCCCCTTCTGGAAATAGCCCAGTTGCTAAAATCGCAGAAGCTATTGAGACAGTCCAATACGCAAACAGTCTAAAGAGATAAGAGCACTTACAGGCCATATTGTACACTTCACCATTTGGTGACAGTCTTTCTTCAAGCGTTAACTTTTTCACAAATTGTGACCAGGTAGTGAAATGTATAATCTATGTACTAATATTAATTATTCCTTAGAATAATAGAGCGGAAGCTAATTTTATTTGCGAGCCACTTACATTACATTACAAATATAGTTTATTTAAAACTGAATATTTGTTTTCAATTTTCTTACTCTGATATACACTCGTTTGAGGATCACAAACCAAGAAAAAACAGCAATCCTATACTACTATATTTTAAACACACACACACTATATGTATATATAAGCTGCTGTATCTAACCGAAAGTACAGTTGCCTTTGCAGTATCTTTGCCAAGAAGGTCCTAGGTTTGAAGTCCAAACAGTAGAGGATTTGCAGCGTAGTGGGCCGATCTAAATATCTACTAAGGAAGCTTTGATGGCAACTTCTCAGGACACTAACTTCCGAGATTTTGAACACAATCCGCTATTTTTAAATCGATGGTTATATAAAATTCATCTTGTTCATTAGAATAGCCGTTTCCTTAAATTTTTGCTTTTCGTGTAATTAAGCTTTGAGTTCAGAAATTAATAACTTATTTTACTTACGTGAGTACGCAACATGTTCCTTCATAATTAATCCGAAAAAATAATTACATATTTTGAAATAAATCTTAATATCCGATATTTCTTAATTACAAAAAACGGATCCATCAGCAAAAATGCCAAAATAACTAAACAGATTGCAACAACTTATATCAACCTTGAAACAGCGAGAAATGATTAAAAACACACTTGTAGCTAATTTATTCAATTATTAACTTATTGCTGGCACAAAATTGTTAAATTATTTTTTTAAAATTGTTCTACTGCTGTACGTAATAAATAGAATCGAGAACAAAGGATAAAGATGGATACCATACTCTATCAGGGAGCTAAGGTATGAGGTGAAATATACTTCCCCATGCATGTGACAGCAGCTGTAAAATGCCTTTGTCTTTCAGAGTATGGATGAGGGTAGGGCTGATCATTTGCAGTTACTGATTAATTGAATGAGTCTCTAAAATCATACAATATAATTAAGGTAAAAAATATTGCAATACAATAAACGAGATTACAGACTAATGTATTCATTAGAATAGGTTAAAACCACATACAATGATAATACACCTGGAACATTGCAATTTTTACAACTGTCAATATATTTCATGCATCATATTTACGAGTGACTTAAATTCTTGTTCCTCTAGTCCTTTCAGAAGATTCACCTGAACACACATTTAAACTTTTTTACAATTTAGTGGGAAAATTATACTCCAATATAATGAATGTTTGTATACGCATCATGCATCATAGGTCAATCTCTCACACTTTCTAGTTCACAGTGCGTCACAATGTGAATATTTTAAAAAAACTAAAGGGGTTTGCGTTCATGTATTTTCAACTTCCTAAAAAGTTTACAGTTTATTGTTTATGACCTTATTAAATACTGTTCTTTGTTGAACCCTATTGCTTCCCTTTCAAGATCATGAAAATATTTTTTTGTCGTGTCTCCCACAAATCCTGAATTCTATTTCTTTTAAATTAAGACTTACAAGTTATAGTTCGAGGTCTCGCCTTATTTAATGTATTCAAACCGACTCTTAAACATTTACAGATGCCCCGAAGGGGAAAATACAACAAAACCAAACAAATCACTTTAAATAAACAATCATTGATTAGATTGTATATAGTATAAAGTACCGCTAACGTCTTTAATTTCAACATCCCTATATAATATTTCTTTCTAGGTACAATTTTAGAACAAATGTTTGTGCAAAAAATCTGTATTCACAGAAGTTTCTCCGCATGAATCATTAGAATCTAAATGAAATCAAGACAGGAAAAAATGTTTGCAATAGTTATCGGTGTGCAAACTCAATAAGTACAACGAACTTCCGCGAATTAACGTCATTAAAGAAATCTTGCCTTCATTAAAACAAGTGTATTTGACGAATTTGGCTAAGACAAAGGACTTGAAATTTTTGAGATTGCTTGGCTTTATCCTGATGAGTCCCTTTCAATATTAGGATCGTAACAAACAAAGGACATCTTTTTAAATATCTTTGTATTAATGATCTATACTGGAAGTATAGCTGGCCTTACCATGAAAGTATAACCATCTTTATTCGCAGTATGTTCCAAAGTGAAGTAAGCCAACCCAGCAAGTATTCCCAGCGCTTAATGTTTGCACTGGGACATCCAGCACAGGAAGATAACATCTGTTGCCGTAGAAGAATTTCTGTAACAATTCTTATTCGAGGCATTTACTTTGGTTCCTGTCATTAGGTGAAAGCTTTCCTCATACCTATAAGCAATTGAGTAAAATTCAAACCGTTGGAAAAATAATTACGAAACGAAAACAAAGTGGATAATTTATCTATTTCAAATTTATATGAATGCATTTATTTATAACATATTTAAACATTTACCACTACTACAATATAGTTGGTCGTAGACAGTAAACAAATTACGTAACAAGGGTAGAATAAAAAAATACTAATTTAACCGGAAATTTTATAAAATATTAATTTATTGCACAAAAGCAACATTTTCGTTAGGAAGGCAAAACGGAGAGTTTTGTTACAAAACCTAAAACTTTAAAATTTAACTAATTCGCAGCAAGAATACCAAAACACACGCTTAAAACTATTTTAGAAATTATGGTTTAGGAAAGGAATTAATCAAGTTTAAGCATAAAATTTAGTATATTGTAGATTCAAATTCGCGAAGCGAAGCTACGTCATTTGTTTTCCTTTGAGAACACTAAAGGTGACCACACAAAAACAAGCATGCAAAACGGTCATGTCTAGTACTCCTCTCGTAAGTAAAAATATAACCTTACAAAAGTCGCGAGGCAGTCTTGGTTCGCTCGTAGTCATTTTAAGTCTCCTCCCGTTGCATTGTGTAGCAGCGCGAGCGTAGTCAGTCGCCGCGGCGCCGGATGTCAAGATTGAGCCAAGTACTCGTACGGGCGGGCGGGCGGCAGGGCTACATCACGTCTCCGATCAAAGGCATGAGTGTCACGACAGCGGCCGCGCGGCCGCAGCAGCCCCGAAGCAAGAGGCGACCTCGAAGGGCCCGTCCATGTCGTCGACGGGCGAGCGAACGCGGGGCGGGAGCAGGCGGCGGACGACGTCCGTCCCCGCCAGGTGCAAGGCCGTGAGGCCGTTGTGGCTGCGCGCGTGCAGGTCGGTGCCGGCCGCCAGCAGCAGGCGCGCGCAAGAGAGGTGGTTGGCGGCGGCCGCGTGGTGCAGCGCGGTTTGGCCCTCGGCGTCCACCTGGAGACGTCATGGTGGGAATGTGTTAGACGACTCAGATTTGTTAGGGAGCAGTGGTTGCCTGTCGTAATTTCTTACTCTGGGATTTAATCTTTCGATGCTTATGGTGGCAGGTTACCATTGTAAAGAAGAAAACCGAGATAAGTATTTTGAATTTAAGACATTCGAGAAAGTTCAAAAGGAAGCTTTTAAAACCGTTTCATCACATTTGTAATTTTTTTTTGTATTCCAGCATTATAAAAGAACCTTTTATGTTGCAAGAAATCGTTCATACTCTGGCACTTTACGGCACAAATGACGACGTATTAGATTTTATGTCACGCAGGATTGCGTCATCACACATTCAGCCAATCTTCGTGAGAGAATTGGGGGCAGGTAGAGCTAAACGGAACAACCGACCTCCTTTTACTCGCACGATGTCAAACATCAGAGTCGTCACAGGGAAGTTGTTTCGCAAAATTAAGTTTGATTCTCTCATAAATGTATAATGCTGTTATATAAAAAATATCGTACGCAACTCTTTTATATTGCTGCTTTATTACATTCGTACAAATTTGAAAACTCGCTCCTAAAGTCGCTTGTTTTCAAAACTATTACTCATGCAATAAAGGTTAACATTATAAACTAATTGCATAATAGTAGTTCATAGCTCTACCTCCCCCCAATTCTCTTGCGACGATTGGCTGAATGTGTGATGACGCAATCATTCGTTACAAATATTAATAAGTCATCATTTGTGCAGTAAAATGCCCGATTACGATCGATTTCTTGCAACAGGAAAGGTTCTTTTATAATGCTGGAATACAAAAAACTACAATTAATGATATGTTATAAAAGCCAGCGTATCCCATTTAATTTTTTAAAGAAAAATAGTTTAACCACAAGCTTAATTGTTAATCTTTAAGTCGCACGGGGACTAAAAGCATCCAGACCATTTGTTTAAACTGACAAACAAAAATAGTATTTACCTTTTCTAGAATTTACAACCCTTTTCAAAAACTTGTTTAATTTTATTTCAAGAAAATAAAATTTGATGTACGTGATAACGTTTCTAAAATAGAACGCGTTCTTGGAAGTGGAGCACTCTTTCAGTCCTTACGAGCGTCCAGGTTCATCCGTAATTGGTTTGCGATGCTCGAGAACAATAGGCTAGGGAGAACAATACTTAACCCTTCAGTGGTCGCTTCATTCATTCGCTGTTTACAATGGGATTTTACTAACTTTTGGCGTGGTCTTTTCAGTACCTTTCGTAGAAGGCCCCCAGCTATTGAATTATGACGAAACATGACTAATAAGCGCCGGAAATATCTTGGATTACAATAGTCCGCACGATCACTCGCGGTTAAATTTATGACCGACGCTGACAACATGAATATTGCTGCAATCCATGCTCTGAATGTTTATGCAAAGAATGACAGAGGAGAAAGGTTGACTAAAAGCGAGATTCTTAAAAATACCCATCGTCTTATGAATAGGGGCGGATTTTAATGAAATGTCATTTCTTTTTACTTTAAGACAATGCTGTTTATTATAGAAATTCATTTTATGTCATGACAAGAAATGATCCATTTTCAGGTCTTTTTAGCAGTTTCCGTCGATTTCGACTAAAGTTATTTGTTACCTTTAAACATAATTTTTCATGCATTTTTCACTGATTTCATTGATTTTAATATAATTTTAATGATACTTTCTTCAAACAATATTTACAAGCTACAACATATGATTACCACAGAGTTCCTGAGTAGCCTATTTGATTGATTCGCCACATGTTATGTCAGCCGTTGCGAGTGCTATGTAATTACGGTTCATGTGACGACTATCGGCGCCTTTGACAGTTCTGCAAATTTCGCCATAAATAAAGGCAAAGATTTTCTTTTAAAGAACAGGCCAAACCAAAATTTGCCAACATAGTTCACATGAACAAAAGGAAGCAACCTCGATTACATCAGTAACATATCCAACAGCTTGAGTTCATTTAAAGTGATTTTAATAAATTTGTTACGTCATTTTTCTTTGTTTTTAGGTAATTTTTAAAGCCTTTTAAGAGCATTTTATTGATTATTTTTGGCAATGTTACAAGTCATCGAAATCCGCCCCCTATCTATAAAACAGAAATTAAAGCAAGATCGAGAGGAAATCTGTGCCGCAATAATAACTTCTACTGTGAATCCGAGAAGGGACAGAAGGGTTAGTAGAGATACCAGAAGGTAACCTGGGACGTTGAGTGGTATGAATAAAAAGCAAGCAATTACGCTTTGCTCGGAGTTTAGGAGATCCTTCTTAGTTTCGTATGAATAAAGTGGGTGAGCAATTGCTCAGTCTCTGAGCACTTGCTCCATCTCTGAGCGTAATCTCAACTGGCGAGCAAATGCTCCGAATTGGTATAAATAAAGTTAAGAGTTTACTCTCTAGAGTGAGCAATTGCTCCAAAATTTCGGAGGGACCTTAGTAGCAGACTTACGTTTGAAAAGTAAGGTAAATTGGCAGATTTTTAACCGTGTGTTGATATGCAGATGCAGCGGACTAAAAAGAATTAAAGATAAGGCAAAATTCTTGTGATGTAGACTATTAGAATCTTTGCCGATTCGAAAAAGACCATGTATGGTTAGTACGATTTTTATTGGCGTTTTTCATATAGCCTATCTTCTATGTTAATTGGCCATCTATTTTTTCTACTTAGAATTTTTATGGATACAGTTTTTTCAAACTTTGTAACTCGTTTCGACCATGGCGTTTCGGCAAAAACTAGCTGGAACTCTGGCGCCTGTTTTTCGTTTCTACTACTCCGATTCAAATTTAAAGAACGAGACAACAATAAGTTGCTCTTTATTCCGCACAAATGTGCGCGACGCGCGTGACTGTTACTCAAGAAACCAACTTTTAAAACTCTTAGCCTTCCCCAGTACTTGTTCACGAGCGAATGCTCGCGAGACATGAGTAAGTTGTTCGGAGACATACGAAGTTTTTATTCATACGAAATGGAGCTTCTGCTCAGTGCTACTTTATAAAAGCTCGCTCAGCTCCAAATCTTTTAACAAAAAAAAGTTATACTGAAAGCTTGTGCGTGTCCTTTTGCTAGAGTAAATTAATTTTTTTAAATAAATTTTAAAATCACAAATACAATTTTAATAAAACGTTCAAGAATTTTCTGACTATCCATGGCAAGACCACCACCGTCTAACTTGAAATGAAAAATTCGCCAGGCAAGGTGGAGGAGGTGGAGGAGGTGTTTACCTCGTGCGGGTCAGCGCCTGCGTCGAGCAGCTCCGCGAGGCACGAGGGGTCGCTGATGGCGGCGGCGAACAGCGCGGAGGGGTAGCCGTGCACGCGGGCGGCCACCGGGGTGCCGCCCTCCAGCAGCGCGCGCACGGCGTGGGCGTGGCCGTTCAGCGCTGCCAGGCGAAGAGCTCGGGCCGCGGCCTCCGTGCCGAACTGCCAGGACACAAATTCCATCCAAAGTCAAACATTATGGAGGCAAAAACCTAAATAGTGGGTTAACAATATTTCGCGATTACAAAATTGTTTCTTATTGTATTCCTATCTAGGGATCTTTTCAGCCCGTCAGCCGATTACTCTTTACGTCCCGATGGGACGCATATTCAACCGTTCACTACACACCAACACACGTGGGCTCCTCTGATCTGAGGTCAGCAGAACGCGAGGCCCTCTACGACAACACAACGTGAGAGATAAGGGACAAACAAACGTGTCCAAGTGGGAACTCGAACCCGCGACCCTTCGGATCGTGGCGTAGAGTTGGTTCACGCTCTTTGCCACTTCGGCCATCTAGATCGGCCAAAATTTTTAATCGTATCTTAGAATTTAAGTTATTCAAAATAGAAATGAAGCATGACGACATGGAATAATGTTAAAATGTTTATTATGAGTTTGCTAAAATCCTTTTGCTTTGTTAATGCATGTATGCAAGTAATATGTTTGACATTTGTCTTTACATCGTGGAGTAAGTTAGGATTACATCGTAGGAGAAAGTTAATGGCACATGCGTGACAAGCCACTTCCCAGCATGTCAAAAAATATCCAATTTGGCACTTCGAAACTTTTGTATATTTTCTCTCCAACATGCCAAGAAAAACGTACTTCAGAGACACTGTCTCTTAATAAGGGAGAAAATTACTGTTTTATTTAAGTAGTCGCGTTGATCAACTTTTCTCTGAAGCGGACCGAACTAAAAAATATCTACTAAAAGCAGCGCTCACGACCACGAGAAAAAATGTAAGAAGACAATAAAAAAGTAATAAAAAATGAACTTTCTTTTATTTAGTATTCTTTCACGAAGTAGAGAATGAAAAACCTTCAAGAACTTTAGATTTATTCCCATAACATTCGATTTCTTTTTTAATATAATATAAAATTATATTCGCTCTAGATTTTGAAAGTGATTAATGAAGTGACCTCGAGACATTCGAGAAAATAAGTCATTTGGGGCCTTTAAGGAGTTAACTGCGTTTTTACGTGCGAGTTGCTCTAACGTGGACGCCAACAAGTCAAGAGGGTGACTCAAGGATGGCTGAAAGTTTACGTATAAGAAACTGACGCGATATCTTTGACAAAATTAAAAAGGTGGGCAAATAATCAAGCGGATAAAAAGTACAAGTTACTACTGCATTTTGTGTAAATTAGTAAAAATGTATAAAATTTAAATGTGAAAATTGTAACTTACAAAATTAGTCAAGGTTGACCATATCAAACTGGGGATTGAATACATATATGTTTATTCTAATTACCTCAACTAGCAGGCTACAATTGAATCACAACACAGCAGCTTTTCACATTGTTTTAAAATCTATGTCTAACCTTTTGGTCATCTAGTGACCGCTGTGATTGTTTTAACTGTATGGGAAACTGCAGTAAATATTTAAGGGCAACACAAACATTTATGCCCGAGGCGGGATTCGAACTCTTGACCTTTCGCAGACGAGGCAGCTACAAACCCTCCAGCCTTAGCGCACCTCTACTATCCACACATGCCTATCAGTTTGCTTCTGCAGTTTGACGTGAAAAAAGAAAGTCTTTTGCGGCGCGTGCAGCCGAGAGTAACAGCTGCCCCAGCAGCGAGCTCACCGCCATCGGGCGCGCAGCGGCGAGAGGGCGACGACGGCGTGGTGGCCGCGGCGGCGGCGCGGGCGAGCGGCGTCGCGCCCGTGGCGTCCTCCGCGCGGGGTCGGCGCCCGCCGCGAGCAGGACGGCGGCCACCTCGGCGTGGCCGTGGCCGCGCCAGGCAAGCGCCGCTCTGGCGGTGGCGCGTGCGCGGGCCGTCGGGCGCGCCGCCCAGGGCCAGCAGCGCCGCACCCCGTGCGTCGCCCAGCTGCGCGGCTCCAGCAGCGCCTCGCCCCACGGGACGGGCACGGGCACGGGCACAGACAGCGCGGCGCCGTGGGGCGCCAACCTCGAGCACACCTACCAACGCGCACAGCATCCAATGATTGGGGATTAACGTTTCTGGCCGGACAACTATGGTCATTAATCTCGTAAAGTAGTGCATAGAGTAAGGTAGTCCAGGGAGGCGACATTCACAAATGGGTGAAATCAATGATTGGTGACTAGCGTTTGAGGGCATGACAACTGCTATGCTAAATTAATCCAGTAATGGTAGTTCATGATGTATCCAGAGCAACGCCGTGGGGCGCTACCTTAAGCCGAAACATATCAACGAGCAAAATTATGGATTTGGTGATGAGCGATCTAGAGATGTCAACTTTTATGGTATTAATCTACGGTATGTGCAACATAGTATACAGGGAACTGTGAGCGGACCTTCCAACGGACAGAACATCAATGTTTGATATGTTTAGCGTCGGATTGCAACATGCCGCCCCACCCTTTATGTTCTTAGCTGCCGACGCGCGTATGTGTGTGTGTGTGTGTGTGTGTGTGTGCATGCGTGTGCGTGTATGCGTGCGAGAGAGACGCGACTGAATAATAAATAAAAGATCGCGCGCGTGAAGGTAACTGCAAAAAAGAGCATAGTATTAACTAGTAAAGTTACTGGAACACCACTGATCATAGCACTCAACCTCCAGAATTTACGCAGAAATTTATCTGTTGACTGCATGTGGGGGCAACAGATGGTAATGTTTTAATTTCACCATTCCCAAATATTTTGAAGTTCATAATTTTTCTCTTTCTTTCCGATCTTACACCAACGAATATCAATGAAAGCAAAGAATATCAAGTTCACTGTGCAAAAAATGTATTATATTAGAAAATTAAATTTTGTATGTTCAGTTCGTGTCGAAACGAGTAATATTCAGTCTTCGAATTTCTAAGGAGTTTAATCTCTCGGGTTATACTACTGTTCAACTGTATCAGAAGGTATTCTCAACCACGAATATATCATGGCAAACTACTAGGTAAAACAAAAGTATAGTTTACTTAATTTAAGCGGGGACACAATTATATAGTCTTATTAATTGGAAATGAATAACTATTTCATACTCTTGTGTGACAAATAACTTGGGAAAAAAAAGAGTCCAGGTTTATCATAACACCGTTATTGAACTTAAGTTTTGGACTAGGAAAGAGTTACAAAATTTATTCGATATTCTCAGTATTTTGACGTGGATCTATGCTTTTAATACGCTGTTCTAGTCTGCTGCAGCTAAAGTCCCGTTTTATCTAGCACACTTAGTGCTCCAAGGTTATCCAACCCTAGTAATGCGCCAACTATAATTTCGAGAAAACCTTTAGTTCATATTCTTACTATGGCACACAATTACAACGTTCCGATTTTTCAAGCATCTTACAACAATGGTTTTACTGTGTTACTTTCGTACATTTTCCTGTTAACAGTTGATATTACTTGAACACATGACTCTTGCATCCCGTCAGAAATCTAGTACTGACGCAATTTGAATGTTATACATAGCAGCGCGTTATGTATGGCCTCCACTCCCACCCCCATAGGATCACTACATTTTGATAAAACATGCTATGCTTCATAAATTCTTGGAATCTTTACTTCAGGTAATAAAAAGGAATAGTTGAATCTCTATATTTAATTTCAGTAGCTTTTAACGAGAATTTTGTTTATATTCTACTTGATTCAACTGAAGCCGAACGTATCGTTTGCGAAGAGAAGGTTCGAATCTATGTTACTCAATAGCTCAGATGAGGATGCAGTGCTAATAATCAAGATAGGATTAACAATTGTACCACAAATAAAAGTGAAGGGGTCCCGATTAGAACTGGCAGAGATTTGTCGACAAGCTTCTGAGAAAACCATTAGCCAGCGGCAGCTCATTAATATTTTAGGTCAGTAGTAACAGCAGAAACTTAAATTGATACAGCGACAGTAATGAGAGAGTTCGGAAGAGCATTAGCTAATCCACGCACAGTTCTGATAATTCAAGCCCCCGTTTTTAACCATTTTGCTTAGACAAACTGTTAGATAATCCAGCGTATGTCAAGTTCAAAAACAGAAAATACTTCTAGCTTATACAACAAATGTGCTGGTCAAATCGCCTGCCCCAGTCATTTTGGAACAAGCGACTCAAACGTGGTGCGTCCTTCCCAATTCTCCGTGCACGTAAGTAAAAGTCATCAAGTTATAAGTGATTGTATTACTTCATGAGTGTCCTACAGCTAACATGGAGCTTCCTTAAACATCAACGATAAAAATAAAAGTTTTCCCACTTACCCTTCTCCACCAGCTTAACTCTTCCATCGCGAATGGTACAAGTGAATTCTACCCCTACCTCGCGAACTATGACAGGTCGGAGCTTCGCTCGTGCTACTGAACAGAACTTTTAGCGCTTATCGCAACTTACAGAGGGTACAATTTGTCACGGATACCAACATAATCAGAGTATGTTTCTATACAATTTCTGTGAAAATGTGAAAATTTAATGGAGATGTAAAATTTAATAATTTCTTGATTGCAAATGTATTACATATATATATATATATATATATATATATATATATATATATATATACATATAAATGTATTTATCATTTATAAAATCATATGTCGCAACTGTATATGTCGAAATTTGTTTTTGCTCTCTCGATAATATTTTTATTACATTTTTTATATCTCAATTTATATTTTTTGTAGTATATTGCGTTTACTGATTAAAAAACGTACAGATGATTTCAGTGGTACACCGAGAGGAAGGGCTCATCAAAATTTGACCAAAAGCTGAAAGAAAATGCTTCTTAAAAATGGGATATCAAAGATCTGCTCTGAAATCATTCATTGATACTTGCATATAAATCAGACTTATAGAAAAACATAATTTAATAAATATTACGATCACATAATTCGGTTAAATGGCATACATGATACACAGTTCATGTAATACTAATAATAACAAAACAAATATGAATTTGAGTATATTAAATTTTCATTCTATATTGTAACCAGAGACACAGATGTAAAATGGGTTGAAATATATGGATCTGGTAAATTAATTAATTTGATTAGTCATATTTGTGAAGTTCAAAGGTTCAAAAACAGTTGTATTCCTCCACGATATTACTCTGCATCAGCTGCTGTACCCACCGACATACTTATGATAGTATCTGAAGTGAATTGAATACTATCAAATGTCAAATTAATTGCTACAATTTGAGATCGGAACGTAAAATCTTCTTTGTATGGTTTAGATTCAGTTTTTATTTATTTTAAATATAGTTTGGCAGGCAAAAGTTTCAGTTCTCGTGAGCTAAAGATTTCATACTACTCACTCGAAAACTTAATAAGATCAACAATTTCAATGTTTTTCTTCAAATAACAAGAACTAGAAATTTCTTATCACAATGTACAAATATTTATGCAAATATTAATGAAAATGAGAAACTGATGATAGGTAGCCACTTAGATTCCGACTCATTAGAAGCAGTAACTCGTAAATTACCAGCAATCGGCAAAGGTGGCTCAAGGCATTAAATGATGTAACTGCAGTGCCTCTGACCGGGACGTCCTAGAGTAGAGTCCCGACGATGGAAGGATTTTTCGACATTAACTATATACCTAGGCCAAATCCAACCGCGGTCTGGTGGAGAACTCTAGCGGCCGATTACTCTGAACGGTAGTTTTCTATGGTTTCTCGATTAACACCAGACGATTGTCGGACGGCCCGCCCTGTTTCCATCATCTACTTTTGCGCTACCCTCAACCCTTGCACTTACATGCACTACACTACCACACATCGGGAGACCAGTGAGGAGGCGGTGCCACGCTAGTGGGAAATACCTGATTAGGGAAAATCCCCGCAAGCTGATTTTGGTCGGCCGCGGATCTCATCATTCAGCGGGGGAAGATCACCGCTACCTCCCGCGACAGAAACATGCGCTACACTTACGGGACTGATTACCTTAGCTGTTGACGCGTCTGTAATCCTTAATAAATCAATAGCAAAATATTATTTACACACTAAGCCGACAATTAAATAAAACAGTGGAAATGCGCGACATACCTAAAAAATTGAACTTTTGCAATGATCGAAAATACAGACCGCCGAAAATAAGACCTGCGCCATTTTTAAACGTCTAATATCCTATTTGAAGAAAGCTTAATTAAAAATTTGGAGTCCTTTTTGAAAAACATAATTGTTAATATTTCACAAAATTTTGCAGAAACTACTCATATTTTCGAAAAATTGTACATCACGTTATTTCAAGATAAAAATATTTGAAGAACATTATTTAATAAGGAAAAAAATCTCTATCTTCAATGTAGTTCTAGATAGTCGCCGAAGAAAAATTGAACCTCTGAATTTCCCAAAATATGGAGATTTCAACAAAATTGAAACCTTCGCCAATTTACAGCATTCCGAAGAAAAAATAATTCAAAAAATTGAGCCTTTTTTAAAAAAAATGTTGAAGCTTCTTGTAAAGTACCTCCCTAATTCAAAATATCCATTTTAAACTCGCAGGGTCTCAAATTCATTCTGATGGGTCAGAAAGGAAATAATTTGGATAAAAGCAAGAAAAACATTATCAAACATGAAAATAGTCATTTCGAAATGTGCTTTGCGATATAAAAGTCCCTGAGGATATGTGATTTATGAATTATTATGTATACATTATGAATATGAATTATGAATACATTTTTTTAAATAATTTGTATTTCACAATTTGTGCTATTGGAAACATTTGGTGAAATTATTAACATATAAGTTATAACATGCATATAAAGACGTGGGGGTAAGATGCACCACTAGGTATATTGGTATTATGTCATTATGGTGTTTGACTAATCCCAAAAATCTTTCACATGAGAAGTAATCAATCATCGGTCAGCGTTATATTAAATGTTTATTAGATTGTGAATATTACTGGGATGACAGTAAACCGTACATGCCCTCTCCTATTTCCAAAACTCAGAAGCGAATCAAAATACTGAAGACTTGGTCGTTTCTCGATTGTATCTTAATATCACTTCACATTCGTATATTAATACCCACCATTACTTATATCATCGTTTCGTAATGTACTCGTACTATTACACGATCTCAGAATTAGTTAATACTGAGATTGCTGCAATCTCCATTCCATTTTCAGATTTTCACAGAAATTGAATAAAATTATATGTTGATTGTATTGGTATCCCTGACAGCGCTGCCCTTTCTTAGGTTGAAAAACAGTCATATATCTGCCAATGGCAAGTGAAGGACTACGCCAGCCTTATTTCGCGACGAAACACACTTTGTGTTAGAATTTCCGGTTTTCATCGACAATGGAAAACTTAGGCTGGCGGGAAAGGGTAAGTAAAAGCAATTTTTATAAATATTATGATCGATTTACAGGTCAGAGTTTAATGGACTTGATTTCAAATGTTTAGATGTAACAGTTTGTCTTTAATCTACAGTTTGCAACCGTTTCTATGAAATAAGATAAAACGACTAATCTACTTCGCGACACCATTAGTAAGATAACAAGCGCAATACTGCACTTCACATGCCGTATATTGAACCCGTTGGTTTTAGAATAGATTTGCAACAAAACAATCACTGGGTTTTCGCAAACTTTAATGTATATCATTCTTTTTGTACTTTGTTAATACATTTGTATTAAGGGTTGTCCTTATTTATAAGAAGTAACGCTAATACGTCTTGACACGGAAAACCGGAAGATCTTAGTTGAGTTCCCGACTGGGGCAGTCAATTCTTTGGAAAAACTGGAAAAGCATTCTCGTCTAATTGTTACACTTAAGTGGCATTGAGTGACAAAATGTATAATAAAATACTAATAGTAATAATAAGAGTAAGAATAATAGCAATAAAAATGATGATAATAATAATGATAATACCGAGCGAAGTGGCTCAGTGCGTAGCGCGCTGACTTCGCAGTCTGTAGGCCAGGATTCGATCTCAGGTCCAGCCATCCTGACCAGGGTTTTCGTGGTTTCTCTCGGTCAGTCAGGGGAATGCTGGGATGGTTCAAAAAGCCCATGATCACATCATCCAATGACACATGTTAATCACTCCGGGATAGAATATAACTGAGCCTCAGAAGAGAACGTGGACAGAAATGGCCCATATGCAAGTAACAAATAACAATAATAATAATAATAATAATAATTATTATTATAATAATAACTAATAAATAATAATAGGAATATGGCGATGAATATATATTTTTAATTGTGTCCACCTCTCAAATTTTGTAATAGAAACAATCAACCCTTAAGAAAGTTCAAAATAGATCCCAAGGTCGATATCGACGCCTTAAAAAGAGCTTATTCATTTAGAACATTCGTTTATAACTATGTTCATTTACAACATAAATATTCTTAGATTCGGCGTGTGTTTGATGAACGTTCAGAAAATTTATGCGAATTAATTAATTCGCAACAATCTAAATTGTTGTAAATTGTGCAATAAACACCTTCTGATCTGTTGTCTTCACATGCTGTAAAAAATGATAATTATATCGTAGGGTACCATCGTTTATTATAGACAATAACATAAAAACTCTTCCACATACTTGATACCTGATAAATAACGCAAATCAGACGTCTGAAACATTGTAGAAGTGTAAAATGCAAATGTTTTTAGTACATCAACAAAAGTATACGGAAAGAGTTGTTTTTGATTGAAATACATTGCTTGATTTCACATTTTTATTCATGTTTTCATGTTTTTATCACGGGTAATGGGGATGATCTTTTCCCGCTGGATGGCGAGATCCGGCACCGACCTATCGGCTTAATGGTAATTTCCCCAACCAGGCATCTCCAACCAACGTGGCACAGCTCCAGGCGGGACAACCGCAGTGCTCTCAACTAGTCTCCTGCAATGTGTGGTAGAGTAATGCATATGATCGTGTGATAGGGAAGGTCAATGAAGAGGGACGAAAGATCGCGGGCGGTCTGTGGCCCATTTGTTAAGGTACAGAGCCGACTGGTGTCGATCGGAGAAACCATGGAAAACTCTCGATCAGAGCAGTTGACCGCTAGAATCCTCCTCTACCCAGCGAGGTTGAATTCGACCTATCTAACAAGCGAGTGTCGAAAATCCTTCCACCGTCGGGTCTCGAACCCTGGGACTTCCTGTCTGGATTGTATTAAGAGCATATCGTATGACATATGTTGAAATTAATGCTGCTGGTCCGTGGCATAAACGTGCGTAGATCCGCTCGTGGTTCGTCCCTCGCCCGCCCCGCGCGCCGTCGGGCAGGGCCTTGCTGGAGGCCGCGCGGAAGGGCGACTGGCGCCTGGTGAACGGGCTGCTGGCCGTGGGCACGCGCCCCGACGCGGCCCGCACGCTCCGCGAGCAGACCGCGCTGTGGCTGGCGGCGCAGCACGGCTTCAAGAAGGTGGCCGAGTCGCTCCTGGCGGCGGGCGCCGACCCCGGCGCGCACGACGACAGGGGCGTCACCTGCCTCCTCCAAGCAGCCGTCGGCGGGCACTTCGCCATCATTGACCTCATGGCTGTTGCACGGCCGGAAGTGGTGAGTAAGCTGACTGGCAGAATTGATTGAGGTGTTTCGACTTCTAAGGTCCTTAGTTCCGTAAGTGCATGGTGTATTGCTGAAAGTGGCGGTGATCATCTCGCTGGATGACGAGATCCGGCGTCGACATACACGTCATGTGGGTTTCCCCAGCTAAGTATCACCACCAGCGGGGCACCGCCTCATCCGGGACAAGCGCTAAGCTCCCAACCGCTCTCCCGACATGTGGCAGTGTACAGCATGTGAAGTGAAAGAGAGTGTACGTAAGTGGTTAGAACAAGACAGATCATGTGTGGGCCGTGACCCGTTTATTAAGGTACGTACTTGGGATTCGCCTGGTGTTGGTCCGAGAATCCTGGATATAGCCGGCCGCTAGCATTCTCCTCCGGACAGCGGTTGAATTCGACATCGCTAGTATGTCTAGCCAGAACGGGACTCGAGCTCTTAGATCAGCAATTCAAAGGCACTGCAGTGACATCAATTGAAGCTCTGAGCCACATAAGCTTGGCTATTTAAATAAAATTAATTTTTATTGTAAACTCTCCATTGAGGATAGGGAATATTACTAGGTTGCAAGGATGGGGACGTTTGTGTTGCACGGTACGGCTTTGCATAACGGGCGCTCACTTTGCACAATAAAATCCTGACGCATTTGTTTGAAAAAGAAAAAAATCTGCTAAAAAAGTCTTCACTGTTTAAAGGACAAGGCCCACCGTGTTGTACAGGGCGCGCTGATTTGTGTTCCGGCAAACTTCACCTGTCCCACGCTTAGTTTCATCCACACTTGAAGTAGTCTATCGACGGGTTCTTGCAAGGTGTAAGGTGTCTGTCACAGTAATCAGTTTTTGTCCAAGGTTTCCTTCCGATGAGCCGCTTTCGTACGAACGGATGATGGTCAACGGATATGGTTGTAGTGATCCCGAAAGACTTTTTCTGTCGACGTCGGAAACCAACTATGGAAGGAAAACCTGTTTCATTTGGTTTTGTCCGCCCGACGTCGACAGAATTTTCGGCCAAACTTGCCTCCACTAGAGTCTAGTGCGCCACTGTCTCACCCAAGTGAGAGCGTAGGCTTCCGTGGCCGGGGTCAGCATTTAATTGGCTGTCCGGGTGATGCCGCGTCCGGGTGACGCATTTAATTGGCATTGGTGCAATTCTGCGACCTTCCTGCGGCATTACGCCTTAAGGAAAGTCGCAGAATGGCGGCCAAAACGTCAGCACCCTTGCCATGGACGCGACGTCACTCGGACAGCCAATTAAATAATGTCTCAGCCAGTTCATAGGTGACACCTGCGCTCAGGAGTCCTGGTAGCGATCATGTTTTGCACTAACTGCTATACCACATGGCTAATACAAGAAGGTAGAATGGAATGTATAGTCGGCGGTGATTGCAAAGTGGACCTTGTTTGAGGAGTCGAATAAAGTTGTTTCAACAAAATTTATATTGGAATGCTATGTAACTGGTATTATGTAGTTATAATCCAAGCGCAATCTTTTATTAAAAGTTAAAAATGTTTTAGTTGAGAAAAGACGTTAACGTTAGATCGACGGACGAAAATTGTAGCCCTACCTAATGTTACGCTAGGCCTATGACCTAACTTGACGGGATTCACTCTCGTTTTAGTCCCGATTCTAGGGGCCTGCATCAGCAAATAAACAGCTGGAAAAAAAACACACGAAATATTTCCCCCACACACAAAAGTAGCAACCCCGCCGCTCAATAACAGCATATAAACTATTCTGACACAACAATAAATTAAATATTTTAACAACAAGTCTTTACGAATACTGTAATAACAGAGCATGTTATGGTATTCAGGTACAAAGTAAAACTTTTTTTACATTACAAGAATGCCAGAAACGATGCTATCCCACAACAGTACACGTGAATGGTAAATATTTAATAGCGGTCGGTCTTTTTCTTGTAGTGTTGCTGTCGCGCTCTTTCAGCTGTGTGATAAGCAGTGTAGCAATAAATCTGAGAATTCATTGGGAGCGCACAGTATCAGAATAGGTGGAATGATTCAATCAAGTATTTCCATTTCAGTCAAAATCGTAACTGCTTATTTTTATTTTTCCCGGTCTCTAACAAAATGGGCTCCTATTACGTGACCAAAGACTGCATAGTTATGTCAATTTCTGTGTACATTCTAAATTTGTAATGCAGATTTTTTTACTCCTTTATGGATTTGGACCTCTTCTTGGTACGTCTGCTGTATTAGTTTCATACATTCGAGTGGTGGGTATTGTGTGTTTCCGGGCGTGTCAAGTACTTAATCACAGAAGTGTAGAGTTCACGTTATACCCCTGAAGGTGGCGGTGTTCTTCCCCCGCTGAAACGAGATCTGACATTGACCTGCACGTCCGCTTCCCCATTTCTAATGTTCCCATTTGCGGTCTCTCTTCAGCGGGTCTTGCGCTGAGGTTGGCTTAAATCTGCTGAATGATTACTGACATGTGTGAGGGCATATTTGTGTACTTTTATGTGGAGAACAGAGGACGAGACAAGAAAAAAGAGGCCATGCGCGGCTATTGTTAGAGTACTGCTCCGAAATTCGTGTTTTACACACTAATGTAGTCTTAACGTTACTGTGATTTTGGAACATTGTCACAATATTACTCAAAGTTATGTGACAACTATTTCAATTTTTTAACTCTACGTTGCATAAACTCGAGAAAAACCGCTGACGGTTTTTGAATTGAAAGTGTTTATTGGAATCTGTTTATGCGGGTGTCCAGGGAGGCAACATCGAAACTTCGACATTTGTTTAGAAAGCAATATTAACCCAGAAATTAAAAAAAGCACCCAATTTACACAAATCAACTGCTTTTTTTGTGTTAATTTTTCGTTCTGAACAAAATATTAATTTATTTCGTATATAAAAAACTATTTACATGTTTCTTTACACTTTCTCTATTTTTGCCTAGAAAGCATTTTTTCAAACCAAATTTTGAGTGCTCACTGCGGCTCAACCATTCGGAATATTACAGTAGTTCATTAGGCAAAATATGCTTAAAATTGTCTTCAAAGTTTATTTGCGACGTTAGTTTCGACGTTTCACGGACGTTTTCCGGACACCCCATTTCTCTCTCTCTTCCCATACACACACACGCACACACACACACACACACACACACAACAAACTGTCGCTTCCGATGGATCAAATTATTATTATTAACTTTTCCATTTTTTTACTTCTCTCCACTACTGCATCCACAGCATAATTTAAGGCTAAAAACTTATACGGATTAGTTCGCAAATACACTGAGTACCTTAACACACTGTAAACGACAAAAAAATATATTTCCATTTAAACTTTTGAATAAAATCTCTTTTCACGATTTGTTTATTTGAGATTAAAGTGATATTTGATGTGTAAGAAAGGCACAAATTGTGACATATTTCTTAACGATAATATAATATTGGGAGAAAGTATGTGCTGTTTGTAGCACCTAGTTTCTTTGTTGTTATGCTGATGCGTCACAAAAGCCATCGCAGCCCTTTCCGAACACTGCCTCCGCATTTTGAAATTTAAAATATATTCAGTTATTTTGAATAATAGAACTGAATAAAGCCAGAAATGTAAACTAGATATAGATGACCCAATGAATCTGTGTTGAACTCTTCCAGCCCAAGCTAACCTAACTGAACACCAACTTACAATCGAATCGATTTTCTCTCTTCCAGCTTCCAAACTGAAAGCGCCGCAACTGCTCTGCCCCGCTGATCCTTTTGCCACTACCCGCAACCGTGCGTCCCTCCTGAGAGCGGCACCCCCGTGGAAACGCGCCCCCAACGCGCCACATCTCTTCCACGCTGTTCGTCGCCGCCCACGTTGCGATTCGCGTGCTCGGTGCGGAGCTGCTCCACGCCTGCGCTGACCTCGACGAGTAATGCCCTCGTTCCTGCTTGTTCTAGAATAGATTAGCATAGTAATGCGAGTGCTTTGATTGTCATAAATTTCCCACTCGTGGACGAGGAGGATTATCTGAGAAATGTTCTATAAGCCACGAGTGTATTTAATAGAACTCATTCACGAGTGAAATTATGCCAACGGAGTTGCGAAAACTTGGCCCGACATGTTAAAATATGAAAAATGTATATTTTAAAATCAAATTGTTATGTTTATAGTACACACGCTGTTCATTGGACATTCACGTCAGCGATCGATATGTAACGCTTTTAGTTAAGATAAGGAGTCCAGTTTGATTGGCCAGTAGGTAGAAACGTATGAAAATGTCCGCTGATTGCGCATATTGGTATGCATAGCGTTAAACACGAACAGCTTTAATTTCACGAGTGAAGTAGTCAAGTAAAATACATCTCTATTAAGCTACAGATTGATTCAGAAAAATGCGCGAGGACTATTATAGAATATTTATAAAAAATATTGTCAATTTGTGAACAATATAATAAATACTTTAAGCTTTTTTAACTTTAGGAATTGTGTGGTTCTATTGATTCATTGTTCGCATCAATTTCAATTATATATAACTCGTAAAGTAATAAACGTGTTATTTAACACTCAACACGTCAACCTTTTAAGAAAACATCGGAGCTTTTCTATGTAGCAGAAAATGTTATGTTGTTGAACAGTTCCCCCATCCACATAATGTGGGCGCGAAATTCTATCTTCCCATACCGTCCGACAAACTGAGCACGCTTCGATCCAGGTAGGCGCGCGTTACCAATCGCTTCAGGCACGAATCTTGGTGTCTATATGATTGCAGCATACCGTGGGGCAGAAATAGCGCAGTTCACCGAGGCGGGACTACCATTGTTTACTATGTAGGGAAATATTATAGTAAATTATTAATGAAATATATATCTACGTGATGTGGCTGGATGTTCAGTAATATATATAATTAGAACAGATTTTTTTCGGAAGAAAAGTCTCGATCTTCAATACTGTAGTTGTAGAGTAGACTTGACTCCGAAATAATTATTTAACTTTATGAAATTTCGAAAATATTAGAACTTTCAACGAAACTGAGACCGCGCCGACTTATAGGCGTCTGAGTGGAAAGTTATATAAAACAATTCTGAGCTATTTTTGAGAAAAAATTGAAATTGTTCTTGAGGTTCTTATAATGTACCCAAAAACAATAAAACATCGCTTTCAAATTCAAGTGGCCGCGGCATCAGCCAGATTGACAGGGAAATACAATTTTTGTAAAGATCCTACTAAGGTTTGGCAGCTAGCCTTGCTGACAGGAATAACGCACGGACGCACGACCGACGACAATTTTTCGGGAACAATCGTTGTTCAGTATCAACGACCCACAAATCGTGGATTTTCGCAATACTGAGTGTTTAGATGAAATAAAATACCATATTGTAACAACAATTATCCGAATGAATTTTACGAAAAATCGCCCTTTTTCTGCAACGTTACATAAACTTTCTCTATACTATGTTTGTAGCAGCGAGAACATAGTAATCTACGACTCGTGGTAAAATAAGTAGTTTGTGCAATTATTTTTAAGGTTTAGGCTTTATTACATGAGACGTTTTGAAAACGAGCGACAGTTAGAAGCTAGTTTTCAAATTTGTACGAATGTAATAAAGCAAGTTGCATACTATTATTTTTGTATTAAGAGCATGATTAATTTATAGAGAATCAAAGTTAATTTTGCGAAACAAACATCCTGCGACTTCTCGGTATTTGACATGGCGAGTAAAACGCGTGATGCTGTTCCGTTTTACCTCTACCCCCCCTCCCCTTTTCTCTCGCTACGAATAGCTGAATGTGTGATGACATAATCATTCGTGACATAAAATCTAATACGTCATTATTTGTGCCGTAAAATGCCCGATTATTTTGTCTTGCAACAAAAAAGGTTCTTTTATAATGCTGGAATACAAAAAAAAAATTATTTTGCTCGTAGGATTGCGCCACTCGGTGTTGTCAACATTTCCTACTCGCAAAATAAAACGTCACTTTTACAACAGGTAGTGTAGCAACTATTCTTGAAGTAGGAGTACTTATCCGCCATTATTATCCGCATCTCATTGATATATATTGTTCTTAACGGATGCGGACTGTTATAGCTAACACATAGTTACAATTAACACACCGAGTAATGTTATGGGTGTCATTGATGCTGAGACCAAAATTTAAAAATCGAGGTGTGGCGAAGCGGAGTAGAGATTTTTAATTTGGAAGAGACAATAATTACAAGTATTGTATATTCAGCATTTTATCGGTCACCATAAAGTCTCACTATTTATGCAAACATTTACAACATTACTAGGATAGTAAACAAATAAATTCTTTCTACGGCACGTTAGTACGACTTTATGGGATGCTGCGTATGATATATCAATTTAAACAATATTCGTATATCATGGTTTGAGAAAGATGGATGGAAACAACTCTCCCGAACCTAAATATACCTAAAGAAATGATGTTCAGTAATGATATTGGCGCTTTAACTTCCAATGGCAACATCTTGCAATCGTCAGTGAATATTATTACTGGAGAATAGTTTCATTTGGTGAAATGCCAGGAAAACTAGGTTCATTTGCTTAATATGTAACTTTCTAATCTTAATCTTAGTAATATTCCAATTAATGTAATTACCCCTAAAACAATGAGTTACTTCTATTCTTAATTATTTGAATCTGGTTTGTTTTATACATCATCTTTTTTAACAAACATTTGACTTAGGATGAAGTGATGGTTGTTTATGTAAGTTGCTAGGGATATTAGAATCCGTTGCTAAGAATGTTAAATTTCTTAACATTCTTGGCAACAGCAAGCTCATTTAACTGACGTATGCATGTTGACAGGGGTTAAGACACATGTGACAGATAAAGTACCTAACAAACGGCGCCTTTTAAGAGGGTTAAACGGCGAAGCGCAGGAATAATTTCTTCGTCTAATATTCAGAATGAAATCTAATAGAATAGTCTTCGCATATGGCCATAAAATGGAAACTTCTTTCCCGATGAAATATTTGTTAGCTCTTGAACCTCTGCTTCTGAGGTTCAAATGTATCACCGTATTATGTAGACTACGCAACGTCTTTGTTCAAATCTTGAAATGCTTTTTTATAATGTTTAACGCAGTGTCACAATTACTAGAACTCATCTGAACGTTGTTTCCTACGATTGTTTAGCAACATTAGTCCTGTGATCAATAGAGATTAAGGATGGCGCTGCAACTCCCAAGTGACTTTTCGTTCTTATGTTTGCATGCGTTAAGTAGTTATTAGAGTAAAATGTTACAAAAAATACATTTCCGCTATGTTCCTAGGTGGATGAATTTGGTCGAACTGCGCTGCACCACGCGGCCGCCGCCGACGAACACTCTTGCATCGGTCTGTTGCTGACGGCCGGCGCTGACGTCAGTATCCGAGATCAAGACGGCTACATTGCCTCGGACCTGGCAGTGACAACGTTTGTTCGCCGCTGGCTCCTGCCCCTTGTGCCCGTCAACGGCGAAGCCGTGATCCCCGACGCCGGCGACTGATTGCGCTCACGCAGTTAGGCCCCGCCGCAACGGAACGAACGGAGCTCGAAATGGCTGTACACGAGCAAGCACGGCTGGGCAAAAGGATGAACAGCTCTTGATGACCATAAACTAGCAAACACGGTTAGGCCCCGTTAAAACTGGATGAACGGCGCTTGATGTGGCCATATGTGAGCCAGCTTGGCTAGGCCCCGCTGCAACGAGACGAACGGCGCTCGAAATGGTCGTACACGAGGAAGCACGGCTGGGCAACGGGATAAACAGCTCTTGAGATCATAAACTAGCAAACACGCTAGGCTCCATCGCAACTGGATGAAGCCTAGCTTGAGGTGGCCGTAGACGAGCGAGCACGGCTAGGCTCCGACGCAGCGATATGAACGGCGCTTGATGTCGCCATATGTGAGCCAGCATGGCTCGACCCCAACGCAACGGAACGAACGGTGCTGGAGGGGCCGTAAACCAGAAAGCACGGCTAGGTCCCGACGTAAGGCGACGAATGACGCTTTAGGCGACTATACATGAGTAAGCACAGCTAGAACCAAACTAGCAACAAATTCCATATAAAACAAAACGATTACATCTAGAAAAATAATTCGCTTGATGTAATTCTCTTCTTCATTAGTGTAACGATTTTTCTAGATATAGTTTGTTTTAGATAGTATTTCTTGTTTGTTCCATTGTTAAACTAAGAGTATAATATAAATAACTTTTACATTTACTTTGGTAGCCCTCATGTACGACCAACATATATGGTCGAAATGTCGGAAATTTATTCGATCATTTATGGTCCAAACTCCAATTCCTTACGAATACAATTTCATCAGACGAAGTAAAAATTACAGAATCTGTTCTCACGATGAAGTGATGAAGTAAATTCTATGGATATCTCGTGTATTGTAATATTTAACTCTTACGTCAAGGAAAATGATATAGTGAACTCTCCAAACGAATTTCTCTGAGTTTTTATGAGTAATGGTCAATGTTTTATTAATTCTTGACTGACGGATTTATTCTAAACTGGAACGTAAAAGGCTGTTGTGATTTTCGAGATTTTCTATTCTAGTTGTATCCATACTGCAATTTTTTTAATCATTTTAAAATGTTTTTATAATTTGGGTATTTCGATGAAATGACGGATTCGTCGTTCGTCTGACGAATGACTATGTAACTTTCGTTCAAATGCGTGTTTCTGATATTGAAAAGTTTTTCTGTTTTATATACAAATTGTATATTCTGTTCTTGTACAAAGTAAATTTCATTAGTGATATTAGATTTCTTGTCGAAATAGTGTGTGTTTAAATTAGAATTTTAGAAATAAATTTTAGAAAATAAAGGTACTCATATAATGACTGCTCTTGAATTAAATTTTCTTCTTTTATTACCTTAAAGAATGTACCCTCCATTGCAACGGAACATGGCTAATTTGATCGCTAAAGGATGTAAGGATGTGAAGCTTTCAATCACAGTCGTGATACATAAAAAGAATAGCTCGCTGAAATAATATTCTTCAAACATAGATATCGTAGAATCATTCAATATAAAAGTTTTGATTGTACTTAAAGATTTTTCACCCAAACATGCGAAGAGAGTGCAGTTATTGGTGTTATTGGGAAGCATCTTTACCCAAACCTCGGGCGACCCTATGTTGGCCATCTACCTAATACGTAATTGTGGTAAACAAAGGTCCGAGCAATGCTGGATTTCCTAAGACTCCACTAGATAGAATGGATAAGAAACGATAGTGAATAGGATATCGTGGTCAGAAGCACTGCAGTAACATCAGCTGATGCACTGAGCCACTTCTCCCGGTCAAACGCGCGTCAACTCGCTCGGGTGGCACCGGCCGGTCAGACATTTTAATTCATTACATTATAAATCCATTTTGCAGATATTTACTTCATTTTATCTTCTCCCTCCAAAGAGAGACGTTAACAAAGAAATTAATTCGTAAAAAACAGAACTGCTTAAAATGGACACAGACACACTATATTACAGAAATAATATACATGATATCGAATTTTCTCACAATCTATATTTACTACCCAGGAAGTGATGTACGCTTTAGGGTTCCCTATTATCGAAAATATAGTTGTTTTTTTTTACTTCTTATATGCTAGTTCCCTAGTTCAGAGAATGAAAAACTGCAATATTTGACAGTAAAGCCCGTTTTGAGGGTCCCTGATAAAGGAAGGATGGATCGTTCTTGCTCTACAATCACGGCACACACAACTCATATTTTCAACAAAATGTAAATGTAATTATTAAATAATGCAATGTTGTACAACATATTTCATTAAGAAAAGTATTGTCCTCAATAAAATAGTTTTAGGAAAGCTTAAAATGTTAACTATTGCAATGTACCAAAATACTATACAGGTTTAACTGGAAGTTAGACCTGTACCATTTTTAATACCGTACTTCCCTCAATTCGAGAAAAAAATCGGGGAATGTCCTCTTTTGCGATAATCCTATCTATGATTTACGCAGTAGTATCGTTTAAAGATCGACGGAAAATTGACGGGCAGTCACTAAAAAAAAACAACACTTTTTTATATCAACTACCCTCAAAACCTGTATTGCCGAGAAACCTCGATCGATTATTTCGTGTTTCCGAGAGCGTCTACCTAAGGGTATTAGTTCCGTAAATGTAGTGCATGTTTTGTCGTACGAATATGCATTTCAGGCTCTTCCCCCATTGGATGGCGCCGACACACACACCCACACGCCGGCTTGTACCATCAAGGCGTCTCCCACCAGCGGGGCACCGCCCCTACCGCTACAAGCTCTAAGGTCCAGGCATGAGGGCTAGTCTAGTGATGTAATTGTAATACTTGTTAGAAGAAAATTTGGATAATTGTAAAGTTGGTTTACATTATAATTTTCTATTGTGTTAATAATCTTATTTTTAATTATTTATTATATTTTTAATTATCTTATTGTAAAAGAGTAATTTTTGTATATATATCAATGTGTGTGTGTCTACGAGGTAAGGATAGGACAAGGACCAGGAAGGATAGATTGTGCGCGGTCCGTTTGCTAGGATACTGCCTCCGCATTCCCTTGGTGTTAGATCGCAGAAACAACGGAAAAATTACCTATCAGAGCAGCCGTTCGCAAGAATTCACCTCGGTCTAGCTATCTAGCTAGAGTCGAAAATAGATATCTAGCTATACTCGAATCCTAGGACCTTCCGCTCAGAGGCACTGCAGTGACGTCACTTGATGCCTTGAGCCGTCTGAACCGATGTAAAAAATCTCGGTATCTATTTTTAAAATAATACTTCCTTATTATTACACTTGATTGATGAATTATTTTGTTTCCGACCATATCATCTGCTGTGGTGTTTACTGCCGTATGTGTAGGGCATGTTAGTGGAGCCGCGTGTGCATGTTAGTGGAGTGCCGTATGTGTAGTGCATGGAGGTGGCGGCATTCCGTCCCCGCTGGAAAGCTGATTATTAGCGATACCGGGAGCCTCAACTGCTAACTGCATCCCGAAAGTGTAGTGCATGTTTTACTTCGGGAGAGGGGCGGTGATCTTCTCCCGCTGGATGGTGAAACCCGGCGTCGACTTGCCGTCGGCTACGGATTATCCAGAACCAGGTATCTCCAGCGGGGCACCGCCCCAGCTGAGACGACCGCTAAGCTCCCGACTGGTCTTCCGGCAGTGGTAGTGTAGTGCATGTTAGTGGAAGTGTGTAAAAAAATAAGGGCTGGGGATAGGACAAGGAAAGGGAGGAAAGATCGCGCGCCCCGTTGCCTTTGTTAGGCTACTACTTCGGCATTCGTCTGGTGTTGATCGGAGAAACCACGGAAAACTGCCGATCAGAGTAGGCGGTCGCCGGAATTTTCATCCTTACAGAGACTGAATTCGACCTAGCTGATAAGCTAGGGTGGAAAATCCTGCCGCCGTCAGGACTCGAGGTTAGAGGTGCGACCTCGGTACGCCCTCGCGGTTAGAGGTGCTGCCGTGACATCAGTTGATGCCTTGAGCCACCTCCCCCAGTCAGCTGGAGCATGAAATTCAGCATCTTCCTACATGTCGGCTTCTAAGGGTTTTGCCCCCTCCAGGTACCTCCGACTGCAGAGCACCACCCCTGCAGGAGCAAGCTCCGGGCTCCACAGTGGTTCCGGACATGTGTGGCAGTGAAATACATGTAAGAGGAGGGGATAAGAATGAGGAACGGAAGTTGACGCGTGGCCCTTGGCCCGTTTCTAATGGTACTCCGGAATTCGCCTGGTATTGATTGGAAATACTATTTGAAACACAACCAGATCAGTCTCCTCTAGACAGCAGCTAAATTCGACCCATCTAGCGAGTTTCGAAAATCGCCACCGACGGGACTCAAATCAGTGGATCTCCCTGTCAGAGACGCTGATGTAGCAACAGATGATGAGTCAAATCAGCCGGTCTACGTATGTGAGAAAGTAAGAAATGAATTAATTTGTGATGAATTTATGAAGAAATAATATAATGTAAAGAAAATTAAAATGAAATTATTCTGAGTAGTACATATTACGTATGTTTGTGAAATTGCTTGAAATACATTAATCATTCCAATTTATTTATTCAAAATTTTAAAATCATAATTAATGCTTGAACCTTCGTATTTGGATTCTGCCGTTCTTCAAACAAAGAAGGAACAAATGTTACGCTACTTATAAAATTACCACACATTCCTTAAAAATCAAAAAGTATATTAGTGGCCTTCCTTAAGGGTTATAAATGCGATGACCAATCTAATTAATGAAATGAAACAAATAATGGTGTTTCAATCATCTAAATCACTTTTTTCAATTTTTAAAGGTTTGTGTAATACAAAGAAAATGAATTTGAGATACAAATTAATGTAAAAAATATTGTCAAAATTTTAAATGATATGTCGAAATATGCGTTCATTATATTTGAATTTTACTTTATGAACACATTTGAAAATATTTTTATGCAACCACAGAATTATTCTGTGATTTAATTAACGAAATCTTACATAGGTTTACCAATTTTCAGAGAAGCTGCATAAAAGTATGGATTGTGTTGGTACCCCTGGAAAATTCTGCCCCTACTGAAAACTGAGAAAGGCAGTTGTTCTAGCAGCCAAGCACCTCTTCGCTACCTGCACATCGCGAGGTAACGAAGTTCGCTGCACAGCCCTAAATTTACATCTACAATGGCTTACTTGGCTGGCTGGTGGAAATGGGTGAGTGAAGTATTATTTATATAGTAGTTGTGCGAACAGAGTTACGTTATAAATGTGAGCTCTTGAACATTTCTGAAGCGACAGAAATTGAAACGGAAAACTTCGCTGGTGGTTGCAGGTTGCAGTAAACTTGACTTCACATGTTTGGATGGAATTTAATGTATTTAATAGGGAGTTTTATTCATGTTCTCTACGAAGTAAGATAAAACGTCCGATGCAAACTTTTAAACGAGCATTTCGTTATCGTTGTAGTTATCTAGGCTTTTTCATTTGTACACAACTTTTACTACGATAGTTGACCTCATGCCCAGTTAAAATTAGTATTGACATTTTATTAAATCCGCCTCGCGATGCTATTAGTAAAAGAACTGCAAAACTGTTCTTGAGCCGTAATTTAAGAGTGCTGATGATTTTAATTATAAATTTGTGATAAATCGATGGCTGGAAGGTAATTAGTGTCATACCTTTTCGACCTTACGTTAAAAACTGACATTACAGTTTAATCACAGATTACATTATTTTCAACTTTAAGTTCTTGATGGGATCATTTTCAAAACTTTCGTCATAGTTAAGCAGTTCAAAAATCATTCACATTCTAATAACTGTTGTCAATTTTGTTAAGGTTATAGTTTTAAAATCCCTAGTTGGCCAAGACCATAAATTCTCTTAACACATTGACTCTTCAGGGTCATGTTTTTTTTTAAATTAACTTCAATGAAATATAAATTTTAAGTTGTTAAACTCTACAAAGGTTTTACAATAGTGAACGCAGAGAAAGTTTTGAAACCTATCCAATCAAACATTCGAATTCAAATAAATAGGTTAAAATAGAAATAAATTTAAAAATTAAATTGAAAAATAATTCATGATTTAAAAGGTGTTAGTATATTCCTGTAGTTCTTTTTAACTCAACAATGTACTGTAGTTATTACGCTTTTGAAATATTTGTTTCAAGGCTCTTAGGAATGTATGAAAAGATTCATAATGATATTGCCATATTGATCAATTTTTTTCGGAGAGTTTGACATACTACGTTGTCTGTTCTGATGGTGATTCAATTTTCCATTTTAAATTAATAAATTTTCTTTGAATCGGCCAAACACAGTTGGTGTGCATTCAGATAGCTGAAAATTGATAAAGATTTTGAATCGAACTTGCTTTGATTAGTTCCGAAATTAACGCATTTTTGTTAATTGGTCAATTCTGAGAATCTGATCGATGAATTAATTTTAAAATTCCTTGGCTAATTGGTTGGCTTTCGCACAGCGACATTTCAAGCAATGATAGATTTAAAAAAAAACTTTAAACTTAGATAATTGCATGACCTCCCACGCGGAAATATCGCCGGCCCTGGTACCCTTTAACGGCAGCAGTTATCGTCACTTTAATAATAATTTTTCCCGCCAGGTAAGGCCATATGTATAATTATGATACACACGCTGTGGTTGCAGTTGGATTGGCAACGGGGCGTGGCCACGCAATTTTGAGATTAACATACGTGGCAGTCAAAGACTTTGCTTGATGTGGACTCTTAGTCTTAAGCACTATATATGAACCGTCAACTTTGTCCATCAGTAGAGTATTTTCGTGCACGAGTGTCACTAAACGGCAGGTAGCAGCGCCAGTGCTTTTTGGCGGCCGTTCGCAGGCCGTGTCGTGGTTGGCCGCGCCCGACCTTGTGGAGCCGTCGGGCGAGGCGCTGCTGGAGGCCGCGCGCGAGGGCGACGCGCGGGCGGTGCGGGCGCAGCTAGCGGTGGGGGTGCCGCCGGACGGGACGCGCACGCGCGACTTCGAGACGGCGCTGCTGCTGGCGACGCGCTTCGGCTACGCGGAGGTGGCGCGGGCGCTCCTGGCCGCGGGCGCCAACCCCGGCGCCGACGACGGCACCGGCGTCACGCCGCTCATCAAGGCGGCCGTGGGCGGCCACCACGACATCATCGCCCTCATGGCGGCCTCGTGGCCGGAAGTGGTGAGTTTCTACACGCCACCTCCACTGCAAGCCCGATCTTCTGCGCGTGCATAGGCGCACAGAAGTGATGCGAAACTTGAACTGCGCATGCGCAGTGAATTATATTACTTTAACGTTAGAGAGTGCAAAAACTCAGTTGTCTTAATATTCCTCAGCGGGGACCGGCTTAGGTGGTTCAGGGCTTCAATTGGTCACCACGACAGAACACTGACCAGAAGGTCCTAGGGTTTGAGACCCAGCAGTGGCAGGATTTTCGACATGAGCTGGATAGCTAAGTCGAATTCAGCCGCAGTCTGGGGAAGAATTCTAGCGGCAGACTGCTGCTAGTAGTTTTCCATGAGTTCTCGACCAGGCAAATGCCGGAGCAGTACTCTAACAAACGGGTCACGGACTGCGCACGATCTTTCTTCTCCTGTTCTATCCTCACCCTTTGCACTTGCTTACATATACACTACCACAAATGTGGGAGACCAGACGGGAGCTTGGAGCTTGTCCTGGCTGGGGCCGAGCCCCGCTGGTGGGAGGTAAGGGTGGTGCATTCAGCGGGGGAGGATCACGGTCACCTCCCGCGATAAGTAGGTACACTTACGGGAGTAATGACCTGAGCAGTTGACGCAACAATCACTAAATCAATCAATCCATCCTCCGCGGGGATGAGGGAGAGGAATGCTCTGCCTAAATCACAGCTTCAAGGTCACGTGTGAACGTATGAACTTCGCGCTCGTCACAAGGTCTTTCTCAACGAAGTATGCTATTGAGCGATAGACAAAGGTTTCCACCCTACTGTATAGACTTTGTAGCCGATACAATTAATTTAATTTTTATCATAAAAATTATTAAATCAATAACTGACTGCCCCGGTCGCACCTCCCGGTACACGCCCTGTTGCTCTACCATTTGAGCATATCCGGAGATCATTGTTCGATTCTCGGCAGGGGCAATCATTTCTTTGAACAACTGAAGCATTTAGTCAATTACAATGCTCAGATTTAAATGTAGGAACCATTAAAGTTTACGAGCTGGAAAG
>BOPP01000021.1:8859062-8882719 GCA_017312745.1 Gryllus bimaculatus
TGCGCTGGGCGGCCACGCTGAGAGCGTGGCCGCGCTGCTGGCGGGCGGCACGCCGCCCAACGCCCGGCCGCGCGGCCTGCCGCCCGCGCTCTTCGCCGCCGCCACCGCGGACGGCGCGTGCGTCTTGGAGCTGCTCGAGGCCGGCGCCGACCCGCACGCGGTAAACGCTCGCTTGATTTCTCTCGCTGCACTGCCTCTGGCCGCGAGGTCCTAGGTTAGTTCCGAAGGTGGCAGCATTGCAGGCACTACGTCGAATTCAGTCGTGTGGTGGAGAATTCTAGCGTCCGGCTGCTCTATTAAGAGCGGTTCCGGAAAATGGAAAACGATCTCAAAATTTAGGGAGATTGTAAATTGAAATTATTTGATATAACCGAAGCAATAGATACAATAACAAAGTAGTTTTACAGACTTATTGAATAACTGTTTTTAGACATCCCCTTTATACGGAAATAAGTTTCTCTGCGTTGCGGGATCCCTTGACATTGAAGGTTCGTGATATTCAGCGTTCTATTTCGAGGACTTTACTTTGTTGAACCACAGATCCTCAAAGGAAAAAAAATAGTGGTAAAAAATTAACATTCTAAAAATAATTATGCTAAGCAAATTAGAATAAAGAATTTTCATAGAACCTTCCAGGACCCGTAACAAACTTGGAATAAACTATTTGCGTTTTCTCTGCACTAAATGTGAAGTGGAAGCGCATTTGATGTATATATGTAAAATTACTAGAGCCTGGGGTTTCTCAAAAGGAAAAACAAACAACAATCTAGGTGTGAAGAAGGAAAATACTGTCTATGGAGTTTTAACACCAGAAATACTCATAGTTATTACGAAAAGAAAAGATTGTCGCGGTTCTTCTTTGAGTGTAAGTTAATAAAAAACGAATGTTCATGAAAACTAAATATACTCTGCCATGTGAAGAGATCTTTGAATTCTTCCAAGGCGTAAGTGCTATCCATAAAATGACTTGAAAAGTGCATTTATAGAATATACATCAGCCTTCATTCAATAACGTATAAATATAATATATTAAGTTCAAATAGATTGTATTAAACAAGCAAATATGTATTGAATGCTTAACGTGGAATGTTAAATCTGAGATTTTGGGTTTTACTAGACACCATCCCATCACCTTCCATTCCTAAATCTTCTATTTTCAATAGTTTTTATTGCTCAGAGAAAAACGTTCTCAAGCATCATTATTTCTCCAAAGTGTAAATAGACGAACGCTGTTATTGCAACTAATGCTTCACTGTACGCATTTATAACTTTTGTATTAATTCGTTGATATTTGGAAAGGTTTTATTGATTTTTTTCTACTAGATCTACGTTCCTGCAGGAAATGAGTATAATTATGATAGATATCAATATGTGCTACATTAGTTCAACACGCATTAAAAGGCGTAATTTTAACTATTTAACTTGTTTTGAAACGCCTTTTACTCCTAAATCTATCAACGCAAAGGACAAATGGTCTCTTGACCACTGTCGCCATTCCTCGAGGGCGACATTGCGCTTCTCAAATAGGAAGGTTGATAACTTCTGCCTTCAGTTCGTAAACTTCTTGATCTTTCGTAAATGCTTAATGAAGATTTTTTGTAATTTTCAGGATTATGAAATCATGCCACAATGTTTTCTTTAGATTTTGAGACAACGCAACGATCGTTATTTTACTTCAAATGTTTAAGAATTATGAAATTTTAATTACCTACGGAGGGGTACACCTTACATACTACATTCACGTGAGGATCTAAACAACTTCACCTTTTTTCATGTGTGTGAACTTACAATTCCCGAAACGCTTCAGCCGAAGGGATATGTAATAAATAAGTTTAATAAAGAAAATTAAGAAATTGAACAATTAAGAAATTGAAAAGGATTGATGCACCCCAGTGTGCTATTTCATGCATTTGAGAAAACATGTACGTTTTTATAAATTCCTTTTCAATATACATTTCCAGTTTTATTCCATTTTTAACACCAAAAAATGAACTCAATGAAATATTTCAGCATTTAAATAGGTTCCAATAAATTAATCGCTTTTAGATTTATAAAGTGTAATTCTTCATTAAATTAGCCGGTTTTAATTGGCTACTTTTTATTCCATAATATCGATGCCCAAATTTGATTAGTCTTGACTCCTGGAATTACGAATCCAGCGGGCTGGCTGCTCGTCACATTAACATTTTCGCTGAGGAAACGTAGTCCAGTCTTTTATTATGAAAATTAATATTTAATGTTGTCTAGTGTCATAGTTCACGAAATTGATGTCGCTAATGGCCACGAAGCTATAAAGCGACATAAAAATATAACTACAGTAAACCTTCATTAACGCGAATTCCAAGGGACTGAAATAATCGGAGTTTGTTTTATAAAAATTCGCGTCATTCGATTATAAATGAGCCTATTACAGAAATCTCTTGCCGGGACAAAAGTTTTATTCTTGTTACGGCGACATTCGTAGAGTTCGTGGTAACGAGTTCGTGCTAGCGAGGGCTTACTGTAAACTAATAAAATGTTGTATTTAGGTCGACGATGAGGGGCAAACCCCGCTCCACTACGCGGCCGCCGCGAACGAGCACACTACCATTCGCATCCTGCTGACGGCCGACGCGAACCTGGAGGCCCGCGACAACGCCGGGCGCACCCCCATCGACTTGGCCACGACGGACTTCGTGCGCCGCCTGCTGGAACCCATACCCGACCCCACGCACCCGCTGCCCAACGGTTCTGCGGTGACGGCCAACACCGGCGATTAACACCAGCTCTCGCTCCTGGGCCCTACGCAATGGAAGTCTTGAGGGGAACCGTACACGGCTCGCAAGGCTGCCTTCCGTCTGTTGTAAAAAGTCAGTCGCGTTGTTCAAGATGAATTAACTGGTTTACACTAGGCGCAAGCAAGGCTTGTTCAGTCGTGTACGATCACTTCTAGCATTCACCTGAAGAAATATGGCCTGGCTTAAGTCGACTGCGTTCGTCACAACTTGAAAGTTCTGAAATGTGTAGTTGTCAATATTATACTTAATTTGCTAAAGCATTCCTCCTTTCATAATCTGGAATTTCTAAGATTAGGGTTTTAAACTGTTCTAATTGCCCTTGCCGCAAAATTTTAGTGTAGCTTTATGAAAATTTTTCCATTTTTCTACCATTCAATGAATCCACGGATTATTCCTTGTTCTGGCGAGTATGATCGTTTCTTACGTAGAAATGTGCATAAAATTTAAAATTCTGCTACTAAACATGCCAATTGTGTGTTCTGCTCTTTACACTAGACATGCGTTTCTCTGAAATTTGGTACAAATTTAATGTGTCGCAACTGTGAATTTTCAGGTTATAATTTTAAAAATAAATCTTTTACATCTTACATTTGAGATTATTGCACATAACCCAATTTCCTCTCCTCGACCAATGAAATTTTCCAACAGATCATTTAAAATCTTTGACAAGATTCTATCAATTCTGTCAAAGTGAAACTCGAAATCTTAATGGTGCAGGGAGACATTGACAGGTGTATAAAATTTCATATTTATTTGTTCTTTTCTTACATTGGATATTTTGTTATACGCTTACAAATTAATCTTTTAGAAATTATTTAAAACCTATTTGAAATAAATATGAAATAAAAGGTTTTTAGTCTTCACCCTCCCCCAGTTTACGTAGTTGGATGCTACGTAAGTTAGAATGTTTGTATTATTTCATGTATCATTGTATTATATATTTAATTTTAAACTGCGTCCCTTATTAAATTTTGTTAAATGTGAAAACAAATGGATGAGCGGTCATTGTTGGTTGCTGTTGCCCATTGCGGCGCCGCACAGATAAGATCATAAAGGCTGCTTTTGGTTCGCGAAAATAAAAATGAATACTTTTATATTTGTAGAAATGACAATACCAATGTGTTTAATAATTACTATTATATATTTTTCGGTGTATTTGTTTTCCAACGATATCAGTATCGTATTATTAACTTTTAAATATTTAACTTTTTTGCATTCTGCATATTTTTGCCCCAAATGTTCTACGATTTCTAATGAGTTTTCCAAAAACAATGATTCGGAGAGAAATTGTGGAATAAATAAGTTTTACATAACAATTACTAATGGCTAGAAAGTACGTGCTCGTTTTACACCACTAGTTTGCCGTAGCATTTCACAACTTTATACTGCGTGTATTACTCCGTTTATAGCTCCGTATATTACTCCGTATATACGTACGTATACCTGAAAATAAAAAAATAAACACACAAAAATATAAAATGTACAAGTACATAAAGTGTATAAAAATGTACAAATACATAAAGGGATAAAGATGATTCCTGAAACAAGTGAAGGTAAATCGTACTTTGATTGTATTTAAGATGACTGAACTAGTTAAAAAACATTTAATAAAATTCTCATTCGAAAACGATTCGAAATATTGAGAACATAAATTTGACCAAATAGGAACACACTTTTTTAATTAAAAGCAATCCAACTCGAGAGGAAATGATTCATACAAATTTACAAGGACGACTTAGTTTTGAAAAACCAATAATTACCTGGAGGAGAGTAAATTCATTCTTTACCAATTTAATAGTATAATGAGATTACAAAGAGAAGAACGAAAAGTCCAGGAAAAACACAGTCCTACTGTAAGGCTGCTCGAAAATGAAATCTGAATTGGATTTCGAAAGCGAGTTCGAGTTTGAATCAAGGAATTTCATGATTACAAATTTATTTACTTTTAAAAGTATTTTAAAGTACTATTAAAACTATTTTAAATTACTATTAAAACTATTTTAAATTAAATTATGATCAATAGAGACCGGATTTTTATGTAATAGCATATTTTTGTCTTTGTCTTACCTACTTACCAATTGTAATATTGTCGAATAAACACTATATTCAATTTTTTCGTTATATATTTTTACATATTTAGCCCATTATTTTTATTATTTTCATATATCCTTTATATCATATATTTTTTCTTAATCATTTTCCTCCAAATTTATTATTTTTTTTTTATGAAAAGAAGTTTTTTCAAAACAATCACATCCCCACGCTACATTACTTCTGCGTGCTGTCTACTCGAGGTACGCTTCTTGAAGACGCGGTCGGTTGTTATCACAGTCAGGGCACGCCTGCTTCACTTATTTGAGTGGGGGGAAGTGCGCTTTAGCGACTGAGATCTCTTTCACTGAAAAGTATCACTGACTCTGCGTTTCTTGACCTTTAACTTTATTTCCCGAGAAACTTCGTCGATCGCCGACGCGTAAACTTCAATTCTGCCCGCTGCAGTGATTGCTGATCGAAGATGTTGCCAGTTTGTTCGATGGCTTCTATTTCGTCCAGTCTGGCAGCTTAAGTTATGGTCATGGATAGCAACAGATGAATCTTTTTAAAACCGATTGATTGACTGGATGATTTCTAAATCATTTGTATAAAAAAAACACATATTTTGACGTTTCAAACTACATATTTTCCTGTCGCTAATGATCAGTTCATAGAAGTGCATGACGTGATCAAAAAAGAAATTAGCCAAGAGGGCTACAATGCATCAATGCCTATTAGAATAGAGGAAAACCTAGCAGTATTTTAAAAAAAAGTATTTCTTTGATAATATTTCAGTTTTCAATAGAGCCAGAATGTGTATGCAAATACTTATTACATTTTTTGCTAATGGTTTCTTAGACAAATATCACATTTCTTTAGGAATCAGCCTATTTGGAAGTTTTCTACCAAATTTTATTTTCCAGATTTTTGCATATTTTCGCATATCTGAAGGATACTGCATATTTAAGCGCTTTCAGTGGAATTTTTGAAACAATAAGGAAAATCTGGTAATTTATTTAAATATTAGTGAATTAGTAGCTTTGAAAAAGGCTTAAATCAAGCTTCTCGAAACTGATGAATTATAGATACCACGGTTCATAAAACACCTCATTATCTTTATTAAACACTTCAAAATGTTTTGTATCATAAAGAACTTTAAGAACACGCACGGTTTCAATCAGTTTTTCTTCTATCTTCAGTAAAGTCACGGTGACTGATCAGGAAACTGCGTGTAACACACTGCGCTCCGCAGGGTCACCACGGACACACGTCGCCCTGCGCTCTAACGTGCGAGAGCTCAATACGCATAATGGTTCGCAGAAACTTACCATGAGTCACCCTCCGCAAGTCACGGATCTGCTCCTCATTTTGGGAGTAAAACGTTAAGGGAGATAGTTACTGAATGGGGGTGCACGTCTACCGCAAGAATAGCTAATTTACATTTCATTGACGGTATAATGACTGCCAAGATAATGTATTTAAACGTTTAAAAATACTATTTTAAAAATTGTGCTGCTAATTGATAGGTATTAAAATAATTTTAACGGGCCATTGAGCATTGGAAGTAAGGCATTGAGCATTGGAAGTAAGCACATGGCTGCTTTATATTAGCTGCGATATGAATTGATACTCCTCGCAATCGTATAATTTAAATAGTATGGATAATCTTCGCCAGAAATTAGAGCAAAATGTTCAATACCATGACGTCCATGTTATCACAGGACTAAAGGAAGTCTTGAAAGAGGAGTCGTTAAAAATTGAAATTGAGAACTACTATTTTTCCTTCCGGTACTGTAAACCAATTTTTCTGTATCAAGGATCCTCAAAACGTGGATTCTGATAACATTACGTTTTAGAGGAAATACTTTGACACGATTTATTCATTTTGTCGATATGAGGGCTCCACAATAAGTTTTGTCTACCAAAAAATCGCTACTTTTGACGCAACATTACAATACTTTCACTATACTAAGTGAGTAGTATGCAAGAAAAAGAAAAATATTGGATCGAAGGCAAAAGTAAAAGGGAAGCGTTAACAATATAGAAAATAATAATTCAAATCACAAATATTAAATGAAAAATAAAAATGATATTTTTAAAACAAATAATAGTATAATTTATGATACAATTTAATGTATGATATGAAGCCAAAAAAATTAGTAAGTATCAAATGCCGAAGTAGGTCAGAAATTGTAATCAAAATATGGAGAAAAGATAATATTAATAATAAACAAAATATTATTAATAAACAAAATTAACCCTAGGACTCTGGAGCTTTTTTTGTAACTTCAATTCCATTTCTCTGAACCCATTAGAATAAAACAATTCTAATTATGAAAAATGATAATTTTAATAATTACTTATCAATTACAGTTGAAGCTAGTAATTTTAATGATATCATTAGTAAAAATGAAAAACTGTGTTAATTTTTTTCAAGATCATTTAATATAAACATTTTGAATGCATTTGACAAAAATTATTCTAAGTGATCAGCTTCAGTGAATTGGACATACAAAACAAATCTTTGTGAATACTTATTACAATACAATTTGGTTTGCTCAGATGGTTGTATTTTTTACTTCTTTATTTTGCTTTGGAGGTGCAAATATAGCACCTGTCTTTGACAAAAGGAGTCTGATATTGATGGACTCTTACATTCTTAATATTCCTTTCGAGAATACTACCCATAGAATGCACACTTCTCAGTGATAAGCCATTTACTCCCTGTAGCTTGTCACCCACAGTTTTTAACTGTTTTTGATCTAAAGTAAATAAATAAAAAATGAATAAATAAATAAATAAATAAATAAATAAATAAATAAATAAATAAATAAATAAATAATAATATAATAAATATAAGTAAATAATTAAATAAAAATAAATAAATAATAATAAATAATAAATAAGTAATAAAGAATAAACGAATAACGAACAAACGAACACGAACAACGACAAACGAAAACGACAAACGAACAACGAACAACGAACAACGAAAACGAACAAACGAACAAAACGAACAAATGGAACAACGAAACGAACAACATAATACATACATACATACATACATACATACATACATACATACATACCTGATATGCCACTTCATAATAAGTATTCGGTACTGTGGACTCCGAAGTGGGGGGAACCCAAAGCAATATTTTCATTTTAATGTTGCTATGAAATAACTTACAATCAGTCAATCCACTTTATGTCCACATACTAAGCCCAGTTGACAATAATTCAAAAGGAATAAACTCCATGAAATTAATTAGAAAGAATAATGCGGAAAATCAATACTTGTGGGTTCAACAACACTCTCCTCTTTGAAGTTCTTGGTTTAAGATACTGATATTGGTAATAGAAATATATTGCATATTTTAGGATTTAACAAAAATGTTTTATCTATACAAAGTTTAGAGAAAAAGAGAAGAAAATAATGCTTGACTGTAATGGAGCTAAAAATAACTTCAAGATATTAAAAAAAAATAGTTCAAAAAAGTTCAAAAGAAAATTAATTTAGAATACATAACATATCCACATAGATTTGTGGTCCATTTTTAGAAAGTTGGGAGGAACTGCTCTACTTTTCGAAAAGAAAAAAAAATGATGTTTTGAACGCTATTCCCCCTGAATTTTGTAGTGCTGATTCCACATTATGTTATCAGTTTTCCTACATCAAATCCACTTTTCTTAAAAAATGAAAACGAAATGTTCATATTTACCCATTACGGATATGTATATTTGTACCCTTCTACAAGATGATTGTCATACTTAAGAAAGTGTTGTGTATAAGAATTATGTAATCATGTAATTATAAACATAATGCATGAACATTTCACAAGAGCTGCCAAGAGTTGATATAATTGATAGGGCTATTATTTTACAGGCAGAAATTTCCTTCTTTTTGCACTTTTTCCATATACACAAGAAATACTTTCCCTTTTCAGGGACCAAGAGTAGTCTGCAATATGTTAACTATCCAATCACCATGGCATCTACTTACAGTCTTTCAAATCTTGGTGAAAACATTCACTATGTTTCTTGCTATAGTAGCCAAAACAGTCTAGAAAATAGTCCCAAATTTTCCAACATGATGTTTACAACAATTTTGTAATCTGCACTCCTCATGTTTACATTTTTGTTGTTATGCCAGACCTGTTTTTCTGTTTGGCAACTGTATTCTCAAAATTCACAAAATAATTTCCTGATCTGAGATCTAGTAAAAACACCTGCTTTCAGCTTATCTCGTCATTCTGTGATAAACACTACATATGCACTTAAAACATTCACTCTCTTTGTCCAGGGCACATACAAACTCTTGTAAATTGTAAAACTCGTAAAGTGGTGTAATCACACTTTAACACTAGATTCTTCCCAATCCATACAATATTATATTAACAGGACTTGTATGAAAAACAAATTCTTAATTAAAACATGACATGATAGGAAAAATGGATTATACTGTTAAACTTGGAGCAATAGCTCCAGTTCAGGAAGCACATTAATTAAAAAACATAATTTTTGCTGCAGAGCAGAGTTATTGTTGATGATATTAGAAGAAGATATATATATTCTTTATCAAGAAAAGTGAATTAATAAGACCTCCTCCCTATCTCAGTCATGCTTTTTGTGTAGTTTCCTCAATCATTTGAGAGAATACTGAGATGCCCTCTTCTTTTTCTTCTGAACATAAATGTAACTTCAATATCTATGTTTATTTCATTTCTTTGGGGAATATAGAAGTTCCATTTTCTCATGGCAGTAAGTCAATTCCTTTCCGATTGGCATGATGAGTGATAATAGCCAAAATCTGTAGATTTTTTCTTTGCATTTAGTTTTTATTACATGGGAGCTAATATTTTCTAATTGATTTTTGCCAAAAATGCTTTTTTCCACCTGTATTCATAATTCAACTTAGATACAGGTTAGGGTAGAGATCCCAGGATTTAGGAAAATGTGCATAGAATTCTTCGTTGTTGTACATCACTCATAGTTTTTTGCTGCTTTTTTGATGTTAAATAACTGAATAAGCAGAGTTAAAAAGGGTAAAAGAGAAAATGAGAAACCAAAAAGTACATAAAAAACGCTGCTGAACAGAATCCCACAATTTGGTGTTCCAAGAAGTAGCATGCACAATGCTCAATGACAAATAAAATACTCTTGTATAACACTATACTAAATTAAATATTTTAACAAAAACAGTCTCAAATACAACAGTCATGTGAACAAAGTACAATAGTGCTTTTTATACCAATAATAATAATAATTAAAAAAAAAAAAATTTGCTCCAAAATGCAAACATGAATAGCAAATATTTAATGGCAGACAGCCTCTTTCTTGGAGCCTTAATGCCACATGATGTCATCAGTGACACACAACACACTGAGAATGGTACTAGCAGAATGAGAATACGCAGAATAAAACAATAAAGTATTTGCATATTTCAGTAAAAATTGGAACTGTTGCAATTGCTTTTGGATTTTTTCCTTAATTCTTGGGTATCTAATGAAACCTAGATACCTCTTACATGGTCAGAAGGTACATAGTTTTCTTGCAATTTCTGTGCACTTGTAAATTAGTAATATATAAAATGTTAACTATATAAGAGTATCAAGTTATGAACAAGAACGTTTGAATAAAAGAATTAAATGAATATGAAGAAAATATTGTAGAAGTAGATTTTACCTTCAAAATAAGATTGAAATGTGTCAATAAGAGATTTGATGAAATTGAATTAAAAGATGAATTGTAAAAGAAAGAAAAACAATTACCATAAATTAATTCAAGAAGTTCATGAAGAGTGAAATGATTGTAAAATATTCAGGTTATTTGACAGGAGTAACATATCCTAAAAGTTATCAAAAATATAGCCTATTAATTAGCCTAGAACTTCAATTGATTACTAGCCAGAAAGTGTTGATATAAAAAATTTAGGTAAGATATTACAATCATGAGAACAGAAATGTACAAGAAATGATGCAATAATATATGTCAAATTATAATGAATAATGAAAAATAGAAGAAATTTTAATTATATCAATTATTGTATGATATATTAATTAGATAAAGTAAATGGAAAGATATTTTTTCTTGGAATTGAATTAGAAAGAATGAAAATGGTTTGCCCCGAATCAAACAAGATTAATTGATTATGTTATAAATAAATTTTAAATAAATATCATGTGCAGTGTAAAAACACCTTAAGTATATATGTACCAGAGCAATGAATTTCTACAGTGTGTGACCGATCTCCATGAAAGTTGACACATCTTCGTGTTTTTTCATCCAGAAGGTTTGTATGCTGTTAAGTTTGTTCTAACTCCACAAAATGTCACTGCAGCACGAGATTGAGCTTAATTTTAAATCAATTTCCATTCAAACCGAGCTCCACCTGGGCTTCATTGTTGCTGGGCATTGCTGTGTGATGCAAGCCGAGGCCGAGGAGATCAGGACAGGCAGCGCGTGCAAGGGAGACGGAGAGAGACAGACAGACAGACAGACAGAAAGACGGAAACAGATAGGCACAGAGGGAGACAGACAGAGATAGACAGTCAAAGACACAGAGAGAGAAAGAGATGGAGAGACAGAAAGAGACAAACCAAGAGACAGAGAGACAGAGAGAGAGAGAGAGAGAGAGAGAGAGACAGACAGACAGACAGAGACATAGAGAGAGGGAGACGTGACACAGAGAGTGACTCAGACAGAGACAGACAGAGATGTGGGGAGAGAGACACTGAGGCAGGGATAGAGAGTGACAGAGAGAGAGAGAGAGAGAGAGAAATACAGAGACAGACAGGGACAGAGACAGAGAGAGAGAGACAAATACAGAAGCAGACAGGGACAGAGACAGAGAAACAGAGGCAGATAGGGACTGGGACAGAGATAAATAGAGGCAGGCAGAGAGAGACAGAGTCGGATAGAGACAGGGATAGAGAGAGAGAGAGACAAAGAGAGGGAGAGAAACAGAAAGAGGGAGAGGGAAGGAGAAAGTGGAAGAGAGAGGGAAATGGAGAGCTGGACAATGTCTGCCAAGTTCTGCTAATGCTTTATTCAAAGGAAACCTAAGCTACTTCAAGAAATCACCATGAACTATACAATACAACAAACTGGAAGTAAATCTGGTATGAACTGAGCTACAATTGTTAAGTCACAAACAAAAATAAACATCTAGGAAGAAAGTTCAACTCTGTAAAAGATGAAGTTATTAGAAAGATAACAACGTTATGTCATATGAAATCTACAGAATTTGAAAAGACAAATTTATAATTTTCAATGTAATGTAATGAAAATTGTGTTAAACTAAATTATGAAATATTGAGAAATTATACTTTGAATTTGAATTTATCAATAATATATGACAGAAATAATAATGAAAGTTATCATGACTTACATTTGTAATTATGGGAGACTCTATATTGGGCCTTAAGTTATTAGGTAAGTTATTGAATCTAATGTAAGTTTATGTACTGCAATTTATGTAAAAGTATTTCAATAATTATTCCTAATGTGTTGTGAATGTATTTGGTAAATAAATAATATATATTATTGCTCTATTGTGTATTAATGTGTGGTGTGTGTTATATATATATATATATTATATAGTATATATATATATATATATATATATATTATATATATATATATATAGAGAGAGAGAGAGAGAGAGAGAGAGAGAGAGAGACACATATATATTCAATATAAAAGATTATTATTATCATTCTGATAGTAATTAAATGTCCCAGTATTACCATACAGTAATGACTTTTTTTTTTGGAAAAGGTAAACCTCATCAGATTGAGAAAAGAATATTTGGAAAACAAGACTCAGGTAAATAGATAATTGAGTTATAAAACCAATAAATTAGGATTATAAAATATTAATGTACAATGATGGAAAAAATGAAAACAAATTACAGTATAATTAAGGTTTTAAAATCTTAGAGATTAAATAATCTACCTTTTGCTTCTCTTGGGCTTTTAACATTCCTATACATTATATATAAAAGCATTGAAATACCTCAAATCTTTGTTGAAAGTACCTATATTTATACTAAATTTAGATTCGCACATAGACATGTGCAGCCAAAACGAGAATTGGGACCCCTTTCCCCTTAATTTTTTTTATTGTCATGACACGGTTACTTGGAAATATGAAAAACATACAAAGAGACTGAAATTATGGTACAATTAATAAATAAAATTGATTTTCTATTGAACCATGTCTCAGAGAGCTTCTTTCCCAAACGTTGAATAACAATTTCCCTAATTGACATGTTAAAAAGAGGAAAATAGGGATTGAACATATTTTGGGAAATAAAATGTTTTATTGTGATAGGTTGCAGAGTAACTTGCAACTTTCAATCCTGCACCTTGGACATTCCCATTCCTGTTCCTATAATAGATATACATAAATATTATGTATTAAAAATTGTGAAATTTCTAATTAATATCTTCTTTATATATTCCTGTCTTTAGGAACTTTATATAAATCAGACTTCAATGACTCGGTCTTTATCTCATCAAATGAACTACTATTCAAACAAATATTTATGAATATATCTGATAATTTGAACCTGGAGTTGCATGTGAACATCAGATGTAATACATTTGATGTAGATTAAATATTAGAATCATTGTTCAAAATTAAATCACTTGTCGTAAGGAAGTTGTACTCAAATCATAAATGAAAGTTGTTTTTTTTCAGGCTTTGGGTCACTAGAGTACTTTTCATTTCATTTGAACATGTCAATGAAGGAGAATGTTTCTATTTGAAGACATATTCTGTTTGCAAAAATATTGTTAACACAATTGGAAAATCCCACCAAAACCTTACGTAGAATGATAAATATATTTGACTAACAAAGGGAAATGATATAATTTTTATACAAATAAATTCAATTATTTGATGATAAATTTAGAGACAAATTTGTAATATAAACAATTGTTGAAAATGTTCTGTAACTACATACATGTTTGTGAAGATGCATTGAAATATATTAGTCATGACAGTCCATTTTTTCCAATTAATTGAATCTTCATAAATGGTGGTGACTACATAATAAGTGCATTTAGAAGAAAAAGGCATTTATATGCCATGTTTTACATTATTGATAAAATGACCATGCATCCTTCGTAAAATGTCTTAAAACCTGTGGTTGCTTTACAATTGATGGTCAATCCAATTAATGAAATTGAAGGATAATGGAAGGATAATTGAAGGATTTCTGAGCATCAGGAACAAATTATTTTTAAACAGTAAAATTTGTTTGATGTCCTTTACTGCAAAGAAAAGTTCATATGAAATATTCAAATTTCATATGAAATATTCAAATTTCATTTGAAATATAAATAAATATAAGAAATATATTATCAATATTTCATATGGCAATTCCGAAATACGCGTGCGATACGTGATTTTATAAATTATAAATACGTTTTAAAATACTTTTATGCAATCACCGAATTACCGAACGTAATTTCTAATATTTTCATTGTACTTTTTAATTTTCGCAGAAATAACAAAAGCTTGTGTTGATTGTGTTGGTACCCCTGATCAAATCTTCCCTTATAATCTGTGAAAGGCGGCTGCGCCCCTGCACTGTTAGTAGCATCGCGTGTCTAGAGCTAGGCCAGACGCAGCTTGTGAGAGAAAAACTTTCCTCCGAAGATCCTTCCGTTTGCGTCGATGATTGAAATAATAAGCTGGTGGGAGTGGGTAAGTGAAACACACTTTAAAACTCTAATTCTAATAATAGATTTACGTGGAAATTCAGCGTGGTCATTGAGCATATCGGAAGCGACTGACGAGGGCAAACGGGACTTTGGCTCGTGGGGGTGGGGTGGGATGGGGGGGGGGGCAATAAATTTGCTTACAAAGTCTTTCCGTGAAATTTGTATTAAAACGGTAAATTGTATCTGTTATTTATTTAAGAAGATAAAACTCTTAACATTAACTTTCCAATTTTCTTAGACAAACGCTGTAATAACGTGCGTTACCTAAATTTTTGGGAACTGTCATTATGCGACTGTACCCACTTCATATGCAGTTCAATGTAACATTGACATCATGTTAGCACGAGTGCAATTTCTCTCTCAAAAGTAGAATTTTCAACAACTAATGTGGACTTGAGAATATATTTTGAACGTAAGAATCTCCAAAACAATGAAGTTGCTACTATAATGCTCATTTATTTTTTATTACTAAGTTTTTGTTTCCACGGTCGTGACCAGTGGCGGCTGCTCTTTAAAAACTAGGAGGGGGGGGTCACAATTACAAACAATTTCATACGCACGTGTAAGCCTATGCTGCAGCCTAGCATAGCCGTCCGCAGTGTATGCATGCCAGGCAATAGATTCAAGCGGAAGAGTAGGGGTACCGGGAGCTGGGTGGGGCAGTGTTTTTAATTTTCTGAGAGAGAGTTCGGGCCTATTATCTAAGCTAAGAACATCCACCCTTAATTTGTATTTAATAGTATAGATTGCACAATCTTTTGTTTTCGTGAACAGAATTCAATCTTGCCGGCCAACGTAAAATCTGTCTTCTGTAAGGATCTCAATCTCATTAGTTCAAATCGGTCGTACCCTACCTTCTGAAGTTTGCCCTTTATTCAAGAAATATTCAAAAAAAGAAAAAGAAAACAAGATTATTCGGACACTCGTGTCGCCCCCCCCTCCTCATTAAAAACTCTCCGGCTACCACTGAACGTGAAGATTCCTTGGTTTTGACTTCGATACAATTCTGACAAGGTTGGCTTAGTTTCTCGAACAATTCTTGTTCGAGAATATTAATTATTTTTGATTTGATAATTATATTCAAGTTTTTTAAATTAACTTATTGTTTAACCCTTTAGTAGAGTGGGGACTGTAAGCGTTCTCATACGATTTATACGAGGAGCCAACTAAAATAGCATTGTCTTACTCCTCTGGAGCTTAACAGTATCTTTCAATAGCTTGTTTAAATTCCCTCCAAAATAAAATCAGTTGTACACATTAATATTCTTAAAATAGAATGCATTCTTTGTGACAAAAAACTCCTGCACTCCAACCCCACGCGAGTTCACACTCACACGTTATATTATATAAAATTGAATTATTTGTAACGCTTGTGAATAATAAAAGCTGAGCGGTAAAACGAATAAAAATTAATTTATTTTTATGCATAAATAAAAAATAACTTGTATGGTACTAGTATCGTAAGTGAAGTAATGTGGTGGCTACTTAGATTATATTGCATTAAAAAAATTAAAATTTATACATTTTAAAGATTATAAAGTAACATTTGTTTGAGGAAATTGAATGCCACAAAGAATAAATTACAAAAAAAATATATATTATTAGTTGGTAATATTAGAGAGATAAGTGGGGACGGAGTCACGGGTTATTGCCTGCTGCACGCAATGTGGATATTCATTTTTTTTTGTTTTTTTGTTTGTTACGCGTAGATCCGCTCGTGGTTCTACACCCCCGCGCCCGTCATCCCGCCGGGCCAGGCCCTGCTGGTGGCGGCGCGGAAGGGCCACCTGGACAAGGCGAACGAGCTGCTGGGCCACGGCCTGGCGCCCGACGAGACACGCACGCCCCACGGCGAGACTGCGCTGCTGCTGGCGGCGCGCTACGGGCGCACGGACATCGCGGCGGCGCTGCTGGGGGCCGGCGCCGACCCCGGCGCCACGGACCGCACGGGCGCCACGCCCCTCAGCAAGGCCGCCGCCACCGGCCGGCACGACATCATCGCGCTCTTCGCCAAGGATCACCCGGAGGTGGTGAGTTGGCACAGGAGCACTTCGCGCTCGGTCGGCGCCGGGCCGACAAAGTGAACCGATAGTGTAGTACATATAGTATAAAGGAATGAATGCATTTAATACATCAGTGTAAAAAAAAAGTGCGAATCGGTGCGAGAATTGGAGTGTAAAGGAGAAAAGCAATAAGAAAACTGTTCAAACTAAAACGCGTCATTTTTTTTAAGCGACACAATTTTTTTTTCTAGATCTAAGAATCTGCCAAAGAGTAATTTCTGTGTATAGTAAGTAAATTCTGTAAATATCATAGTTACGTCATGCTAGCTATGAGTTAGTTGTAAGATTAGCTTTATCTAGGTTAAAAGTACCCCCCCCTTCTGCTGCAAAAGCCATGTAGAGCTGCTGCGCGCCCACAATTGTACTGCCCCAAACGAAAATGACTTCTCACCTCGCCAGGGAGGGAGGTAGGTGGTGAATGGGGAGCGTCAAAAAAGGCTCAGGGGCCCTGCTTTACTTGGTGCCCCGAAATGTTTTTATTAAAGTGTACCAAAAATAGTTCTGGTTGACTGACAGCTAATGTAAACGCTTAAGATTTAAGCATTAACTCCTGAAGAAAAAGTAACTTTTATTGCAAAAGAATGTTATCATTTATAATAAATTAAATATATTCATATTATTGTAAAGAGGTATACAGTTTTCCAGTAATATTGTAAATATTTTGAAATGAAAATATATTTATCCGAAGTTGGATTATGGTTAATTTTCCAATATGGAAGCAAACTTTCATTTCAAATAAAGGGACTTGTGTTTGTGGGTAGTGATCCAATTTTCTCTGGGCCCTCCCGCTACGCTGGATGGTATTTGTTACTCCGGCTGTTCGCGTCACGAAAGCCCGGAGTAGCAGAGCTCTGAAAGATATTTTGAACTAAAGCATGTGGATAAATACTGCCTTATCTTGCACTTTTGTATGGGCACTTTGGCAACCGTATATCATTGCCTCCATTCAAGAGAGCCGAGACTGGCTCGTCGGAGCAGCAGAAGGTGAGCATGCAGTTCATTAGTTGCTGCACACTTTTAATTTTTCTGAATTTTCCCATAAAGATTTGGCTGACTGAATCTCAAGCCTGTAATCTTTTTCGCGCTGGCGGGGGGGGGGCGGAGGTGACGCGAGCAAAAGACCTGAGGGGAGGAAAGTCTTGTGAGAGAGTTTGTCCAGTATGCTAAAGAAACGTGAACATGTGAGTGGAAGTAGCGAGTGATTATTAAATTAACAGCAACATATTTAATGAAAGCCTGCCAAGAGAGAAATCAAAAAGATAGTATCTCGTGAAACATCACCGCAAAGCTCATGACTTATAACTATACAGAAGTATGGGACTTGGTTAGAAAGGTAGTTATTGCTGAAAATAATTAAATAAAAATATTTCCTTAAAATATTAATAAATTGACCTTAGAGCAAATACGGTGTCCACCGTTTGTCAAAACGTTAACTCCTTTCAGCGTAGTGAGAGAGTGTATGACTGCGCAAGGGCACAATAAGAACTTTCTCGAATAATAATAGCCGCATTCTTCCACCCCGAAATCTGAGGGCACGCGACTGCTCGAAGGTCTCTAAAAGAGAAAGGGATGCGAAGGTATTTCACGCGTTGCCAAAGTGCCAAAACAAGAGCAGATGCTCTCGGACATTGGTTGCAAGATAAATTGAAGACCGGTAGAATGTAGAATGGGCTGTAGAGATGGCGGAAGTCACACTTGTTACAGTAGTTCAATCAAAAAGTTTCAAGAAAATGTTGTTTGTACATCAGGTTACGTTGACAGCCTACTCTGATCTTCGGCCTCCGGCCATTACCTGAAGGTTTCTTCGGCCGGTGAACGAAAAACTTAAGCTTTTACGTTAAAATCTAGAAACGGCATAACTTCTATTCATAGTCGCGTAATTATGTTAAAATAATTATCCCTTCAGTTATCAGCGACTGTCAAGTAAAACTTGAGTGGTTCAAAACTCATTTAAAAGTATGTTTGCAACTACTCAAAATGTTCACTAGTATACTCCATAATACTTTCAAAACCATTCGGCACGAAAAAGTTGATTCTGAAATCACTTAGCTTAAACTATATCGCAACCTGGCAAGTTTAGAGTGCTGGTTGAATCAGATTGCCTTACATAGTTTACTGGCTGCAATGCTGGGTGGAAAAGATCCAGCAAATCAGAAAGTGTATTCCCTTTCAGCATTTGAAGGGATTGGTAATGCAAAGAAAACAAATTTCTTATTGCTAAAATATGTAAAATTCCTTCCCTAACAATTTAAAAATTTATTTGAGATGTTTTCCTAACAATTTTAGGATTTGTGGGAGCTGGAAGTTTAATAATTTTGTTTAAAAGCACTTGCCTGAACCTCCTAATCACTTCTCATGATGTTTAAGACTTCTCCCAGTGACGTCTCTGCCTTCAGCACTGCAAGTGAAGCAGTCGTTTCCACTTAAGTTTTCAATGGCAGATTTCTTCAATTGTATTGAGATGTCTGTACGCTTGCACTTTTCAAGGAGTAACAAATAGAATATTAGTTAAAACAAATTATTTTTTCAATTTTACATATATTTTTGTTTTGCCTGTGACGAGAAGTTTAAGAATCCACTGCCGACAACAACGGGCCTTGTATTAAAAAGTCCAGTCTTATTTTTATTAGTTTTAATTATTTTGTGACCTGTAATCGTTCTCTTGATTTTGATACCTTTAACCCTGCTGACTTACACTTAATCTGTTACTAAAATGCCTTGACAGACTCATTTTGCAAACTTAGCACTTTCTTTAGTTTACTTTGGCACCATCGAGTGAGATTGTTCCCGATATTTAGAAAAGAAAATGCTTATGTTAAAAAGCATGATTCAAAACGAGTATTGGCGGAATTGTGTTCATTAAAATACGGAAAATTACTAATAAAAGAACTTTCCGGTTTTAGATTTGGCTCTTCGGTATCTCGGTTATAAACAAACGTCCTATTCAGACTGACGAGAATTTACAATTTTACTTGTTCTTTCATGAGTAGTAAATTGGAAACTTCGTGCGATTTGGCAAGTTTCAACCATTTTAATGTTTTGTAGTACTGCACTTGCTATTTCAGACGTTTTCTTCGTTCTTTAGACTTCTGTTCAAAATACCACTTCGTTTAATTTTCTCTAATGATGAGATTTTTCCCGTATCAGTGGAATTTGCCGAGAAGTTCCGTTGTTTGTATGTACCTGAAATGGATTTTCCTCCCCTTTTCCAGTTCCGCAGTGAGTCTGCGGCGGTGGGCCTCCGACAGGCCTGTCTCGCCGGGCACCCGCAGGCCGTGGCCGCCATGTTGGAGGGCGGCACCCCGGTCGACGCCCGCCCGCGCGGCCTACCGCCCGCGCTGTTCGCCGCCGCCACCACCGACGCCGCGTGCGTCTCGGAGCTGCTCGAGGCCGGCGCCAACCCGCACGACGTAAACATCCTCGCTACCTTTAAAACTTAGTTGGTTTTTTTTTGCTTTTTTGTTTTTGTTTTTCCGACCTGGATATCAGAGGTCGCTACGGCTGAAGGGTCGTAGATGCCTCGGTTCGAAGGGCCACTTTTTCGAATCCCGTATGGGGCATGGAGGTTTGTGTAGTTACCAATCACAGTAAAACAGTGGTTACGACCTAGGAGTTGAACTACCTAAAAAGTACTTCGATTTTTTAAAACCTATTATTGGATAAAAATGCTTCCCTCTTGGGAAAAATGCTTCCCTCCTAAAGTTGGGTTTAAAAAATGCTAGATGGCCATCCGAAAAAATTAGTTTAAATTTGTTTTATTCCTTGTTCTCAATGTAGAATGGAAAAAGTAAATATTATAGGCATTGCATTCTAACTTTCCTCCTTTCATTTTTTAAAAATTACGTATTTAAAAAACAAAAGGTACTAGATTGTGATATCACCGATGTTGACGAAATTTGCATAAAGTCGCTTTTAATAGAATCTTCATAATTTCATTCATTTTTTCACTTCTAAACTGCATAATTAAACTTTTGGAACATTGGTATTTTCCAATATCAAGTATGTTAATTAAAATTCTCTGAATTGTAATTGGGGACGTAATCTTAGATTTGCAATAATCCATTGCAATTTAGCAAACAATATCAACTTTAGGTGTCTTATCATGAAACCCGTTGTAGCAATTTACTTTCAAACATTATATACATACCAAACTCTGGTGGTTAAATTACTTATCGGCAGAGGCTTTGAACTAGCCGGTACGTTTCTATCTGCATAAAGCGTGTTTTACGCCCATCTCCCCAGTCCTTAAATGATACAACCCTGATCTCTCACCTTCAAACTGTCACATCCGCAGGTGGACAAACGCGGCCGAACCCCGCTTCACCACGCGGCCGCCGCCAACGAGCACACCTGCATTCGCATTCTGCTGGCTGCCGACGCCAGCCTGGACGCGCGCGACAACGCCGGGCACACCCCCATGGACTTGGCCATCACCGACTTCGTGCGCATGTTGTTGGGGCCCATGCCGCCCTTCCCCCCCGCCGGCGCCCGCCGGCCCGCCAACAGCCCGATCATCGTCGACGGCCCGGTCACCGCCAAGGCCAGCGATTGACTCTGCTCGCCCAACTCTCGGGGCTCGCGAACTCGTCGTAGATTTTTTCGTTTGCCCATGAAGTTGGTTGGATTGAATTAATCGGCACAATCAGGCGTTTGTACGCATAGCGCCACGTTTCTTCTCCGCGGAGTGCAGTCTTTGCAAGCTTAACTCTTCTGCTAAATTATTGTCAAGGTTACACCTAAACTTGAACGCTTTCTCCTAATGTAAACCAGAACTTCTAAAGACGTGGTTTTTAGGCTGACTTTTCTAGTTCTCTCCAGTGTGTGTGTGTGTGAAATATTTCTTGTTAATGGTTTTCAGTCTTCTGCGATATAATGAAAACTAAGATTTTTCTTGCTTGTTGAGTAACAATAATATTGAAGTGCCAAATGTTGAAAAAAATAGAATTTTTCCTTTTAAATTTACAAATTGTTAATGCTGTATTAGTTTCTCTCAATATTTCGAAAATTGAACTCTCTGAAGTTGCAATCTTTTGCCCACTTCATTTGTAGGCCCAAGTGGTACAAAAAGATTGATATATGTAAATACCAAATTCAATAAGAAATATTGAATAGTTAGTATAAGAAAACTCATCAAAGTGAGTAAATATTGTGTAAATGTTAATATTTTTACTTTCTCCCTTACTACATAAATTTCCTTTTGATAGCACTGGACTCTCATAATCACAAGATATTCTCGCTTCCCGGTATTTATATTCCCCCCCTTTTGTTTTTGTACTTGTGAAAGTGGACAGCTATTGGAGATAATGCTACTGCCACTAATTCAGAATTTTTCTATAACACTTCTTCTCTGCTTGCATATTTCTTCAATTTGGTTTTGTGACATATTATATTAAACTTAAATTTTGCATTTGTGAATTTTCTAACATGAATTTTATAATAAACAAAGAAAATCATTTTTATTCTTGAATTTATTAATGTGACCCTTTTTCTTGTAGCGCTACTTTCCAACTCAATGGTTCACTTTGGAAATGTAAAGCAAGTCTTATATTCAAATTGTGCTTCAGAGGTTTGTTTTAAATGTGCATTAACTTAGTCTTTCATTGCATTAAATTCTATAAATTGAGTTTTGTTATATGGGATGTAAGATTGTGCATTCTGGTTAGAGTAACTAGAAAAGATTTTCCTTGTTTGCACCAAAAATGAAGTACTTAATCTTGACATTTTGGTGGTTAACAATGGCTCCTTAACATTCTCTCCATCCTTTAAAGCCCATGGCACTCTCTTGTGCACCAAAATACTCATAATGAACAAGGAATGGAATATGTGAATTCAAAATGTGGATGGGGGAAGAAAAGGTTGGCCTTTCGAATATAATTACTTTACTGTTTTGACTTAAGCACTCAACATTAGTTAATATCATGACAAGATTACAGGGACCATAAAAAGTGGTTTGAAACATTTCGTCAGTATCTCAATATTATTTCTGTATCAAGTTGCACACAAATTTAATTTCAGTTCCTACCTAGAGAACACTAATGGGAGAGGGCGAGAGGATCAATGGTAAAGCATTGAATAAATTGTAATTTAATTAAAAGAAAACGGTACATATTTAAGATACAATTCATGTATTAAGCAATGTGTGACAATGCTTCTGCAAATTTTTGTTAAAATATTCAGTTCTGTGAGGAAGAGCGAAGCTATGCAGGTTTCGAATATTTGTACTCTAGCCCTTTCTTGGGGGGGCACAAAGAGCAACATTCTTTTGAAGGAAGTAATAAAGGAATCTCTCACTGGTTGGCGTGTTCTCACCCATCTCAAGGGCGCGGTGTCCCCTCAACCAGTATTTACACAGCCGCCTCTAAGGATTTGACGCATCACCCCAAACTTTTCAATATCGCATGCTCGGAAAAGGTAATAACATCCGATGGAGCAAATTAAACTACTGTTTGTAGACAGAGAGACAGCGTCACAAAAACGTCATTCATTGCGCAAAAGTTTCATAATTCGTTCACGGAAGCTGTGGACTAAACCGAAATTGATGCCTTTGGTTGCTGGTCTGAAAAAATGGCGCATTAGAGCACTAGGTATCCCTAAACCTTGCCAAGTACAAAATGTTTGGGAAGCAATATCGTCTGAAACTGTGCACAATTTACAGTGTTAAAAAAAACTTATTGTGCTACGCGTTCCCAGGCCGAGGTCACGTCAAAATAATTTTTATGTGATGTTGATATGTGGTAGATCAACGTAAAATTAGAAGTTATGCTAAACAAAGTAAGTTGGTCTGCCAATGGCCCAGTGTCATAAAGGTGCTCCGTCCACGTCTAAATTGCGTGGTAAACGGGCGCAAAGACAGACTATCTGCGGGGCTAAATGATCGAGCGGGGCGGGCCAGAAACGAATTTACGGTATGGCAGACATGGCACTTCCCCTGGGCGGCACTATATATAGTTCGCGACGAGCGGTCGAAGGGTGCGGATGTGCCCCTGCCGCTCCGCTCCTCTAGCCGACCCGAACGCCAGCGCGCATAGACCCGGGCCGCGCCTTTCGCCCGC
>BOPP01000021.1:8898905-8982672 GCA_017312745.1 Gryllus bimaculatus
CCCGCTGCACGTGGGAAGGCCTCCATTCAAACCAATGCTCTGCTACGCGCCGCGCTGCTGCGAAGCACTGCGGTCACCGGTCGCAGCGTTTTACCTGTTGCGGTCTCTTTGTTCGACGGGCGCCTTTCCACGACGCCACGGCGGCGCGCGTACGTCAATCGGCAGGGCTCTCCGCCGATCCTCCGGCAACCTCGAACAAAGGGACCGCAGCAGGTAAAACGCTGCGACCGGCGATCGCAGTGGGAAGGCGACCATTTAGAGCGGTGCTCTGCTAACGGTGGCGCGCACTCCCTTCTCCGCTTCGCGTGGCGAGAGTCTTGACGTAAGCGCGCTGCCGTCGCGACGTGGGAAGGCGCTGCGCTAGTGTCACACGGGGGTGTTTTTGCCGCCGACGATCTCCTTCTCTTTTCTCTGTATTACAGCTTCTCTTGATCGTCAGTTTCGGGGAATTTATTAAATAATATCAACTGGCCATTGTAGTAGATTAAACATTTATTGAAACAATTATAATTATTCTCCATAAGACATTTTTGGAGATAATCTGCCAAATCAGTTCTCTACTTCGCTTCACAAAACACTGATGACAAATTCATACAATATAATATTGGCATAAAAAAATCTGAAATAAAACCTATTGGAGTTGGAAGATAAAAATCTAATAAGATGAAAATAGAAAACAGGGGAAAAGAAAATATGTTATAGTAAAACGAGAATAGAATTGGTAATGTTGATTCCTAAAATCACTTATATTCCACAAATCAAACGCAATGCATTACCAAATTGACACAATAATTAGTATAATAGGATAATTATGGAATTTTTATTACAGAATATATGAAAAAAATATTACATATTTATCACACTCGTGGAAAAAACTTTCACAGGCGCGATCACGTGACGATGTTGGTGCCGCGTAGAGCAGATGACGTTGGTCACTTTTGCGCGAATTTGGCGCAAATGTGAGTGGGCCTTGGAGACGTTACCGCTATTTTGTGTCTCAATATATAACTAGGGAATACCTGGCTTCCCTCTTTGCTGAGTTCAAACATCAACGCGCAGCGCCGTTTTGTTTTCAATGGCGGCATTTATACCGCCCGCACAAACGTTCAAAGGTTAACTTGCTTCTCTTGAAGTGGTTTTCACCTGCTAGATAGCTGAGGACTTCGATTGATCACGCTGCAGTACCTCCGACTGGGAAGTTCTGTAGTTAAAGAGTGCCGACGGGGGCAGGGTTTTTCGACACTAGCTAGATAATTAAGTCGAATTCATCCGCCGGCTGGAGAATCCTAGCGGCCGGCTGGTCTGATCAGTAGTTTTCCTTGGTTTCCCCTATCAAAACTGGGCGAATGCTGGTACCCTAAGATACGGCCACGGACCGCGTGCGCGATCTTTCCTTCCCCTATCCTCATCCCTTTCCTATCCCTACGCTTACTCGTGTGTACTACACTAACACACATACCGAGAGATCAGTCTGGAGCTTAGATCTTGTCCCAACTGGGGGCGGTGCCTCGGGCTTTTAACTTTGATGTTACGGTATTTTAACGTATCCATTAGTCTGTGTTATAAATTCAATATCCAGCAAGGTCCGAGACGATCTTTTACAAAAATATTCTGAGTTAACAACTGTGTTCCATGAAGTTACTTTAACTTAAGGTAACAGAATACCCTAAAATAGTCCCCATACAACGTACTTTGTAATACATACGTTTGCCTTAAAACATGTCAATTACTTTTTCACAATGATCATCAACAGTGTTTTCACAATAGTAATTATATTCCAGAAATCCTCGCTGAGGTTTTCTAGGATACAAACTAAACGACATGAAACAACACTTGAGTTTTATATCCCGTATTGTTCGTATATAGTACTTTCGTTGTAATATTTCTACAGCTTTTCCTTTCGAACGATGTAGCCGCAAGGCGTCAACTAGTTAAACTAATATTGGCAACATCTGTAGGTGGACCTGCAAGGCCGCACCGCGTTGCACCACGCGGCCACCGCTGACGACAAACAGTCCGTCCTCCTGCTGCTGGCGGCCGGCGCGGATGCCGGCGCCAAGGACCACGACGGCCGCACGGCCTTGGACGACGCGGTGTCGGACGCGGTGCGCGACCTGCTGCGGCCTCCGCCCCCGCCGCCGACCGTCGAGGACATGGACGGGGACGGCCCTTTTTTTCAACTTTCCCCGCGCCAGTAGCCCCGGCGAGGCGGGAGCAGAGAGTATTTTACAAACGTGCAAAATATTAATATCACTTACTTTGCAAGTCTTGTATTTTTCGTGTCTACCATTCCATTAATATGGCAGTTGTGAAGTGAAGAACGACGAAAATGCGGCATTTTCCTTCAAAATCTGGAATCTTCAAAACCACAAACTGCCGAACGTGGAGCTGAGAGACGGTTAAGCACGTTATACATACAACGAATTCAAAATTCGGAGCCGTTGGGGATCAGTTTCGAGTTTTCGCTCAGAGCTATCGTCAGATGGCAGCACTTTTGGAAGGCACACTTTCTATTTTTTTTATTAGTTTGCAAAAGTCGCTAAAGAGAGCTCCCCAATGAGGTGCAGTAATGGCGGACCTACCATAAATCATCAGCTCCCCTTCCACATCGCTGAAATAAGGAATTTTCTAAGTGTCAGACCCCTGGGCGGGAGTTTATTGTCATGTTGGGGTACATGCGCTGCAGCTCTTTGGCTTATGCGGCAAAGAAGGGGGCAGTGCTTACTTACTAATTTATTTCTAACTTAACCTATGGATGAAGCCGACACTTTGGTCGGCAACCTAAGATTTGCACTAAACCTCATTGGTAGTTTATTTCATGTTTTATTTGATTTAGTTTTCTTGGATTTTTTCATTCACTCGCACATTTACACTGGGTTATATTTACACTCGACACACGCACTATCACACGACACTATATAGACGGCTCTTTAGAGCCCTCCGACGCCGCCCCCTCATGCCGTTTGCGCTGCTAGACCGCCTGAGCAACGAGATGGCAGATTTCCAGCCAGACCGGCCTCCGGAGGTTCTAAATCCGTTGCATTGAAAGTGTAGCAGCGGAGACGGATGTTAAAGCGGCGTAAGCCTGACTTGGGTTTTCTGCTGTATAATCTTCAGCGCTCACGAAAACATAATGGCATAACTGGCTTAGTGCATCCTTCGCATGATACTGGAATAAGTAAATTTTATGCTACTATTTGACAGGCGGATTCCTCCTTCACTAACCATAAACCAACAGCAATGATTTAGACTGTTCCAATAGTATTATGACTGAGTATTTACGAATTTTACTTGCGTAATTTTTTTAAAAGTCTTTCAGTAGATTGTTTTACTTTTGGCTTCGTTTTCCTCTTTCCTAAAAGGACAGTTTCCATTTCATGGCATACTTGTGTTTTTTTAGTCAACATTTTGAAAATAAAGATTTAATTGTAAAATTGAATATCTTTATTATTCCCTGCCTTTTCCTGTCTTATCCTGCATTTGTTTTGTTTTTTCCGCTACTGCTCAACTTTCCGACGCGGTTCTTAGAAACTTAGACATTAATACATTACATTTTACTCTGTATCGATTGTTATAAGGTCACTAATTGTGGTGAATTACGCAAATGCCATAAGTCAATTTTCTAGCTATATTTCGTTGCATAAAAACTGACCTTAGATTTCCTACTGTAAGCTTGCAGTTTTAGTTTAAACTAGTAAAATCTCAGTTTTAAATTTCAACTGATAACAAAGTACTCGACTTGTATTACTATTAATCTCAGTTACTTAGTGTCTTTGTTGTATTGCCTAACGTTGTTACCAAAGTTTTTGGACCTGAATACTGACTACCTCGACATATTAACTACTCGCATAAACTACCCTCAATCCCCACAAACTAATTCTTATGTTAATCGTGTTATGCATTCACAATTCTGTAATAGTCTGGCAGCCTTCATTCAGCATGTTGTGAAGATAAATTTGGGAAACGCACATTGGCACTTAAAAAATGGGATAGTCTGGAGAAACACATCCCGTAGTTTCTAGATCTTTGAGATGAGAGCAGAAATTTACGAACATTACGCAAATCCCATCCACGTCATTACTACAAGCCTCTTTATTACTGGTAAGCTGGAAATTCTACCATTGCCTTAACGTCATCGCGGTGACTTGCCCAAGGGCGTGAACATTTCTCTTCCATTACTAATGACTTTAACTCAAGACGTACGAATCATATTCTTCGGGGGTAGAATCCAAAAACTACAAAAATTCACTTGCATGTATGAAGATTATTTTACACTACTTTTCCAGTCACACGAGCGTCGCATACCTGACGTTACAACATCCATACTTTCACAGACGTCAGTGATCGAGGCACTCAGGAAGAGCACAACGGACGTCGCGCAGGGAGATCGTGTGCAATGTCCCATTACTGCCTGTAAACTCTGTAAAACGTCAACGTGTACGTCAACGACCGCTCGTTTGTCTCCGGCCGAAGATTTAAGGTCAATACACAAGTTTAACCTTGCTGTACTGATAGGGTCTCTGACCCGAAAATAAATTTGTTTTCCTTTCACACGCATGCTTGGCTAATGAACATTCTGATACTTCGTGACTTTATACGTATTTACATTATGTAAGAATTTGGTCTGATACAGTTTTCCTAAAAAAATGTAATTGTTACATATCTACTGTTCGGGTGAAAGTAATCTGCTTCTCAAAACTCAACCAAGGTACTATGACAGCTTTACAGAGGCAAGCTTACTTGTGTGCAGAGAAGGAAGAATATAATCAGGGAATGAGAGTTGATTCTGGTCTAGTAAGTAGTTCAGGTGAGTAGTGTTCTAAAAATAAAAATGATAATTCTGAATGGAAGTGGAAACATTAAGCAAAAACGTGTCCGGAAAAATACGAAAGGGAAAAGTTCAAAGTATTTTTCTTTTTTTCATTTTTTTCCAGTAAACTATTTTTTAAGAATGGAAAAAATCTCAGTGAAAAATAATTAGTAACCATCCCACACAAAAACAGAAATTATTTTATACTACAAAAAAGTTAAAGGAGTTGCTTGTAGTCCGTATCGGTTTCCAAGTGCATGCCTAGGACATACGTAAATCATCGATCATTCATATTATATTAGAATATGATAGGCAATTTCTTTCCCGTTATGATCTTCAATAAATCCTAGCAAGTTTGCAAAGCATTTACACAAAGATCTTAGGGCCCTCCACACAAGCGTTGTGTTGACGCGCGTTATGTGTTGACATCCGCTGGTCGTAGAAATGCGCTGTTTATTATGAGAAACGTCACCCGAGCGCTTTGGCCGCATAAGGTTTGTTAGTGTTAATCTACGTCGCGCGTTACTTATTGGGCATCAACGCAACGCTCGTGTGGCACAGGCCTAAATGGGCATGGGCAACGCTCCCATTAATGAATTGGCATTTCGGAAAATTATCGGCCAAAGAATATATAATTTATGTTGTATTTTTAGTGAAACATATTTTCAAATCGCTAATAATTTATTTTTTTCCCCATATTATAATAAATTACTAAATTACAAATAATATATCTTAAGTTAATATTATTACATTTCACTTTATAAACTGGTAGATCAAACAACTTGTTGGAGGTCATAATTCAAAGATTTTCAATTTTTCTTACAATACGTAATTCCCATTTTGGCATCTCAGATATTCTTCGTGTGGTTTCCGGTATACTTTCACCACTTGTTCCGAGTGTTCTAACAATTGTAATTGCANNNNTATTATTTAACACTGCGCATTTTCCAAGTTTTAAATGTTATGTCTACTATATTTCTCACTGCCTGCCATGGGTTTTACCAATTGTTGACGATAACAATCGAATGAATCAAGCAGCAAAGATCCCATGGAAACAACTGGGCTCGAGTATTCCTTCTCGATCCTTCTGCTCGAGGCCTCATCATGGAGCCTGCACGAGGCCTCGTCATGAACCCAGACAACACAATTCCACTGACAGACTCTCCTGCTTTGAACGAATGCGACTGTATTTTGGGCCCTCCCTTGCTCGGTACGTCTCTCTGTATATGTTTGATGTCAGAAGTCAACACTAGACGTGCATTTTTTGTTAGTATTCAGTTCCCATCCCGTTCCAGCAAGTACCTATGTTTTGGGTAAGCTCGAAAATTTTAGGAGGTGTTTATTCAAATATGTTCAATTTGAAAAAAACAGGGAAACTCTAATGGTGATAGTGGGAGAGGGGAAGAGCAGGAGATAGAAATTAGTGGTCTGTAGCACAGTAATTTAAAAATATATGAAATGAATCCAATATTTAGTTTCACCACCAAACACGCACCCTTCAGCATCCAATCTTCAGTATTACCACATGCAACAAATTCCAAACTATGGATAATTTGTTGACGTAAAAATATGAACAACTAGAGTTAAGAAGAGAAGCTGAGTGAGTAAAGCGCAGCGATTCAAAATGAAGAGGGTGAGCTTTGCGTGGTGCGCAGGCGGAGGCAGCGCGGAGGCGGCGGTGGGCGTGGCGTGGCTGCGGGCGTCGATGCTGGGGCCCGCGCCCTGGGACGAGGGCGAGGACGAGGGCGAAGGGCCGGCGGCGGAGGCCGAGTGCGAGCGCACGTGCGCGGGGCGGCGCCGCGCCCCGTCTCGCGACTCCGCGCCCTCCTCCCGCAGCCGCCCGTCCACCGGCGCCAGCGGCCTGCGCCTGCTCGTCAGCTCCCGCCCGCCTTCCCCGCCTGCGCTCTCGCCCTGTTCCCACCCCGTCCCTTCTCCGCTCAGCATCGCCACGCTCGCCCCCACCCCGACCACACCCGCCTCGACCACTCCCACCCGGCCCGCCCGACCCACCCGCCCTGCATCGCCCTGCCTCACCCCGCCTCGCTCCGCCCCACCCCGACCCGACTCAATGCGTCCCGCTTCACTCTGCCTCGCTCCGCTGCACTATTCCCGTCACGCCCCATCCCATTTGCCCCCTAATGAGCGCCTTTCATTATTTCACAATAGATTTACTTTATACTTAATCACTTGTTAGCTTATAAACGTACTAACTTATTCATTGCTTACTTAATAATTTATTTATTTAGTCTCCACCCTAGGCTCCGCGCATATTACTAACCAGTTCTGTTTTCACACTCCTTGATTTCCGTTTCCCTAGTAGATCAACTTCTCGCAGAGATATTCCTAATTTTTCATGAATGACCTTTTATCATCTAATACGTTCTGGACAAGCGTTACGTTGGACGTAGTAGTTCCCCATTCCCATCTATTTTTCTCTCCATGTATTTATAGCACAGTCATTTAAAAATATGTAGATTCTATCTTCATAATTACCAATCACCCACCTTTTAGCATCCAATCTTTAGTATCACCACATGCAACAAATTCCGAACTATGAATTATTTTCAACCTTATCAGTACGTTGGACAACGTATTTGAGACATTCTATTTGTGGGCCGACAGAACCATTAGTTGCGGCAACCAAATTTACGTAAAGAATATTGATTAGTTAATTAATTGGATTTAGGGATTCTATCTACCATATGAAATAAAAAAATCCATACTGGAAAACAAAAACAACAAAAAGCGTTAAAATTCAGCTTCTTCTTGGCTTCGAAATAGAAACCATTCATATAATGCTTCTATAACAATAACAACACATGGAAATCTTTACCTCACGCGCATCTCCGTCCAATCATCAACGCGGCTAGATAGCTTCTGCCTCCGCAGTTCATAAACCGCGCCGCTCACTTGTTTACTTACAAATACAAGCACTGTTCTCATTTCCTTCCTTCTTCGCAGATATGCGCCGATTTCCTCCAAACCTTAACATTTACCTCTCTCCTGATTGGCTACTTGCTCATCGGCTCCTGATTCTGTTTATTCTTTGACCTCCGACTTCCCCATACATGTATAATTTTAATTAATTCCACAGAAATTCCTCACGTGTCCGTATTAAGTGTATTATTAAGTGTATTTTAGTATATATTACTCCGCATATACGTAGGTATACGAGAAAGTAAAAAAATAGAGGTTATAATGCTGACTGTCGAAATAATTTTCATTATTGAATTCCAAGTTGGTATGCAGATCGTCCCACAAGTTCAAAAGATGATTACTTGAAAGATTACTGCATATCGAAGGAATGTCAAGTAATAATGATATAAATACCATTAAATTGGAATGCCAGTGGTTTCAAACGACAGAAAAGTATGATTATTGTGATTACGGAAACATAACATTAGATTCGCTTGTATCACAGAACCACACCTAATCTCAGACAACAGATTTAAGATTCCGTCTATTATTACCGCTTTATTAATGGTTAGAGCGAAAATTCAACCTTGATGTCTTGGCTTTTTTAAACCATTTTCTACGAAAAGTAGATGAAACCCATGTTTTTCATTTTCACTACATTTTTTCGAGATGATATTACTTTGTTAAGTTCTCAAAAGTGTTTATGTAACTCGTGTTGTCATTTTGACGGAAATGTACTATTTTGAGAGGTTATAAAACATACGATGCCTTTACATTTGATATAATATTGAATCCATTAAGTTTTATTTACGTGAACACCGGAAGAGAAAGCTCCAATGAGTCGAGACGCCGTGCATCAACTGGTGTCACTGCAGTCCCTCTGGTCGGGAGGTCCTAGGTTCGAGTCCCGGCAGTGGCAGGATTTTTGACACTAGCTTGTCAGCAATTCGGTCGCTGTCTGGAGGAGAAGTCTAGCGTCTGGCTGCTCTAATCATAACTTTCCCGTGGTTTCTCCGATCAACACCAGGTGAAAACCGGAGAAGTATCCTAACAAACGCGCCATGAATTGCGTGCGATCTCTCCTTCCTCATCCTTGTCCTAACATCACCTCTTAGTTATACCCTTACACTCACATGCACCACAGAACCACACATGTCGGAAGACCAGTTGGGAGAGATACCTCGTTCGGAAAAAACAGCAAGACTACGGGTAGGTTCGGGCCGAATCACGCCAACCAGAGGGGAAAGATCTCCGCCATCTCCCGAGATTAATATACACTACACTTACGGGATTAATGACCCTTTCAGTCGACGCGCCTAAACAAAGTGTGACGTGCGACGCAGCCGCCGCCGCCGCTGCGACCCGAGCGGCCAGCGCCGAAGGAGGCCGACCACATCTGCGCCGTGTGCGCGCCGCCCCCGCCGCCGCGCCCCGGGGTGCCCTTCGTGTGCCACGCGCGCCGCCGCCCGCCCTCGCGGCCGCTGCGCTCGCGCGACTTCCTGTACACGCCCTCGCAGACCAAGGGTAGGCCTATCCCCCTCTCCGCCAGCTGGACTTCTCCGCTCCTCTTCTTTCGTGAACGTCACACGAGAAACTCGGTTCACGCTTCTTATGGAGGAGTGGCGATTCGTGGGCGTCCCTTGATACGCCTGGAAGTGCCTCTCAAATTGTATTGTCAAGAGAACTTGAATTATTTTGCCGTTTAATTGTAAGCTTTCTTATCAGGACTTGGACGGAACGCCACATGTTACGATACCTGGCTTGAGGGGGGTCTGCCATCTACCGCAAGATGGTGTTAAATCGTTCATTAAGTGAGAGTGGTGTTTGGATGATTGTTTTGGCGAAGTTCTGAATTGACTGGTAAAATCGCGGTAATGTTATCAAAGTTGGGAGGGTCTATGAAAGGACCTGGACACCATGCGTAGTTTCCACAGGGAGTGTATCAGAGCAGATGAATTGCGGCTTGACCTTCTAGGCAGCTGCATGTGGGCAAGTGCGCAAAGTGAAACGTGCGTAATTTGCCTTTGAAGGAACCATGCCCTGTCATGAGTTGAACTAAACAAGGCTTGAGCCTTAAATATTTGCACTCTCTTATGCTCAGTTTTGACATTAAGCATAAATGAGTGAGTTTCTCTGCCCGTCATTACATTATTACACTTGCATTACCAAATTTAATTTAATTTTCAGAGTGTGAGTGGAGATTCTAAATCACTCACATAATTTTGCCATCTATCCAAATATTAATATTATTGAGTTTAATGTGATACTAAGCTACTCCGTATTGCACCACCAAATCAAGTATTATTTTTCCTGAGATAGTCTGCAATGACGCAGTGGAAACGGGAGCCGCAGAAGGAAGTGCATAGAACATTATGTTCCCCGCATGGTCTACAACTCCACTCTGTTGTGTGTTCTACCTGGTTCCTAAGCATATGCGCGTATATCCTAGCCCCCCGCCTGCGCACAAGTACACCGTCAGGGCGGTATTCGGATGCCACCGGAACCCATTTTGCCCTCACGGCAACCTCCCCGTTCAGTGCGTAGAGCAGGCGGCACGACCCCGCGCGCGCGCGTGTGTGTGTGTGCGCGCAGACGAGTGGTGGAAGCGCACGGCGGCGCTGCCCCTGGAGCCGGAGCCGCCGCTGTCGCCGCCCTGGGCGCGGCGCCCCTTCGTCAACATCGTGGGCGCGGTGGGCGACGCCGGCTGGCTGGCGCCCGCCGACCCGCGCCACGCCGCTGTCACCACCATCGAGACCATCCTCGACAGGCACGCCTTTGCGTTCATTGGATTGTTTCTTGGATTTATTGAATCGTGCGTCGAACAGTAAATCAGCTGTTCACGGTTTCATCTAATCGTGAGCTTGTACGTTACCGTAGTGACGTCACTGTAACGACATATAAGTCCTCGTTTGGATGAAACCGTCAACAGCTGATACCTGGCAGACGCGCAACTACTATAATTAGCAATCGTACTATAATTAGTGATTCCGGGCGGGTCTACTGCTAAGGTAATTGGTCCCGCGAGTGCAGGGCACGTTTTTAACGCCGAAGGTGGTGGTGATGTTTTTCAGTTAGATGGCGAGATCCGGGCAAAACCTATATCGGCTTGCGGGAATTTCCCCCAACCAGGTATCTTCCACCAGCGGGACATTGGGAAAGCTGGGAAAAGCTCTAAGCTGTGGCTCTCTCCATCATTCCTCTTCTATAATTAGGAACTTCAGTGGCATACTCAGAAGAAGAAAATATGAATGCCATTACTCAACTACTCAAAAAAAAAACTCCTTTAACTACTGAATCGAGAACTAGTAAAACCAGGACATTCCCACTGCCCTAGCATCGACTGATTCGTAGCTCCATCACACGTAGTGGCTGTAATAAAGCATCTGAAAGAACAAAACATAGGTTAGATGAAATCAGCAATTTCCGATCAAAATGTAATGCAGAAAGCGACACTAATAGCGATATAATGATAATAACGACTTTAACTGCGATTTATAACGCTGCATTAAGGCTTATTTACTGCTTCACAAGTGGTGTATGTCAGATTCTATATCAACGACTCCCCATCTCGATCAGATTTTACGTTCATTTCCCATTAATCCATTGAGCATACGTTGGGATTTGCCTCTGGACATTAAAGTAGCTTCACTATCTGCACATGTTTTCTTGAGCTCTGATTCTGAAAAATGCGAGAGGGAAAGTTGTTATTTCGATTATTTCGACAGTATCTTCAGATCAAATATGTCGCTATTTTCGTTGGTAGTGGTACTACAAGGAGATTTTTGTTTTAAATAATTTTCTTGAGTTACAACAGTGAGTCAATATCTCAATTTACGAATATTTAATTTAATTTAATAATAAACACATTTTAAATCCAACATAAATGAAAAAAACAATTTCATTTGATACTATATCTACAGCTACCTCTAAAGGAAAATCCTCATTGCGGCAATTAGAAACCTGTCTTAACCGATCCCAAATACTTCTGACAAAATATGTTTGTTAATAGAGGTAGCCGGTTAGGTTTCGAGGCTGGCGGAAGCGTTGATCAGGTGTTGATAAGCTGCGGTAAAATAAGAATATTTTCGGTAAAATATTACCGATTATGATTTACCTTGTCATTTTTGGGAACAAATAAAACAATTTTTTTCATTATCATCCGTATGAATGTAAGAAGATCGTAATTGTGCTGAAAAACGGCGAATTTTCGACAGAAAAACTTTTCTGACTCTGGTAACGAAAAAGTGGATTGAGACAAATACATTTTTAAGCGTCGGCTCTAGTTCAAAGCTCATGACCTCGACAGCGTAGAAGAAAGACTCACAGCTAAGTAACTCGGAGGACCTGTATTCCAGTCTCGGGGCGGAAAAGAATGTGCTGGTTGAAAACACATTTGCAGGTTTATGAAGTAGTGTAAAATAGCGGAGCCGTTAGAAACAATTCCAGCTGTTGTAGCACAACTAGTTTAAAATATTTTATTTTTAAATAAAAAAAAATCATTTTTAATTCCATTTATCATTTCCCCCTAAATATGCAGAGCCTTTGCCCTGGCGGACGCGGACAAGCACTCCCACTCTTCATATGGCTCGCCCAATTTCGGCGGCATCGCCTTGGACCTGGATCGGGGCAGGGCAGCCGATTCCACCGACGACATTCCCTGCGAGCCCTGCCTGCGACTCAACGAGCCGCCGCGCGACGCGCGAGACATCTGGCGGAACTTGCAAGCGAAGCCGCAGACGTAATGCGATTCGCTGCCACGAAGAGCGCTGCGAAGTTGCTATTGTCCCATGCCACTACAAAAAGTGGCATAATAAATGGCTGGGGAGATGAACATGTTTTAAAACGCCAAATAGTATTTTCACGTAATTAATTTCTGTGATAAAATTGTTTATTAACTCTGTATAATTATGCACATTTTTCATGACATTAAAATAAAGAAACTTTGCTAAAGACTAAATAAACTTTTAATGTACTTCCCAAATTCAGTCTTCTTGAACTCTTATAACGAATTGCACCATGAATGTATTTTAAGATAAAGTTTAATTATTGATCGAAGATTATAATTAAAATTTTAATGTAAACCATTTATTAATGCTTAGTTACTTTTGTTTATCTAGGTTGAGTTTCATTCACCAGATACAGTAAGTGAATGTTAACGTGCAATGTTCACAAAAAGGAAAACAAATTTACCATAATATATTAATGTTATTGGTGTCTTTTTTTATTAATAGTCACTCTATAACTTAACCATTTAGTAAACTAAACTTTTTGCTTCTTTTGTAATATAATAAAATAAATTATAACCGCTTAAAAACGAGCGTCATTAAGCTGGAACAGTTTGAATAAATATGGACGTTTATATTTATGATGAACATGTAGAGAAGATTACGTAATATTGAAGGAAAATTTTGAGATTGCACAGAGATACGCCTCTTAGGATCCCCTAACACGGAAACAGTTTTTTGTCAAAACGCGCCCGCCCGTCTGTCTCTCTGTACGTTCGCATCCGTACCTAAACTACACAAGAATTTTGCGAAAATGAATATTCCCCTGTCAATCACAACTGGCTCGAATCCCTGCAATTTCGAAAAAAACCTTTAAGAGGTAGAGAGCGAGAGAGCGAGCGAGAGAGAACGAGAGAGCGAGAGAGAGAGCGAGCGAGAGAGAGTGAGAGAGAGCGAGAGAGCGAAAGCGCGAGAGCGAGAGAGAGAGCGAGAGCGAGAGAGCGAGAGCGAGAGAGCGAGAGCGAGAGAGCGAGAGAGCGAGAGCGAGAGAGCGAGAGCGAGAGAGCGAGAGAGAGAGCGAGAGAGCGAGAGAGAGAGAGCTAGAGAGAGAGCGAAAGCGAGAGAGAGCGAGAGAGAGAGCAAGCGAGCGAGAGAGCGAGCGAGAGAGAGCGAGAGAGAGCGAGAGTGAGCGAGAGAGAGCGAGCGAGCGAGAGAGAGAGATATTAGTGTATATAAGAGCGGCACCTTGTGACGAATCTCCATTAAGTTGGCACATCTACGTGTTTCTTCTTCTCACAGAACGTTAATGTGTTGTTAATTCTGTTGTAACTCCACCAGAAGGCGCTGCAGAACAAAACAACTTTGTTGATTCAATTTCCATTTAAACTTTGCTCCACGTGCGTTTCATTGTTGCCGTGTGACGCAGGGCGAGGCTAAGATCAGGACAACGGCGCGCAAGAGACAGCGATATATATATATATTATGTATATATATATATATATAGTTATATATAGAGAGAGAGAGAGAGAGAGAGGAGAGAGAGAGAGGCAGACGAACGAACGAAAGGTGAGTGTAACAAACAGTCACAGAAGACGAAAGGGTACTTATAGAAAGAGCGGGATTACAAAGAACAGACAGAGAAGGCTGAAAAGGAAGCAGACAGAGAGGCGACAGAGATGCTGAGAGAGAGGCGAAGACGCCAGGAGAGAAGCAACAGTGGAAAGAGAGGGGGAAATGCGACAGAGACAGCTTCACAGAATTGTAGCAGAAAAGGGAGGGACAGAGAAGAATGAGGAAGAGAGAGACAAGTGAGACAGAGAGACACAGAGAAAGACAGGAGACTCAACTAGTGAGAGAACGTAGAAGACAGAGAGACAGGAGAGAAGAGAGATAGTAGAGAGAAGGAGAGACAGGTACAGAGAGACGAGACAAGGAAAGGAAACAGACAAAGAGAGAGACACACAGAGACAGTTCACTGAGACGTGACAGAGATAGAAGAGCGAGAGTGCGGAGAGGTGACAGAGTCGGGAGAGACGGGGAAGAGACGGGGAGAGAGAACGGGGAGAGAAATGGGGAGAGATAAGGAAGAGAGACGGGGAGATAGCAGAGAGAGGGGAGGACGAGAGAGGAGGGAGAGAGCGAGGGGAGGCGAGGAGAGAGCGGAGAGAGCGGCGAGGGAGAGAGACTGGAGAGAGAGACGAAGAAAGATGGTGAGAGAACGAGGAGAGAGTGGATGAAGGGAGAGAGGAGGCGAAGGTGAGAGGACGGAGTAGAGCAGGGGGAGAGGGAACGAGGACGGAGAAGAAGGTAGATCGGGCTTTATTGTTGGTTGCGATGGTGACGCAAGGTGAGGCAGAAGAACGGACGGCCCCGCGCAAGAGGCAACGAGTCATGAGGGAGACGGGGAGTACGAGAGAGCGGGAGAGTGACGGATAGCGACGGAGAGATGCAGTGAGAGATTGAGACAGAGAGAGTGAGAGAGACAAAGGAACAGAGTGACGCAGAGGGAGACAGTGAGAGTCAAGAGACAGAGAGAGACAAGAGACAAATAGAGAGACAAATAGAGATACAAATAGAGAGACGAACAGAGATAGAGAGAGACAGAAATAGACAGAGAGAGACACAAAGAGAGAGGCAGAGACAGAGAGTCCGCGAGATACATAGACAGAGACGCAAAGAGCGGAACGATTGGAGACAGAAAGAGTGAGACAGACACAGTGAGAGGGGCAGATACCGAGAGAAAAAGAGAGACAGATACAGTGAGAGACACAGAGATGAAGAGACAGACACGAAGAGTCACAGAGGGTCACGGAGAGACGGAGACAGACAGAGAGAGAGAGAGAGAGAGAGAGAGAGAGAGAGGCAGAGACGGAGAGAGGTAGAGACAAACTGAGGCACACAGGTATAGACAGAGAGACAGAGGCAGGCAGAGATAACTGAGACAGACGGAGGCAGATACGCAGAGTGAGAAGCAAACATATCAAAAGAGAAAGAGAGAGAGAAAGAGAGAGAGAGACAGAGACAGAGAGGAACAGAGAGACAAAGACCGAAAGAGGGAAAGAGACTGAGATAGAGAAACACGTAAATGGCGTCTTAACGAAATTCCTTTAATGCATATCTGAAAAGTGATTATGAGGAACATCCACTTTCATTAATATTTCTGCATTAAGGCTTTGTCAAACGAAGGGAAATAGTGAAAGTCTTTTAGCATTATTTTCTTACCTTTCCTATTCGTTACCACTTCAGCGAGGGGTTTGGTAGGGTACGATTGAAGGGTCCGGTATTGTTCAAAAGTGACATTAAGTGACATTATTGTGACGTAAATGTGACATCATTTTGGTGTTTTTTGTTGTTTTAGTAATTTCAAGCAAATTATTTTTTTTAAATATTTCACACGACATTAATGTGCACATTTTCAACGACTTCCGTATACTTAATTGCATTTGTGATTGAAAGTGCTTCAAATGACTTGAAGAGTCTCGAAAACACAAATGGGATAAGACCATAAGGCTAACCCAGGCCAAAGATATTAAAAACTAATACGAGAAAATTTGTGTCATTCTGCATCAATACTTACTTCATCGTATACATGTGTATACACGGAGTAATATTTATAGTATCGAGAAAGTTATGTACTGCTGCAGAAAATTGATTTTGGAGATTTAAAAGGAACATACGTTTTGGGATCCATTGATACCGAAAAGAGGTATTTTTTCAAAACTTTCGGCCCTCCGTCTGTCTGTCCGCCCTCCTGTCGTCTGTGAACAACACTAGCGCCTACACTATTCCTAGGATTTTTTTTACAAACTGAATAAACTTCTGTCTGTCTGGCCTCACTCAAAGCTCCGTGATTTTGAGATTCATTAATTTTTGGGGGTGCTTTATATAAAGTTGATAAATTCCAAAATTTTCTCAAAAATAGCTCTATTTTTTGTCTTTAACTTTCTTGTAAATATAGGGTGAAATGTATTTGTAGCATAGGTTCGATTTTCATGGTTAACAGAATTTTTTAAAATTGCAAAATATTGACATTTTTCGACGTCTTCCTACAACTACAAAATTGAAGATAGTGATATTTTCATTACAGAAACATTTCTTCTCCATAATTAGCTCGTTCATTAAGGTCATGTACATTTTCTTGAAAATTTTAGTAGTTTTCTAGCAATATTGCATGCAATATTAAAAAGTAAAGAAAATTAGATTTTCACAAGAAGGATTCCAATTTTTCTTTAAACTTTTGGAAGAGATAGTGTTAAATGTACTCTATAAGATTACATAAACCGAATTTTGCTCTATTCTTTTGTTTTTTCAAAAATTATTCAAAAGTATTTTTTTATCTCTCTCTCATGTCATTGATATTAACATTAAAGGCTATTCACATTAAAAAATCCTCATTTTTCTTCAAACTTTTTGTACTTATTGTGCTAAATGCATTGTTTAAGATTTCATAAGTCATTTTCCTGTATTCTTTTGTTTCTTTCACAAATTAAGGAAATATAAATTTTAAAAAATATCTGCCACTCCGTTAATGTGCACATTTCCAGTTATTTGTATACATTAATGCTTTTTTAGTAGATGTGCTTTAAATGACATCCAATGATGCTTTTCGAAAACTCAAAAGTTTTCTGTGAAAAAGAACCTCAAATTTCGCATATACACTAACGCTCAAACGATATTTTCTGTAAAACTGCTCCATATTTTCCAACGACAATTTCCATTTAGGACGAAATTTTCACTCTTTCCAATATTCTAAAATAATTTTTCGATTCTACCATTTAAAAACCGAAAAATTGAGAAAGTATAAAAAAATGTTTTGGGTGGCGATAGACGGCAGCTGGCAAGAGGACGGGGCATAACAGTAATGCTAGCCCAGACTACAGAAATTATAGAACGTACAGTAAGTCATGGAATTCTGTGCCATTCTGTAGCACCACAAGTATGAAAATATTTGCAGTTTTTTTTGTTTTTTTAGTAAACTGTGAACCATTTTTCACATATACGTAAAAAGCGCAAAAACGTTTTCAACTTTTTTATTTAAATATTTTGGATACATTAGAATTTCCTGAATCAAGTGATACAATTGCCGATTAATGAAACTCTTATACCCCATCAAAAAGTTTGTATTGTAAAAAAATAAATATTTGTTGTTTTTTGCACGTATTGATAGACACTTATGGTTTAAATGGTCTGTGACGAAATTTCTCGAAACCAAAAATATATTTGTGTCTGACATTTGAGTGTAAAAAGAGTTCAAAATAGTGCATATTCAGAAAAGCTTGGACATTTTATCAAAACTTGCTTCAAATGTTTCCCAAAATTAGGTTGCTTCTTTGCTCTTATTCTATTGAAAATAATTTCACTGCTACTTCATATAAGGATTTAGATTTCTCCGTTCGTATTACAATTTCATTCATATCGTTACTACGACCAACAACTTAATAATGTCACCATTCAGGAACTACGGGTCCTTTAAACACGCTACAGAGCAAGTATTTTCTCAGAGTATAAACCCTTGTGGTTGAGTCCAAAGTGTTTTATCATACATGCGAAGTGGATATATTAAAAGAGATTTTGTTCTTCTGTGGTCTTCCGGAAGCATAATTTCATTGAATCTTAGGGCATCAAAAATTGTGATAATGCAAAAATTGTCCCGTGTTTATGATCAAACGTTTTTGATCATGACTTACAATATAAATTATACAGAAAAGAAAACTAAACTATATTATATGTTGAAAAGGAATCTAATTAGTGCATTTTACAAGATTTTCTGAAGGGTTAGCCTAATTTGTAAAATTTGTTTACAAATTAGTATTAATTATTTATTCCCCTTACACTAAAATATTAGAAGTGGATAATTTGCAGTCCTAGTAATTAGTAATGATTTAACTTAACCTTTAAAATAATGTGAGACAGTCAATACAATATTTTAGGGCCACTAGTTCTTTCAATCTTTTTTGACATGCTTTGATATTAATGTTGTTTTTATCTTTTATTTTTATTTTATTTTTTGACCTTTTTTACCTTAAGAACTTCCAAAGACTGAACTAAATATTATTTCTTTTTTATCTTTGTGTATTTACTTGTATTTTCAATTCTATTTTTGTTTTCCTTAGATAATATAAGGTTTTCATTATTTATTATTTAATGTTACTTGGTAATTATTATTGGAGTTGATTTTTGATGTAAATGAATTGAGAACGATCAATGCATTGCAGTTGATTATTTGAAAAGTAATGACATTACATATATATGTGAAGTGTCTTTTATAAAAAGATTTATCATTCCACTTTATTTTTTCAAATTTATTGAATCTTATTAAAAGGTTGTACCTTCGCTATGTCTGTTAATCTTCGGAGGAAAATGAAGCAGTTATTAGCAACGTTTAAGTAATTTATAAAATAAGCTCACATTCTTTAAGTGAAAAAAATTTATTCCTTGCCCACCTCTATGTCTTCAAGAGTGTTACATTTGTTGTTCCCGAACAGACTTAAATGGAGCTAAAAATGAAATATTTGTTTTTTCTGAACCAATATGTTTACTTACAACATTGAAACCGGTAAAAAATAGATGTAATAAAATATACCAAAGATTCTACATCGTGATTTCAAAATATGCCTTGCGATAGGTGATTTTAGAAATTGTGAGTACATCTCAAAATCGTTTTTAGGCTATCATAGAATTACCAAATGTTTTCCAGTTTCTTTAATTTCCATTTCCATTAGGTTTGTCCTTTTTTACAAAAATATATTCATTAGTTTATTCGACTTTCACACAAGTTGAATAAAAGTAGATAATGGTGATTGTGTTGGTACCCCTGACAAATTCTACCTTTTAAGCAGTGAAAGTCGGTGGTGCGTCTGCCGAGTAGCACTACGGGCGAGGGGGAGTACGTCAGCCGCAGTTCGCGAGATAACAACGTTCGCGGTAGAATCCCATTCCCATCAAATATGGAAAACGTTGGCTGGTGGAGAAGGGTAAGTGGAAAAAAAGTTTTCAACTTTAGTAATTGACGAGGAAATTCACTGAGGGCTCTTGACCACTTTTCATGTGACAGAAATATAAACACTAGTCATTTAGTAATGGGTGAGGGTTGCAATAAACTTGTATATAAAAGTTAGCTCGAAAAATATATGCAATAGTCGTAGCTTAATTCTGTACGTTGAAAGTTAAAACAAGGAAACAAAATCCTGCCGGAATGTTTGTTTCGGAACGGTCTGGGCACAGCAGAACGTTTCAAAGAATGTTTTCCTTGAAATAAAACATCCTTAAGCACAGGCTCTTGACACGCGCAAACCTGCCCTGGGTGGGCTCGAAATCCTATCAAACGTCAAACCTACTGAGCTGGGCATGTTCTATTTTCTTCCAGGAAAATTAGTAAGAAAACGAAGTTTCAATTTTTGTAAATTTTCTGTTTCTGCTCGTGCTCTTTCTAATATCTATTAGGCCACGCAGCAATTAATTATTTTTTTTTACTTCTCACTCATTTAATATTTATTTAAGTGCAATTAATAAGTTTTTAGAATCTTATGTCGCATTATCCGCTGGCATGATTAGTTTTGAAGCGGCATCTTAGGATTTCACCTTTTTAAGGTGATAATTCTAGACTTGAAATTAACTTATTCATTATAACATTATTCAAATTACGTTCTTTGCATAACGTGGGTTACTTCAGAATGTGTGGTGTTAAAAGACGTTAAAATTTATCTTAAAGCTAAACTGATCTGAGTTGCGGAATGAAAATGTTCCTCCCGTATGGTGCGAGAGCTTGTGGTCGTGCGTAGATCCTGTCGTGGTTCGCCCCTGTGCCGCCCGCCCCGTCGGGCGAGGCGCTGCTGAACGCCGCCGAGGAGGGCAACGTGCGTCTGGTGAAAGCCCTGCTGGCCGCGGGCACTCCGCCCGACGAGGTCCGCAACCGCCACCACGAGACGCCGCTGTGGCTGGCGGCGCACCACGGCCACATCAAGGTGGCGAAGGCGCTGCTCAAGGCGGGCGCCGATCCCATAGCCGACGACGGCACGGGGATTACCCCCATCATTCGGGCGGCAGCCGGGGGACACCACGCCATCATTACCCTCATGGCGAAATTTCGACCTGAGGTGGTGAGTGTGCTTTCCGTTGTCTTCTCGACTTTTGTTGTTGCGCGAAGGGGGAGGGCTCGTAGGATAAACTTTTAAGCTGGTTGCGCTGAATTAACGCGTTTATTGAAAACTAATGCTGTTTGTGGTGATAAATTTTAAAATTGTTCCAAGTTGACGGTAAGGATCAGCCAGTCGTTTGCCACTGCAATTAACCAGTGGTCGCCAAACTTATGAAAGGTTATGAGCAACCATAGTTTTCAATCGTACTGTGAGCTACCAAGATACAGATCTTTTTTTCCAAATCTTAACTTTTATTTGTCCATAAATATGTGTATTAAATATGAAACCAGTTTTAATTACTGTATACAAGAAAAATAATTGAACTGGAAATAGAAATTGAAATAGTTAAAATACGTAGTAGCGTAGTAAAATTGCGTAAATCACTGCACGTGTGTATGACAGGCTGTTTTCGAGAGTCATTTGTTTGAACAAGTCCAGTTTAGCAAACTTGTAGCTTGACCGTGATCTACCAAAAATTGCCCCAAGAGGTACTAGTAGCAATCGCAATCGCTGCCCTAACACGACCTTCAGTCCAGTAAACCTAAAACTTACAGCCAATGTGACGCTAAATTTTATTTTATTTTTTCGGGGGACGGGGATTAATTACCTTAAATAAACGTCTGTCGAGTTTACACACCCGTTGTATTATACTTGCTTCGTAAGTTCCCTTCTAGTTAACTTCCATAGCTTAGGTGATTTATATTTCAAAGATCTTTTTCAAAATTTCTCGCTTAACTTCATTGGTAACACATTGAAAAACTTTAAAAACGCACACATTGTACAAACCATTCGATGCGAAAGTTCTTATCCAAAAGTCTGCGGCTGAAAAGAAAGTTATAAAAATTCGTCTTCAAGCAAAAACTAAACATTAAAAAACTAAAACTTCGTGATACCAAAAATGACTTTCCTTGCTCCTGGATTATTTCTTCAAAAGTGTACTGTCAGTTAGTTTTGTGGGTCCTGTGTACTGAAAACGGGCAAGTAGTCCCTAAATCTGAGAACATATCTTAGAGCCTAAACCGTGCACACTATTTGCGCCCAAACTTGTATTCCCTAAACGGAGGTGGCCCCCTTGAATTAGAAACGGATATTTTTTTAAAATTTTGCAGGTTCTTTATGTAAAACCCCAATTTTTGGAAACTTCGTCATAAATATCTCAATTTATCTACAGGTTTTGCATTAATAAAGCAAAATCTGATTACAAACATAGAAAGATTAAATTTCCACTGCAACTTCCCAAAATACGAAAATTCTAAGATTTCAAATTTTTTCCACGCCTCAAGTCTTGCACAAACTACACTAGTGTTTCGTAATGTCAATTTCATTAGGAGTATGACCTTAAATAATTTCAATTAGATATTTGAAAATGTTTTTTTTAATTTCTAAAAGTTTTTAAAACGGTTTTTCAAGGCTCCAAATTTTTTCTTACACTTTATGCTCATTTAGAATTTCTGTAAATTCTTCTAAATTCTTACCAACCTCTAATATTTCGAAAAATATTAACTTCTTTAACATCAATTAATGGCGCGACGACAGCTTAATTTCAAGCAAAAATTAATATGTAATCATATGCATGATGTGTATGAAAAGTTGTGCTCGCTAGTTAAAAACTTATTAGACGTGAAATGCTTTTCTCAGTTCGAACTTCAGCGGTTGGGTTGTATTTGTCCAAAAATATTTGCTAATGTTGACGACCATTTAATTCACGAGAAACATTCAGATGTGTTATCTACATAAATATTATATAGATGTATAAATAGAAAAGTTACAAACGAAGTGTGCTCTGCTCGCTAGTTCAATAATTATCAAGTTTAATGTCGTGGCGTAGTGCTTACTTGGGAGATGGAATAATATTTTTTGGAAAAACTTCGTTGGCGGGCACTTAATTCAAGAGATATATTGACAAATACTACGTAATTATTCGCATATTATGTAAAGTGTCCTGCTCGCTAGTTTCGCAGTGCGGCATAAGTCGTCGAGTTGTAGTTCTTGCAACATTTTTTGCTAAGTTAACGAGCTCTTTATTCAATGAATAAATCAACAAATAGCACATGCTTATATGCATAATGTTGAAAAGAAACTATAGTTTTCTAGTTTATTTCGATTTAATCTGTTTGCCGTAGGGTGTAAGAGCGGTTGGGTTGTATTGTTGCTACATTTTTTGCTGAAGTTGACGAGCACTTAATTCAAAGGATATATCAACAAATAGTACGTAATATTATAAATAGTATGTTAAAAATCTTTCTCCTCGTTAGTTTGAAAATTAAGTTGAATGATCTCTCATCTGAGTGGCAATTGATTTTTTACAATAAAAAATATGAATAATTATTAGTAATTTTGGTGAGCCTAGAAATAACGTATAATTCCTATGAGTAGATTTGTTTGAACATTTTTGTAAAATTTTGTTGTTTGTCTTTAGAATAAAGCTGGTGGAGCATTGCCTTTTAATAAAACTATAATATAACTATTTTAATATTTAATATAAATTTAATAAAACTATTTTAATAAGACACTATAATTCGGGAATAGAGCACATAATTACCCTAAATAAGCCACTTTGTTCTGCTTTAGTGTGTCGGCCAGCTGAATGGGCGATAAAACAAAGCGTAATTAACTTGTATCCTCCGAACGCCTAACTTGGCTGCTTGCAGTTCCAGTCTGAGTCGGCGGAGGTCGCCCTGCGGCGCGCGGCGCTGGCCTCTCAGGTGCTGGCTCTGCGCGCGCTCCTCAAGGCCGGTACCCCGGTGGACGCCCGGCCGCACGGCGGCGACACGGCGCTCTTCGCCACAGCGGACTCCGTGGACCCCTCCTGCATGAGGGAGCTGCTCAAGGCCGGCGCCAGCCCGCACGAGGTACGCGCCTGCGCTCTGCTCAGGCACTGCTGCGAAGGGCCCAGGCCCAGGGCCTCCGAGAGTTCGTAGAACAATTATGTAATGCTACTATTTTTTTAAATAAAATTCGTAAAAAAGTGATCTAGACAAAAAATTGGTACAACGGAGTGATGTCGTGTAACATTGGGTAATATTTATAACGTGGAATGTTGCTAGTTGATGCAAGATGATCAATCGGTGACTAGAAAGTTTTTTAACTTTTATTTATTTAATTTGTGCTCTTGTCCAGTGTAATCATAAATGTTGTTCTTACTCACTGTTAATGTTTTGCTTCAGTACTGTTAAATTGAAATGCTAATAAATATTTTTAAATGTTAAACAAAATTACGGAATAAAGTGTATTGATAGAATTTTCTTCACACTTCAGCATCTAAATTGTAAGAGGGAAGATCGGTGAAAATAATAAAGGGGGCCCACAAATTAACCTGTCTCAAAGAGCTCCCCCAGTGATGGTAAAAAGACTCTGCTACTGCACAAACCCTGATTTATTGAAAAGAAACAAATATCTGACCTTTCACGCCAGAAAATGTGCCTTGTAAAAAATATCAGCTTGTCTGAAATATTAAAATATTTTTAATACATTTGTTTCGAGCATTTATGAAATATTGAACTTTTATAAACGATTCGGTTTCTTATTTTGAGTCATATTTTATGAACGGTTCGGTTCTAACTTCGATGTTTCTTAATCTTTCTACTGCTAACTAGTTTCTTTATTGGAAAGTCCAAAACTTAATTCAAAATCGAATGGGACCTATTGATGCCCAATTTGTCTACATCTTCAACGAAATCTTTTAAGGTTGTTATTCTTCGTCCCCGGATTTTTCTCCATTAATTTACATAATTTCGTAAACTGTAATTATTTGCTTGTTAACCTCTGACACGGAAACATTTTATGTAGGCATGAACTCAACTCCTTCATTATACACTATTATTGTACTATACATAGTGCACGATTCAGAAAATTTTATTAGCATTTCCAATATTTTCACAACCCCTTAAATGGGTTTGTTTGGGAAAATCACTGACTTTTATTCAAAGAAATTCTTTTGAATTATTTTTTATGAATGATTTATCCGCTGTTATGTTCGCGATGAGGCTTATTTTAAAACTTATTTATTGCAAAATTTTAACTTCATGCAAACATAAATGTTTAATTGCAACTTTTTTTAATATCAAACATAATTTCAAAGTGTATTGAATTCCTCCGGGATACACTGAAACTATACTCATGTCTCCCCTTCCGTCGTTTAATAATGCTGAAGTGCTCCATTGATGATTGGATTACTCTTGAAAATTAAGATTATCTAAAAGCTGGAAATAGTTACTGTTTTATGATAACGTGCCTCTCTGAAACTGTAACTAATCTCTCGAAAACTGAAAATTAAGAATATATAGTGTAAATATTTGCAGTATTATTTTTATAATACATTGCTGTGTTATTAGGATTGTTTTTTGAAGTGTTGTGAGTTTTATTTCATACAAATATTTTTACAAAAATTAAATTTTTCAAATTGTACTACTTCAAAATAACCGATTTTTCTTTAAATAATTACACATTAATTTAGGATATACATTTTTAATTTATTGCTTAACTTTAGGACAGATGGATGTTTAAACATTGAACTGTCACTGCCTCTCCCCGCTCATTTACTAAGTAAAGCAACGGAATGGCTTGTACATTTGTATCGCTGGGTCTGTTTATCATCATTTGTAGGTCTCTGAAAGTTAATGGCCAGCGAACTCTGGGAAACGAGTCACGAATTACCGTTATGCACTGAAATACCCATGTCAGCTTGCACACCACCGCCACGGCTATAAAAACCAATCCCGCATCCATCCCAGCAACTTTTAAAAAAGTGTTTATTATAGCTTCCAAAATGCCCTGTAGGTGAACGATCGGGGTCGGACTCCGCTCCACCTGGCGGCCCTCGCCGGGAACATGAGGGCCATCGCCATGCTGCTGGCGAAGTCGGCCGACGTGGACGCTCTGGACCACGACGGGCGCGCGCCCGTCGACCTCGCCTCGGACAGGTCCGTGCGCCGCCTGCTGCTGGGCAAGTCGCCCGACAGCCGCTCGACCACGGACGACTCGGGCCCGCCCTCCTACGAGGAGCGCTCCGCCGACATGATCCCGCTCGCCCTGCTCGGGCCCGGGGCGGTCGAGTGAGGCGCCGCGTCCCTTTCAGACCTATCCCGCACAGTCTTGGAGGTCAGGATTTCTCGTTTTGTTCGGCTCTTTGGGCACCGATTGTGTAACTCGTAACGGATTTAGTTTGCATTTCGTAAAAATGCGGTGTTCACTTTGAGTCAAAATAACTGCTGCATTTCTCAAGATTCTTAGGCAAAGGAATTTAGTGTCGATCTGAAAGGGATAACGCTGCCTCGCGACAGTTGCAACTCTGACGCATTGATCCCATGGCGCAAAGGGTGATGGCGTAGACTTGCAACCGGCTCAACAAACAATATGACGTACCTTGACAAAGTGCTTAGTTCGAATGCTTGAAACCACAATGTACTGAAACTTGTAAATTTTGAGTCGATTTCTCCCCGGATTATAAAGATCTTATATGAAGTGCGAGTTTTAAAATTGAAAAGTTGTATATTGAATTTGCAAATTGTTTATCATTTGAATAGTTTCTTTCCAATTTTGTACCGAAATAAATTTTGTCACAGTTTTAAATGTTATACCTGGAATTTTAGAAATAAATTGATTAATCTTACTGAAATGGAAGTAATGAATACTCCTATTCTTTTCGCACTTGATGTAAATGTATTTAATCTTAAATAGGTTTCCACCGCTTCGTACATACACGATCCAATGTTTACTCAGTCTTGTGCTCGTCTGACCTACGAATAGGTATTGGATCATTACACTATACGAGAAAATTAGGAAATTTGGAATTGTCTAAAATACTAGCGCCAACTGTGTTTTTCACGAGCTACGTTTGCTCATTTTGACAGTAACTCTTTTAGGGATAATCTTTTAAAGTGACTTATTGTAGTCCTAGTTTTCTTTTCTTTTTCGATCCCGAATAATTATATTGATAGAGCTTCAGAACGTCTTCCAGTGCACACCCTTAAAGGAATTAATTTGGCGATTTTGGTAATGCTGCTTACGTTTCTGAAAACGCGTGGAAGTTTGGGATAACTTGCACACATAAACTTCAAACTTTAAAGAACTCTTAAGTTTGAAGCATATTCTGTTACATAAATTATAAATTAAGTTCACAAGTTACATAAATTATAAATTAAATCCAGGAAGTGAATATAAATTACTTGCGAGATGCTTTTTAAAACGTTTAAAACTTTCTTTAATTTAAATTTTTAATTAATAGACCGTATTTTTCTAATATTTTCCTTAACTATTTCTTTGTAAATGAGCAAATATAAAGTAATACTCGTACTATACTTTCTTATGCATGCGATCGCCTTTGTAGGATGTTTACATAAGTGTCTGTAGCCGATAAATAGCCCTTTATTACAGTCGTGTGATAAATTAGCTGTCAATTGTCACGATAAACAGCAAAACTGCTGCAGACGGATTGAAAAATGATGCACACAAAAATATATTGAAAAACGAAGGAAGGGGCGTAGAAAAACACTTGTACTTCATTTTTTTTTAAAATGAAAATAACTTACTCATACCTATAAAATAAGTGTACTACTTTCGTTATATACATTCCTACGAACCTGCATTAAATATTGGTACTTACTTTCGCTGCAAAGTAAGCTAATATAACTTCCTCGCGTATGTCCTTAACATTTTTCTCTCCTCCAGTTCTTGAAATGTCGTATTCCTCAAGATGCAGGTCTGTAGGTCTGGGTAGTAAATCTTCCACAACTTTAGACTCACTTTTAACACTTTAAGGAATATGTTCCATTTTTCAGATAATGGTGGATTCATAAACTCTCAAAGGCCTTCAATGTACCTCCGAAATAAATATACAACCATAATTCATTACGCCCATTTATAAAAGAGAATAAGCTGAAAATATTGCGAAGGCGATCCGATAAGATAAAATATTGTGTATTAAAAGCGGCTGGAAGACCATTGGGTTCTAGATAGAAATTACAATCGTCTAACTCGCTTCTATATAGTTTCCTAACTTGCACATAGTGGTCTATTTTAGCAACTTAAAAATACCATTATTCATCAGAAGAAAAATATTTAAGTTGTGAACGTTTTAGGTTAGCAAATTGAGAGAAGAAACTAAAAATGTGAATCTAAAAGTTGACAAACTGCATTAGTTAAAAGCATTTTCAACTAGAGTAAAATTACTAAGAAAATTTTCTCACTTCTAAATCGGCTTGTACCGCTTATAAAAATACTCCTTTTATTTCTATTGAAGATTGATTCACACTCGGTTATCAATTTACGAAATACGCTGAGAAAACTCTAATAAATTAAAAAATTGCACGCTTCCTAAAAAAAAATATATCTGTACAAAACCATTCTCAGTCCTGCCGCCTAAGCTGTGGCTATATTGCACCACTAATGGTTCCTGCACACGAGCGTTGCGTCGCGCTTAAAGTAACGCGCGTCGTAGAATTACGCTGCATCTCGTGCGAAACGGCATTTGAGCGCTGTGGACGTTCCACGTAAAGTAGGATGTTCCACGATGTAACGCACGTCATAGATTAACACTGTATGATGCGGTACAATCAAAGCGCTCGTCGTGAATTTGCATTAGATAGTGTTGTTTTATGACGCTCGTTACTTATCCCGCAACAACGCGACGCTCATGTGCAGACTCTAACGGCCCATTCACAATGCACACATTAAGATAAGCATTACGCATCGACGTTAACATTAACATAAGCGATAGACTGAAGTATTGAATGTCTAACATAAACGTAAGCCAAATAAGTATATATTGGCTGTGAGACATTCTAGTTTTCTATTGTTTGGATATGAGAATAGATTTCGAGGTATCGACTGTGTCCATGGCCCATGGCGGTGTGTTTGTCTATCGACTTTACATCCTATTTCGATACTCGATTTTGAGTTAACGTACTGTGATTGGTTCATTCCGTATGCCTCCCTGACGCATGAATACAGAACCTTGAAGCTTGAAAGCTCTTAAGTTAACGTCTTATGTGTTATACTTAAACGAACGCATTGTGAATGAGTCCGCTTACGTTTGCTTATGTTTGTTTGCATTGTGAATGTGCCTTAATTCCGCGTTTCAAGGATTTTTAATACCGACGATGTGGAGCGCTGATACGTGGGGTCTCGCTTATCTATTGTGAAACCTGAAGTTTCACTCCCGAAGCAGTTGTCCAAAACGCTCAAAGAAAGAAATATAAGCAGCCGCCATGGAGTAGTTTCTGAAGAAATGAATCTGCGACGACAAAACCAAGTTTATCGTCCTGGTCAACGCTGCTGGGTCTGTAAATGTTGTAAACACGCTGACGTCTGTGTCCCATTAGAGACAAGTGGTGAAAGTCGCTCAAACAAAACTTCTGTGGCGTGATTACATCTTAACTCAAGAATGTAGAAACGTTCTAACTCTATTTTATCACAATACTACCCTGTCAGAAATGTAAATAAATTTAATTGATAGCAATGTATTAATGCACATGAAATTTAATTACCTTGTACATTAAAAGAGTTTAATATACTTGTACATTAAATTTAAGGCTTAAAATGAAATCAATTTTATTTTAAGTAGAGGATCCCCCGATTCCTCTGCCTCTCACCATTCATATCATGTATTTATTATCACTATACAGCTTTGACTATTGTATCCTCAGGCTACTTTCAAAATGACTTTTCATTCTAGCCTGTTTTGAGAAAAACAAGATAAGTCATACAATGTAAGGTTTCACGGCCGGTTTCTACATCATAATCAGTTATTTCCGGGCTTGAAGGCCGAGGTCCAATGGAGACTTGTCATTAAAGAACACGGTACCTGAGCTTTCTTCTTCCGTAGTGTCTCGAATCGTCGCAGCAAGCGGTCAATATCGTCCCCGTAGAGGCGAATTAACATACAATGTAGGCTTTCACGGCCGGTTTCTACAACATAATCAGTTATTTCCGGGCTTGGACCACGGCCTTCAAGCCCGGAAATAACTGATTATGATGAAGAAAAGTCATCTTTTGTTTAAAACATTATTCTGCTAAATGTTTCTAATTAATGCCATTTGCTAGTGAAAGTAAAAATAATAGTATAAGATAATTACAGAATATCTAGTCATTATGAAGAAAGTTAAGCTAAAAAGTTGGAAAAGTCTCATTTTGAAATTTAATTAAAATACTTTTTGGGTTGAAATTGTGGTGAAAACGTATTTTTCTGTGAAAACAAACTTGTTTTCATTAAATATATTTACAAGAGTTAATTATTTCCTTTTGATTCCAATATTTCATGTTGGATTTTTCATCAAATATGGAGATAGCCTCAGTATTCTTCTGAATGCTTTGAGACCTGCAATAATGCAAAGCCAACTGTTTAGATAAATGAACACAATAATAATAATAATAATAATAATAATAATAATAATAATAATATAAAAATACATTTAGAAAGTAAAGTAGACATGTCGATCAAATATAAGATTCAACAAAAATGCCAACATTTTGTTGCGCTGGCAGTGTTAAGACTGTTTCTGCAAGTAGCTCCTGCACGAGTGCTCCTGCACTATTCAACAAAATCACAATTCGCATATCATTTTTTTTAAAAAGCCAGCTATATCTCATGGGTATATATGTCTCTAAGAAATGCCTGGCCAATTTTCACTAGCTAACTCATTCGACAGATTTTGCAGGCAAGTGTTTAGAAAGTGATCCAAACACCGCCCACTTGCTCGATGCATAGGTAACTCGAGAGGAAAAGGAATTGCTCTATTATTTTTACTTTTACAAAAATAAAATGATTTTTATATCGTAGATCTCCAAAACCGACCATGAAAATGCGCTCGTGAAATAAAATAAAAAATCACCATCAACAGGAAGACATAAGAGAAGATACCTCGGGAAGGGAATTACGTTTCGAGAAAGAATTCTAGTAACTCGAATTCATTTCCAAGTTGTTCAGTTCCCTCTTCATCTGGATAAGTTCAATCGTTGTGGGCCAACAATATATTCAGAATTGAAAATAAAACAAACCGCTATACTTTGTCGGAGATGCACAAAGCTGTATTATTTTTTTTATTTGTTATCTGTTCAACAGTTTTTGTGTATACATAGGGAGTCCCACCAACTTTGGGTCACCCCCATAACTTCTAAACGGTTCCCGATATCTAAATGTAGTTTTCGCTCGAGGCGACATTTCCGCGTTTCTTCAAGGTGAGGTTTGAAGGGACGTGAAACACGCAACAGGAACACTTCCACTGGCCAGCTCATTTCCTCTCGACTTGAGGTTCCGCTAGGGCAGGTTTCAGGACCGTCTTAATCATTCGATGCAGGGAGGCCGCACTGCAGCTCCGGGCGAGAACGCTATTGCCGTCGACGAAAACCATTATCTGCTCTGCCGATGCCCTGGGGAGTTCGTGCAGCAGATATGCCTTCACCTCTAACATGGACCGTGCTTTTTTTACTATATGGCACAAACCTTTCATGAAACTGCGAATATACATTCGGATATTACAATAGTTTAACAAACAAGTTCATCCTCGAATTCAGAAGCCTCATTCTAAATATTACCTTCATAATAAGGGAGTATTTCTTTTTCGTGTGTTTTGAATTTTCATTTTCTCCTTTTGAGATTACAAACAAAATCTAAAATTTTGCAATACACACATCCCTAGGTTTATTTTGGTGCTACTTTTACACGCTTTACATAATACTTTTACATTACGTTACCTTCTATCACTACAGAATACCACTACCACTGTTACCGCCATTGAAAATGTACGATATGTTATATTATTTAACTAATTCAATTTTCCCACATTTCATGCCACGAAAGTACATTTGACGCCACATTTTCATTATTGCTCTTTTTGCTGACATGATGGAGATTTCAGGTAGTTTGGCGTCACCATCGTTTGAACGATCATTAGTCAGTTTCCTGAAAGTGAACTGAGAAAGTTAATCTTCCTCAAAGTATTAACATTTAAGATTTAATCTGATGTTAACAAGTCTGACGTTTCACAAGAGATCTTCTTAGGTGAATCAGATTTAAATAAAAATTGTTTCTGAAAAAGAATGTTTATTGCATTAAAATGTGATAATTTCTTTTTAGAATTTGTATAAGTCCATCCGCAATGTATCCCTAATTCTATGAAAGATACTTGGTAGACATTTTGCATTGTAGGATATTTGACACACCTAAGGTTATCAAAAACATCATTACGGTTATTGTACGGTTATTTGTTACGGTTGTTATATATTACGGTTATTTGTTATAAAATATAATAGACTTATTTTATAATCGCGCTGCGCTGCGCATTGATGATTGGAAACAAAGATTATAATGAATATTACTAAAAAAGTGTATCATCCTATGTAAGTTTTTAAATCTAATATACGAGGGTTGCCTTTTATATTTCAGGATAGAGCACAAAACAATATATTAATCATCGAAAATCACTTTATTTGTTTTCAAAATATTCCCCATGAAGATCTATACATTTTGCATCGCGTTTGAACCAATTGCGAAGCACTTTGCCACTCTGATTGAGGTATCTCCCAAAACATGCATTCTGAATTCAGCAACCGCTTCTTCAGGTGTCGAAAAATATTGACTCTCGGTTTGTTTTTACGTACGGGAATAAAAAAGAAGTCATTCGGTGCAAATCAGGACTATACGGCGGATGACTCATAAATCGATGTTTTGGGTGCTCAAATGAAGTTTTGAGCCGATGTGTGAGAGCTCGCATTGTCGTGGTGAAGAGTGATCCGTTCTTCGCGGTTGGTTTTCGGATTTCTTTGAAGACAGCGAGGCAAACAAACTGTTTTTGTCAATTCAGAATTGCTGTTCTGCGTTGTTCTAGTGGTACGGTTGCGACATGCCAGTTTTTCCGAACAAACAGGCGACCATCGCTTTGGAAGTGCTTCGTGTGCGAACAACTTTTGTGCTGATTTTGCTCACCTTGAAACACCCATACAGTCGACTGCTGTTTACTTTCGGGCTCATACGCGTAAGTACACAATTCATCACCTGTCACGATGTCATAGACGTGTTTCGAAGCATCGCGATCGTATTTTTTGCGAATTTCTTTCGACCAATCGACACGAGCCTTTTTTTTGAGCGATTGACTAATTTTGTGGGATCCAACGCGAAATAAGTTTTTTGACAGTCAAATGTTCATGCAATATTGAATGTATGCTGGTCCCACTAATGCCTAGGTTGTCTCAATCTCACGATAGGTCACATGACGATCTTTCAATATCAGTTCACGCACAGCATCAATGGTTTTCGGAACAACAACTGATTTTGGACGACCTTCGCGAAAATCGACTTGGAGTGAACTACGACCACGATTGAATTCACTATACCATCGATAAACACTGGTCCTTGATGGAGCTTCATCGCCAAAAATTGAATTAAGTTCATCCATGCACTGTTGCTGAGTTAATCCACGTCGAAAGTTGTAAAAAATAATCGCACGAAAATGTTCACCATTAAATTCCATTTTTGGGCCAAGATGAATCTTTTACGATACTGTAAACAACCCAAATAGCGCTCGTATGTCAAAACGTTCTTAGTATGTATAACCTCAAAACATCCAACGTTACGATAGAGCTGTCAGTTGCCAGATTGCAACACCAGGGTTGCCAAATCCCAAAACAAAAAAGGCAACCTTCGTATACTGCCCTTCTCCGAGATATCACACATATTTCAATATCAAATTACAAAATTGTTTCGTTTAGTGAACTAAATATGCTCATTAATTGCATGATAAATCGTTCATATTTATGGTATGAGTGCAATTAAAACCTCACCGTGCAATTAAAAGTCCCAATTACCAATCAGAACTCAGAAAATGATCAAAATCGTTTAATTATATATCTATAACACAAACGTAGTCACGGTTTTTCCAGTCGGCCATGAAACTGAACAAGAATGTACATCACAGATTACGTACATCATAAACATAATAAATGAACGAATGAAACAAAATTATAAACGAATAATTATTACTACTTTATGTTTACTTCACCTGTTCAAACATGACGGCCCAGGGAGAGAGAGCATTTGTTCAGGCAAAATGGTGCAAAGGTTGGAAGTACTACGTGTTTATTTCTAAAAAATTCAGAGAACTATGTTGGTAGCAGACCTGGTAAGAATAAATAAATAAACAATTTTAAGAATCATCTGGAAGTAATTCGGAAAGGGGGCACAAAAATTTAGAAGAAGAACTTAGAAAGGCAGAAAGATACATACACGGAAAGACAACTGAACGTAGACAACCGATGTAAATAGCTTTTCGAAATAAGTTGGAATTTTGTCAGAGCAGGTGAACCAGAGGACAATAAACTTTGGGGAATGCGGCGAATTAAAAGGCAAAATTTTCAGAACATCTGAAAGGTGCCAAATCAGAATAGAAGAAATTGAAATATAAAAAATGTTCCAAAAGATCTCGGTAACAGAGGAATGCAAGCGATATTGTTTTGTTGAAAAAACAATCGAAAGATTAGACTGACTGGAGGAGACACAGATGGAGGATAGATGCCGAGCCGACACCATGGTGTAGCACGTGCTGGCAATTTTCGTATTTCGGAGAGAGTGAAATTAATTATCGGGGAAAAGGTGTATTGGAATGGATAACGTGGATGTCATCAAACTAATAACGTGCACAGTATAAATAAGAATTGTGTAACAATTTTTGTACTATGTGTGAATGTGAAGTTAGAATCATTGTTATTGTGCTAAAGGGTATTTATTGTTTTGTGTTATGATTTTTTATCGGCAGCGTCACACAGGAGAGTGGTGCTGAATATATTTAAATGATGTTTACGTTTTTTTTGTTTATAGATCAAAGAAGGTAAATTCCCTTACCATCACCAAAACAAAGAAAATAATGATAAAACAAAAAAAGTCTGCCTCGCCAGGGGAAATTTCTCCGAGTTACGGAAAACCTTTTCCGAAACGTTTTCCGGGTCACCCCCCTTCAGCCAGCTGTGGCGTATGGCGGGGGAGGGGGAGGACGGAAGAGGGAAGGCAGAGAGCTAACGGCACTGCTCTTTCAGTGTGCCTGCCGGCTGTCTCTCTTCCTCTCTCTCATTTTCTCTCTCTCTCTCTCTCTCTCTCTCTCTCTCTCTCTCTCTCTCTCTTTCTCTATCTCTACATGCGACCGTCGCACCCAGCGTTGCCTGCGTAGATACACGGTGACACATAATGGCACTTCAAGATCACGAGCTAGTCGGAAAGAGGGATCCTTCATCCAATCGGGAGCATCGTTACGACTTAAATATTTGGTCCTGAAGCTCCCGATTAGATGACAACGTTCCCCACTCTGTTCAGCTCGTGACCCTGACGTGTCACTATGTTTATATTGGTATATAGTGGGTGCATTTTCTTTCTCCCGTCCTCCCTCAGCCAGTTTCCTTACAAAGCTGCCATTTCTTTCATTGAACAGGACTTCCGGGCAACGAAATTCGCAGAGCTTCTTCGGTGAAGGGAGCTTTACTTACAACTAATTTAATTTACAATAATGTTAAGCTTTTTCATTATTGAACTAAAAAAAGATAATTCTTGCGTGATGGCAATATTTAAAAAAATCGATATGAATCTTCATTCGGGCTATGTACCAAACAAAAAGGAGGTTCAGATAAATTGCGGTATTCACTTTACACACATGCAACTAATAATTACATGTCACAGAATGATTACAAATGAAAGTGCACCTAATAAACACACAAAATACACTAACAATTAAACAAATAATTACTCAAAATTGCACAAAACATACTTGGGGGGAGGGTTCTCGGCTACATACCTTGCAGCCTTCCTTATATGCGACCCTGAAGCTGTGTATGTTTTAGATTTATATAGGAAACGTAAACTACGCAACTATTTTAACATCCAGGTAACCAATGCGACAACATTGTTGGAAAATAATCGCAACGCAAATGATGGATGGAGGGTAGAGACTGTTATAAACTTATTTTTTTCGTATTATAGGAATGCTCACTTTAATATTATTCCATTCTGGTTCATACACTTCACACAGTTTCTTAAAAAAGACCACTATTTGTAACCTCATTATTCTAAGATACCAATAACTAAGACCCCAAATCGGGTATTTTGTTTGTCCCAGTGGAAGCTTAGGAGAACAAGAAACAACTTCGCATGTACTGAACGGTCTCGTGTAAGACGTATGTAAGACTACCAAAAAATAATATTGCTTTGATGCGACAATTTCGTATCTCTTGTAAGTAAGGGTATCGAAGACCAACTGCGCAGCGAGGCGAAAATAAAGCGAAAGCGGCGTTGGAGTCCGGCCCATCAACACTCCTCCACCCGGCCCTGTCACTTCCGTATTTAAACCGCTAAGCACGTCAGAGACCACGGCAGTAGAATTTGTGGCTCCCCGGCGACAGGTAGGAAACGTCTATCACCTTTCATTTCACTTATTATTTAAATAGTGAATTGTTGCACTCTTTCATACTTTTATATCTTGCTTTCAGGATTATAATAAATAACTGCTGCATAGATTGATTAACCCTTTTCTTTTCTTTTAATGTATAATGTTTATTCTCTTGCATTCATTCTTTGCCAACAAAGCAACCTTTAAAAATAGTTTACCTTAGATTTACTTAGTATTTTATAATTAAAGATTCTATTTGTTATTTAGTGTTATCTACTTTCAAACTTTATATTTTGTAATAATTTTGAACTATATGTAAAGGTTTAACTAAGCACTGAACAGCTGCCATTCAAATATATAAAAGTATAAATAATACAAAATCATTTTATTTGGGGAACCTTTTCTGTAATGTGTCCAAGAATTCAATTAGTTTCTAAAATACTTCGAAAGAATGCTAATTACAATATTATTACATTAATATATCTATGTTAGGTTTTTTCTATTTTTACAGACATTGAATGAAAGTATATTTACCCTTTATAAGTCATGAACAGTTATTGTATTTCTGTCTAGTTGCCCGAGTGGAGGAACGCCTGCCGCATCCTGAGAGAGAACAAAGCTCGCGGTACAATTCTCTGTTCCCCTCCCCAATGGATTACGTAGGATGGTTGAAAAGTGTAAGTGGAAAACCTTTTAATATTATGACATTATTAATTATATCTGTATTAAACGTTCATTTATCAAGAAATCCAATGTGAGATCTTACCCACTTTTGATGTGAATGTTGTAAAAATAAAAACTTTCGACCATGTGTGCGAACGATTTATTAAGGTCGTAAAAACAGTGAAAACTGCATTAATATATGGGGGTCACTTTTTATCTGTGCATGTTTTCATGAACCCCTTTTTTCTGTTAAAGTAAGTTCAATTATGAATTGAATATAAGTTGAATTATGAATTGTGTGTAAGAAACAAACGTGGTTCTAACATTTGAAAACAGAAAACTTATTTGAACAGGTAAACGAACTATAAACTTGTTTTCTTAGTTAGTAGTCCAATCAGACGTGCGCTAAGTGAAACAACATTTTGAGTACTCGTATGAGAAGCAAAAAATGGACATATCACCATTTGTTCAATTGATTAGGGACTGGCCAAAAACCTGATCGAGATGCAGTCATTAACCTAGAAGCTGAACTTCAATACTTATACAAATATTCTTAGTCTTAGAAAATTATAGAGAACAAAATGGTAAAATAAATAATAATATCACTTTTTGTTTTTCATTGTCAGTACTGTCTCTAATGGAATATAAACAATTATGCCTCTGAAAATATTTTCCTTGAATTACTTGTGTATACATTTTAATTGTTTAATATCACTTAAAATGTGTTGAAAAAATGTATATGAAATTCTTATAGTGAGTGAGTCACTGAGTCAAATTTTATGATTCTCGGTAAATTGAGAAAAAAACTTTCTGGACACTTCAATAATGGTCCTAAAAATCTAATAAATAATATATGTTATATATCTGTGGAATAGAAAACTGGACACATAAATTACATTTTCGTATTTCTAGATTACATGTCTTAAACAGTTAAAAACAAAAGCTGACTCAAGTCTCTTCTGACTCTCAACCCCGAATATTTTACTGTTTTAAGATATAATAAAAAAATCAAAGTTTATTATTTTTTTATTTAATGTATTGTTTTGTCAAACACTGTCTATTATATGTTGGGTTTTGTCAAACATTGTCTTAATCTTCATTTCCTTTTATTGATTTCTGTTGATTTCTATTTGCAAGATTTCCTTTTCAAATCCCTGGCGTTCATTTGCAAATTGTCATTTAGTTTTCTAAGGTGTGCTATGTTTGTGACCTTTATTGGTATACTACCCCGTGGATACTCTTTCTATTATTTTAACACAATGCAATCAATATTTCTGAAGTTGAATGTTTGCAGTGAGCTAAAATCACAAAATCTTATGTATTCGTTGGCTTTTACACCATTGTTTTAGTACTTGCATATTCCAGTTAGTGTAGTTCAGAGAGAGTAAAAGTCATTAATTTCCCATGGGATAGTCCTTTTGTTTCTTCTGAGACAATAGTTTTTTTGGATATTTTGGGCCACCAACAGGCAAAATAAACAATAACGCCCGTTTTAGCATGTGTTTCTGTACCTGGAGATTTTCTTGAGGGACTCACAAACAATGAATACAAAAAAATGTTCAGCCTGCTACGCAAAATTCGCTTTAGTGTAAATACACATAAGGGAAATCACTCAGATGTTTCAATATTTCCAATTAACAACTATCAACGCCTTCAAGGTTGAGTAACTGTTTAGAGTAAAAAAAATTCCAAAACTAACTGAGATACCTTTTGCCTCCCAATAACAAAACCGCAATGGTCTGTCCCCATTCTTTACCCATTCAGAAGCCCATTGTTGCACTCAAAATGTCCGTCTGACCCTGTAGGTCACAAATTTCAACTTATTTCAAAACCGTACATTTTTACTCGCGTCCCGTATAGAAATCAGCGATCCATGTCTTCTATTTATAATGGGTTTGGGACAGTAATACGATATGTCTTTAGCTGGTACATCGGCATGAATAGTATATCTTCTTACTGCTCAAACACTTCTTATATGGGTTTGGTGCAAATAGATTCCCATCCTTAAGTATGTCAGTGTTGACAAAAAACTAATGATTCATGAATGAATAGGGAAGCCAGTGGAAATACTTGCTAGTTCTAGTTCCTTTTCTCAATGAAAAGGAAAGATTTCCTTTGAATATATACACCAGCCAAAGCAAGCATCTCGCTGTATGATATTTCGATATTGATCGAAGTCTGTCCCAAGACCTTCATAACAATGACTATAACATAATTACATAGGATTAAGTTAATATACAATTTCACAGAAAAGGGATATTAAAATTAACGAATAGTGGGAGAATTGCAGTGACTTACCTTGTTACTACCCCTATCCCTTCGTAAATATTAATAAACTTATCTTTAGATCATTGGGCGGAATCTATATTCAATTAGTATTTGTATTTGTACTTAGCCATTATATGTCCCGTAAAGGGCAATTGACCTTGGCGCTCTTAGATCACGGGGTTCCCAGTCGGTCATCCAACTATGAACCCGCAATGGCTGGAATTCACTTAACTTGCCTGACTTTCACGTAGTTAACGAATTCGGCTAGCGACGCCGGTTCCGCGGTCATGGCCTTTCAGTAGATCCATCCCAGCATTCACCTGGGTGACTGAGGGAAACCTCGAAAACCCCTGTCAGGATGGCCGCCCAGGGATGGAACCCGGAACTCTCGAAATGCGAAGTCAGCGCGATACGCCCTCACCACTTCGCTCGATATTCAATCGATAGTATGTTTTATTCTCAATATGGCAGGGAAGACGCAATAAATTGTATTCAGTACGGCTGCAATGGCTCCAGGCAGCATTCGCGTTGTCTCAGCAGAATCGTCGACCTGAGTTCCTAAGATTAGAGCAGTCGTCCACAAGTGGTCGATATCGACACCTTGGGATGGATTTGAACTTTATTAGGGGTCAAAATTTTCTATTTGAAAAGAAACAGAAGTCGATTGCGAAGGTGAAGATTTGACAATAATTCCTTAATTTGATGCCAGACGTACATAAATTATTGTCGATTAACCAGGTATTATTATTATTATTATTATTATTATTATTATTATTATTATTACTAATATTATAGCCCTTACAATCCCATAGAGGGCAAGGGCCTCCGATTGACGGGTGGGTTACATAATGGTAGAATTCCCGAGCACCCAATTCGGGAACTTCCTTATAGGCTACGTTCTCTATTTACACACAAAATTAAGGAAATATTAACGCTGTTTACTCACAAAATAAGTAACACTTCACTTTGTCACTGTCAGGTATATCCACACATTAAATCTATTGTTCCATTTTTGAATTCTTATTTTCATAATTCTGATTTTAAAAGTTGTCATTGTTTGTTCTTATTTGTATATGACCGATCAATATTTGTATACTTTTAATATAGCGATTTTAATTTGTGTTTTATTACGATTTTGCATTTTAATTTGTCAGATATAAACAAAGACATCCCTACTGTATTTTTTTTATTTTAGCTAATCCAGGATTCCATATAAAATTGAAAATGATATTGCAAAAGTTAGGATAATGAATTAATATAGTTTCAAATGATAATGTCATTTTAAATTATATTTATATACGGAACGTAACATCGCTGAACCTCTTTTATATTTTTCAATTATTTATTTAAACTTATATAAATCCAATTTTTTGTGTAGTGAAATATTTAATATCGATAATAAATTAATGTTGAGTAGGTGAAGAGAATTACTGTGAGGTGACAAAGCATTTAAAAATGTTAGCAAAAGGGGTCAACGTCGAAAAAAGGTTTGGGAACACCCGAGTAAGGGCACCAAAAGTGACAGATTTTCGACTTTAACTACTTGACTGGGTCAATTTCTACCGATGACAGGAGGAAAATTCTAACTGCCGGAAACTCTAATCGATAACTTTCTGTTTTATCTCCGAACAATACAAGACGTATGTCGAAACACTGATTGAACAAATGGGCCAGGGAACGCGCGAGCCCTTCTCTTCCTCATTCTCTCTCCTTATACACATTCACGACAAATGTCTGAGAATTCAGTAGTCTGGAGCTCAGAGCCTGCTCGACCGGAGGGATGCCTTGAAGGGAGTGACATGTGAGGAAGAAAATCTCCAGCAGACCGACGTGTAGATCGGCATCGGATCTCACGATCCAGCAGGGAAAGAACTTCTCCACACCCCTGTTTATTACATGCCCTACTCTGAACTAATGACCCTAGTAGAGACGTGCCCACAAACACTGAATACTCTCTGACTAATAATTAAATTTTGTTGTTGATTGAATATTAGTACCAACAATACCTTTTGTCAAAATATTCCAAATTATGACGTTAAGAATAAAACTATAGAGGAAATTTGAGGTGCAAAACAAAAATATTTAACCAAATGAACTAATTGCATCAGAATGTTTGAATACTTTTTAATAAATTATTTAATAATGAATGAAAATCGTTTTACGTATTATGTGAGCTAAAACTTTGAAATTTCGTCTATAGGGAAGTTACAAGTATATGATGTAAATTTTGTCTGATAAATCCTCAAATTAGGAGCTATTAGACCAATGTCACATTGATTCAGGAACTAAACCTTGCGTCTTCAACTGTGAAAGAAATGGTGTTTTCACAATTAGAATATAAATATATTGAAAAGAACAAAGAAGAAGAAAGAGGAAGAAGACGAGCCAGAATAAGGGGTCTGACCGAGACGGATGGAAACGGCGGTGGAGACGGATTAGAAGTAGAAGGAGAAGAAAGAGAAGAACATGAAAACAGAGAATAGAAAAAGAACAAAGAATAGAAGACAAAGAACGAGAAAAATATATGAAGAAGATAGAGAAGAAAAGGAAGAAGATATAGAATGTGAATAAACACAAAAATTAAACTTGACAAAGCCCACTAACGTGTGCTCTGTTTTCACGTTGCGAATCATGAATTCTGTAAATTCTTTTTTTATCGCTTAAAAAACACGGTGTAGTAGGATCCCGATAGCTAGTTTCGTAAATAATTGTTACATTACCATTCCAAATAAGGTGGACGTCAGACAGCCTGGGGTTGATGCGTCTGACAAAAAGGCTGTGGATTGAAGCATGCATGTTATCTGTTGTTTGTAACTTGGAAGTCTTTGTCAGTCCTTCGTGCATCACTTATAGACTATAAGACCCAGCGTAATGCAAATCTGGAGGATTTTCTCCCCCTCCCTGCAACGCACCCGTAATGCGCGCTTGAACTCACTTTGCCGCCCCCCCCCATCATATTAATTATGTAACGCTTGCGACTCCCTTCTTGTAAGTGCAAGAAGTGAAAATAAATTATAGCACAGTAAAAAAAATTGTATTTATTTTATTTGTCTTGTATGTCAAAATCTATGATAATTAAAATCTCAATTTAACAATGCTGACTGAACCTAACAAGAAGATTAGGATCAAATTGTGAATGAAGGAAGGAGCATATATGAGAATCTTTTTGATCACGAGCCATGCACTTGCTGTTATGGATGATGCATGAGAGAGAGTATATGCCAATTTAAATGGAGTCGATAATACAGACCTGTACAAATTATTAGATGCAGAGAGTTTCAATTGCAAGTTTTTTGTAAATGCTGAAATACAACAAAAAAAAAAGTTTGTCCTACCATACGCATTTTTTAATAGAGTATGCATTCCCTTGTTCTCAATGAGCATTTTAAGCCTTTTAGACATAATTTTTACAAGAATTTTCCACCCAGTCTTGATTTCTTAATCTTGGTGACGAATTTGGACGAGTTATTATAAAAACCTAACGCTATTTAAAATGACAATTATGTTTTGTAAAATATTTAACAATAATCTTATAATACTCACAGTTAACGTATAATACTCACAGTACTAAAATCAGTGTTTACCCTAAAACAGTTCAACTTTGAATGAATAGCTAATACGTAGCCAGGCATTTACCACTAAGCAAACAGGTTGTCAGGGCAATAACGATAAGTTTCAACATCATAACTTTCCTTGTCTTGATTGTTAAAAGTTGTAGTGACAGTCTGGTGCAAGTACTAAATGCATTGGACGAGTACAAACAATATTTGTAAGAAAAACCGAAACAATTTTTGAATCTAATAATTTGGGTATTGTATCTATTTTGTATATAGAGAGAGTATTGTATATAGATATCAGTTTTGAACATTTTCTTCATAATTTTACAGATTCAATACAAAAATTGGTGAAAGCATATTTCTATTTATTGTAACAATTTACAACGAATAACTTTAATTTATTTATGTTTTAAAACAAATTAATTAGTTAATATTTTAATGTTTTAATGTAAGACAAAAAAGAATTATTTCAACAAATGTTGAAAAATATTTTTAAAAAAATACAATGTTACGTGACAATAAACTAATATCACCCAACCCCTATGTAACGCAGCGTGATGAGGCCTCGAACTCCCTCTCTCCGCCCTTAGCATTACGTAATTTATGGGCACTGTACGCTTTCGCGTGGTTTTTAAAACTTCCTAAATCATAAGTCAAAATGAGTCGTGTAAATCGGATCTTACGCGGTGGTCACAGTACAATCGACTCTGGCCTAAATTTCGGTCAGCCAACAACGGACTGACAGAATCAAACGAAACACATCTTCGTCCGACAGCCAATATTTTCGGACGCCGTCGGACAAAGTCGTTCGGATTCTCTTTGGCCATTTCCGTTTACCAACACTTGTTTCAACGAATCCGGCATATCGGACAGAAACATCCGCCGTCGGCTGACCGAAATTTCTGACGAACACCCAACGCCGGCTCCTCTCTGAACGCCACCTAAGTCTCTATGATCCCTCGCCTGAACGATAACTGTGTATGAGATCTGTGTGTAATTGAAGAACTGGCTTCCCATAAATTGTCAATACATTGTCCTAAAAAATAACTCAAAATATTTTTTTGATCCAGTAGAATAGTATTTGTTTCAACATGTCACCGGTCCGATTTTCTTTAAAACTTTAAAAGCATTTAAAATTGCGCTGGTGGTGCGACGCATAAGAAAAATGGTCGCAGAACTTAAGCGCCCAAGTTCAAATCCGAGCTCGGGTCTAAATCTTTGTGAGTTCAACTAGCATTATAATATTACGTAACATTACATATAACATGTGGTGATACAGCACCATAAGTTATCATATGACTGGATGCGTAGGCTATTTGATACAGTAGTTCGGCTCGAAAGAATTTCGACCCTGGTACTTGTCATGCGCAAAGCTTTCTAATGTTCTTCAGAACAGTTAGGAAGAAACGGGACTTGGATTGTCAGAACTGCGCTATGGCACTGGCGTGTGCTCTTCCGTACAGTTTTCAGTGTTCCGTGCTGCTTTTTGAATTATTTTATTACCTGAAATGTTAATATTGAACGGCAATGAGCTACATGATTTACTGAGGAACCTACCGGCGAATCTCTTCAAATTATAAAACAGAGAAACCTAATTAAACAACCTCCTCAATTACGAGATGGCGGGCAATTTTTTTCGGAGGCGATTGATAGTCCAAAAAACAAGTAAATATTCCTTCATTTACGCGATCAGGTGCCTCCGCAGTCATTGGCAAGGTGCCCTTCATTAGTCTGTATTAACGTCATTACTTATGACATTTGGGAACTTTGAACCGTAGATCAATAATGAGGGAAAGAGTGGTGGAAATTTTGCAAATTCAGCACCTTTGTGCGAAGAAATGAATTGAAAAAAATTCTTAAGTTAGAAATCTTTTCATTCGCTAATTCAGGGGAGGATTATTTTCTTTCTCAGAAGTCTGTTTCCTTGGATGATCTGAAGCTTTTTCACGGGGTGAATTGTAGCTTCGAATCTATCTTCGAATCTATTTGGGAACCCAATCGGCAAATGGGAAGAACCAGACAGTATTGTGAAAAAGAAAATAGTGCAAAACAGCAATTGTTTGATATATGAGTTGTGCAGGCGCGGATCCATGGTAGGAAGGGAATGAGAGAAATCCCCCCCCCTAATTTTTTTCAGTAACTATTCACTTGATCTTGTCATGAACCTTTCAAGCAGAAATAGTTTCGGATAGTCATTAAAATGAATAAAATCGTATTGCAGCACGAGCTGAGTGTAGCCTACGCTATTTTACTAACTCTTTAATATGACATTTTCGACCAAAACATTTTTACTTTCCCCTCCCATAATTTGCTTTTGGATCCGCTCTTGGAGTTTTGCTAGTGTGCGCGTCCAAAAATGCTTCCAGCATTTTGTAACTTTATTGAAAATGAAAAAATAACATAAGGATTTATGTAAAGCATATCTATCGTAATTGCAAATAACATAATTAGACATATGTTCACTTTCCATATTCTCACAACTTTCATACCGACGCCTGCACTAGAAGTCACATTTCTCTGGACCAATACTAACCTCTGAAGATATCCCAATTAAAACCTATCTACGGGGGAGAAGAACACACACTGCACGACTTCTAGATCTTCGGAACGTCCACCCCTACACATGTACTATAGTAAATCGAATTGTGAGAAAGGGGAAGTTCTTGTGGCATAAAGGGAATAAAGGGGAGTGTTCATTATTTTCAAACTTTCATACCTAAAACTATTTTTAAAATGTACAAAGAATATTTGAAATACCTCTCCCATTAAAGGATTCGGGATCTGATGAAACTTATCTTCAATACAATTTACATTTAGAAAATAATAAATGAAAAATACTGACATTATTTTTATTTTTTAATTAAAATATAAAATAGCTTCAATATCTGCAAATACGAATAACTGTATCCTCACTCCACATTATCATAATCTAATGTATGAGTCAAACAAAACGAAAAAATCGACATTCATTTTTTAAACAAATTGTGGCTCCAAAATGAATCTAAACAGTAAAACGTGAAAAATATTATCTTAGGAAGCGAATGTCTGAATAACTAATGAGTGAATTGATATGAAATTACATTTTGTTATTGCCAAAGGCGTGTGACCAACAACGCTAATGTTCATGTGCCCGCACGTAGGTCCGCTCCTTGTGGATGGATACTCACTCCTTATTATCATAATGTTTTTTTTTTTTTGCTTGTGAATCGGCCGACTAGGACCACGCATGCATGCATCCTACTTTTACCGTGGCTCAGTATCATTATCGCGGTGTCAGGTGCATGTAACTTTTTTTTAAAATTGGGGTCCAGCATTTAGCTGAGTCCGATTTGTATTCCACCGGGGTTGTTAGCCCTGGGGGTATGGATGATGAAATGATGATAATGGGGGGGTGGAAGGACGACACACTCATACACAAATACTCCCATGCCCGCAGCGGGACTCGAACCCGCGATCTTCTGGTCCGAAACCACTACGGCACTACTTGCCTTAGTGATCTCGGTCATCTGATCGGCTATCATAATATTTATGTTAGTAATTTGAAAAAATGCATTTATTTTGAAAATCAAATTGTGGTTCCAAAATGAAGCTAAACAATAAAACTTAGGAACCGAAGGGTGTAATTGTTACTAATGGAAGTATCATATGTAAAGTATTGATATGAAATTACATTTTGTTATTGCCAACGGCGTGTGACCAAAACCGCCAATGCCCCTGTGCCCGCGCGTAGGTCCGCTCCTGGTGGAGCTCCCCGCACCCGGAGACGCCGTCGGGCGAGGCGCTGCTGCGGGCGGCGGAGAAGGGCGACGCGCGCGCGGTGCGGGCGCTGCTGGCCTTGGGCACTTCGCCCGACGCCCGCCGCACGCGCCGCGGGGAGACGCCGCTGTGGCTGGCGGCGAACGGCGGCCACGCGGAGGCGACGCAGGCGCTGCTGGCGCACGGCGCCGACCCCGCCGTCGGGGACCTGGCGGGCGACTGCGCGCTCGTCCGCGCCGCCGTCAACGGCCACCACGCCGTCGTTGACCTCATGGCGGCTGCGCGGCCCGAAGTGGTGAGTGGTCGCTTTACAACTCCTACAGGCATACAGGGATCACAATCGTATTAACATGGGTTTTATAAATTTGGGGTAACTGTAGCGGAACACGCAAACGTGCACACACCAACCATGCCCGGGGCGAGACCCGAACTCGCGACTTTTCAAGCCAAAGCAGCGACGGCCCTTCAGCCTTAGCGACTTTGGCTATTCTGGTCACGTTTTATTTTTATTACCCTTGTTATAATTAGTTCCAATGTATAATAATGTAGATCAAGTAAAACCGTGTGGAGTAAAAATTCGTCTGTCTCTTGATCACTCCCAGTGAGGTTTCCGGTCTCAAATTACCTCGCTACAACTGTGACTTCACGTGGTCATGCCCATGGAGTAAAGGCAGAGCACGATTGCTCAAGAGTACAAAACCTTGGCCGCCCCTGTCCCATACTCTTCGAGCGGCGAATATTTTTTGAACAAACGGACGCAGCACATAAATCAAATTAATTTAATTTGGCCTGTATGAATGTTGAATGTTTTATTTGTTAAGGCACTTGAATTAAGTTAATTGCGAAAAACAATCACCCACTGGATGTGTCCAATTCAACTCTGATCTCAAGTTTGAAGACTAGGTAATAAAAGTTAAGCTCTCGGAATTGATATTCTTTATTCCACCAAGCGCAAAATCTCCAGCGCAATTTGCTGTGATCGAAAACTATATTTAAAGTGATTTGCTACCTTCGAGTATGTATGCTGAAGTAATTCTCTCTTAAAGAAAATGGTAATTCACATTTACCGATTACTTTTATATTTTTTGTAATCTAAGCTCTAGAATTGAACTTTTTAATCGCATATTAAATTCATTCAATATTTTTTCTGCCTAAAGTAAATTACTTAATACGTGACTTCGTATCGCATACGTGACTTCCCGTAGTTAACGCGTCTCAATTTCTTGTATAGGAAAAAAAGTCTATACAATCTAGTAAGTAAAGTATAAAATCTACAGGATCGCTTCGAGTTTCATCATACTACTCCCGCCCGGCCATCCAGTCAGTAGTTAAAACGTAACTGTTTAGAAACAGTTTATTTAAAAAAAATCAAATTATTGAAATGCCAGGGCTTGATTTCAGATGGAACGCGACGGAACAGCGTTCAGGTACCTCGAAAATAAGTATTAAATTATAATATAAATATTCAGGAAATTATCTGTATAAATAATTGGTGCATTCTTCAATACTTTTTTCAGAATTATTTAAATTAATTTCAACGTAGAGTAAACTGTTGTTGATAGATTTGCAAAACCGAAAAACAACCAGGGAAATTTGCCATCCTGCACTCTTTTGTCTTTCAGTTGGCCGCGAAAGCCGGGGCGCAGGCGCTGCAACGCGCGGCCCTGGCCGGCCAATCGGACGCCATCCGCGCGCTGCTGAAGGGCGGCACGCCCGTCAACGCCCGCGCGCCCGCCGGCTCCTCCGCGCTCTTCGCCGCCGCCACCAGCGACTCCTCGTGCGTGGCCGAGCTGCTCTCGGCCGGCGCCGACCCGCGCGAGGTCAGCTCAGCGCTCGCCGAAATTACGTTGTTTTTCTATACCAGCATTATAAACGACCTTTTCTGTTGCAAGAAATTAAAGGGCTTATTGCGGCACAAATGGTGGCGTATTAGCATGTACGACACGAATGATTGCGTCATCACACATTCAGCCAATCGCAGCGAGAGAAACGTGGAGTGGTAGCGGTAAACGGAACAGCCGACCACCGTTTTCTCGCTCAGATGTCATATGTCCAAGACTTGACAAGAAAAGTGTTTAGCAAAATTAAGTTTCGACACTCTTATAAATTTATAATGCTGTCATACAAAAAAAAGCGTATGTAACTCATTTATAATGTTGCTTTATTGCATTCGTATAAACTTGAAATCTTGCTCCTGACGTCGCTCGTTTTCAAATATGTACTCATGCAATAAAGTTTAACATTATGAACTTGTTGTATAAACTATTATTCACTTTGTATAAAGTTAAACTTAATGATGTTATATTCAGTTGGTACTTTACCGCAGTGAAGTAGGTCCTCATAAGACCCTAGTGCAGTACAGTAACGGCGATTACTATTAAAATTTATGTGTTCTTTTCAAAATATTCTAGACTTCTTTGCCCAGTAAACTTCACTATTTCTCTTTTCACTAACCCTCGGCCTAACGGCCTGGTTTAACATTTTTCCAATCTCCTATTGTACTAAGATGCATTACGACGTATCATAAATAATCATTATTCACTTTGACTTTAGAGAATCAAAATTGACGAAGTTGGGATCAGTATCATAATCAATGAGTTCGTGTCGAAATAGAACGATAAGGTGTTTTAACTGTCATTTGGGCAGTATTAACAATAATAATAATAATCAGTTTCGTATTGCAAGTATATAAGAACTAATCGACGGATTCCAAATAATTGATACATACGTCAGTTTGCCACCTTTTGCAGGACAAATAGTCAAATCTAAATGGCAATTATACTTCATTAAAATTTGTACGAAATGGATAAAACGTGTGCTATTCGTAGAATGCCCTGAAATTTTTTGTTTATTTCTATTAAACGTTTGTAATAAGTTATTAAATTTAACTGCTATTATAAAAATAAATTATAATATATGTGATTCATTAGTAGTAATAATACAAAGCAACGGAGCTGTTTTGAAACACATTTATTTTAACATCTAGAAATGAATTTTTCACAGGAACAAGCACAGATTCCAGAACGACAACTACCGTCCCCCTGAACCCACCCTTGCACTTCACTAAACTTCACTTAAGTCTTCATACGCTTATTTTGTTTCGTAAAGCGAATTCTCCATTTCTTCCAACTTCCAAGCAATAAAAACGTCTGCCCAAAAGAAGCCACGTTTTCTTCCTGTGGATGCGGCACACTTTTACTTTTAAATGTATAACACACACTTACGGAAAAGTTTTTACTTCATTAAAAAAAACATTCCTAAACTGCTTATATAAACACCAATCATCGCTGATTAATCTTCGAAATATTCATATTTAGATTTAAAATTTTCAGGGCATAGTCTGATCAAGCCTTAGCAACCGTATCAAAAGCGTAACGTCATGAATCCTACGAATGGCATGTAACAACTGAGAATGAAAACCCCTGAAAACACATTTCGAGTCAGCTTTGTAAGTCTCAAATACCACCTGCAATTACCATGATAGGAGTTCGGAAGTTTAGGCATTGAAATAATTATGAGTCGTCAGTGCCAACAATATTGTTTATTACAATACGAGTAGCAGCTTTCGATGGCTTAGTTATCATTGTAAATGCCAACGAAAACTCACCACAATACCAATAGTTTAGGCATTTATTGTATCTAAAATAGGCAGGCAAAAGTCATTCATTTTTGCTAAAATATGCACTAAAAAGGCATTTATTCTTTCTAAAGTAGGGGTGTAAAGCACAAGAAACCTTGAAAAATAATTACTTAAACGTAATTATTGTGAAAAAATTAATAGTTAAGACGATCACATTTTTATTCTAACTAAAATGTACATTAGCACTTACATGGAAATAAACTATATTTTCTAGGCTATCTTCACTGCACGTGACTGCATGTGACTGTATGACGACTATGAATTTATTTTACACTGTCTCTCGGAAAGTCCATTGTGGATTCCCTTTTGAATTTTGAAATACTATCACTGAAAACGGAATTATATATTTTGTTCTTCGCACTTGTGTAATCGCCAGAAGGGAAATACAAGACGAAACTGAGAAGGTAATATCATGTTCAGGGCTCTGTTTCCAAAGGGGATTTGAGGTCATACTCAAACATTGGACGATATCCTTGTGGGGAAACAAGTCTGTTAACATCAATGAAAAATATCAAAAATCTTCACTGGTATCATTGTCCCTTCCCTTTTAGATTTTTAACACATTCTGACACTGAAACCTCCGCGTCGACAGAAAGACAATACACGACCTTGCCTTCATGTTGTTCAAGATTGCATGTGTGATTGCACCTTGATGGAGATTTGTGACAGAAGAAAAGGGGAAAATAATGACGAAAAAAGTAGAAAAGGCACCAATAAGGCATAAAAAGGCACAAATAAGAGAAAATGTAAAACGAAATCTACTAAAACAACTCCAGAAGTACAATTAAGTGATTACTATTGTCAAACGTCATAAAATCGTAACAATAATAAAAAGGCATTTTCCCAAACTTCTAGCCATGAATTTCACTCTTGAATGGAAAATCATCGCGATGGCTGTTTGTTCTCTTATAGTTTCGAATTAGTAATTCATTAAGCCAATAAGAACCAATAACGGACGCGGTTATAGTTTGTTGACAGTGGCGTCAGTCGAGATTCAATACTTTCAGTAAGACCTGCTTTTAAAAAATCGTATCAATACGAAATACCTTTTCTTTTAATGTAATTTCCAATCTCCTTATTTTGCTACAATTCACTTGTTCCGATTGTTCTTAACAGACAGCGAACTGTTAAAATCATTAACGGACAGGGCCGTTAAATGTCTTTTCGTCCCAGTTTGATTGCGTAATGTCGAAATGACAGATGTACAGTATTACTAATAAACTAATTTCTCTTGTTTTCTTCTGCAGGTGGATGACGAGGGCCAAACCGCCTTGCATTACGCGGCCGCCGCCAACGAGCACACGTGCATCCGCCTGCTGCTGGTGGCCGGCGCGGACCTGCTCGCCCGCGACAGCTCCGGCCGCACCGCCATGGACTTGGCTGTCACCGACTTCGTGCGCTGCCTGCTCGTACCGCCTCCGTCGCCCACGGAGGATTCGGCAGACGCCTCTGACCCCGCCTACTAACACTGGCGTCGCTTCGCCCACTCTGCGGTGAACGAGGATATACTTCGATTAAAACAGTTTCCCTTCAAGGTCTCGAACACAAAAGAGAGGGGTACACTATCTGCCAATTCAGGGGAGCTTCAGTACTTTTAAGTCGTATCGAAGCTCGCGGTTAGATGACAGTGTTCCCCTCGCCCACCAGCTCGTGACCTCGAAGGAACACTGTTTTAATCGTAGTATAGGTGTATCAACTAGCTATTTTTTCTTGGATTTTGTAAAACGAATTTGAGCTAGTCCCTCGATTCTCCGTGCGGTGTGTTGGAATCGACTCGGATATTTGTGATGGGGTCATGCACATATAATATTTAGCTTCTTTAAACTTAATTGTCCAAACTTTGTAAAAATTTGGTTTATTTAAAATTTTTATTTACTCGATTTTCAAAAAAAATACTCTAACTTACATTGAATATTAATTTTTTACAACATATAATACCCCTTTCTTTGACTCTTTACTTATACAATTTAACTCTTGGACAATTTTAAATGCTTTTTTTCCTAAACGATATTATTGACATAATGAATACTAGTTTGGTTGATAAGATTGCACAATATTGATTGTATAAGATTTTACAAATTACTTGCTGACTGTGCACAAATAATTTGTATATGTGCTCTTACCACAATTCTCACAATAATTATGTGTTCACAGCGAAAGTATTTTCGCAACTGTAAACTTTGAAGTCGTTTTTCTTTTCTTCTGTGTACAACTTCTAAACATATCTTTTATATTCACCCTTCGGAAAGAAAAAAGTAACGTTTTTTGTTTTTTTAAAATGTACACGAATCACTACGACTATCGTACATTGTAACAAACCACTTTGAACTCATTTTTCAAAACCTCTACATTTGTTTAGCCAGTCAGATTTCAATGTACTTCACGTTAGAGGCGTATCTACAATATGGCAGAAACGGCATGTGCCATGAGCGCCTTTACCAGGGACGGTATAGAGTACAACTCTAACAAAAAATAACAACTCTAATTTGAAGTATCTCGACAGAGGCGCAAATTCTATGCTTACCATGGGCGCCTGAATACATAGATACATCTCTGGATCAAGTATTCATCATATTTAAAATGAAAGAAACATAAGTTGTTTACATTTTCCGCCATTTTCCGCCCCAAAATACCGACGTTATTCGCAGTGCTGTAAGCGAGAACTGTGAAAACTAGCCTCAGAACGTTTCAGTTTTAATCTGGCAGTGGACACACCTATTCTCGTACACCGTGATCCAGACGCAACTGGACAAACGAGCGAATCTTGGAGGGGGCCATACACGAGCAATCACACCTCGCATTGGTGGTTCGCGACTGTTTGTAAATCTGAAGTTTCTGTTCCTTTTTCGGGTGTTGCTGCTACACGAATCTAAAATTTGTAGCCTAATTATCAATTTGCGATTAGTTCTTGACTGTAGTATTCCTTCTTTTCCCAAATAACTTTTAATTCAGTTGTGGATTGGGCTATTCCAGCTTTCTTTTAGCTGCAACGCCTCTCAACATTATTATTAGGTTTTTCTTCTATAATGATTTGGTATTGTACAGTACTGAAAATCGTATGAATGTTACCGGTCCTACCTTGTTCTGGGGAGTGCGAATGCCACTTTGTGAATGAATGAAAGTTTTTGAATTTGAGGAAGTTTTTCTGTTGAATTTGCAAAATATTTATTATGTCCTTGTTAAACATTTGGCTTGCATGCACTTCTTTTGCTTTTGGAGACCTGATAAATATTATTTAATGTCTGAATTGTATATTTTCTAATCGGAACATTAAAAATAAATTACATTTCTCAATGCTTTTCTTCAACTTATTAAATCTTCCATCTTCGGTTTGTCCTCAATTTAGTCCTCTACTCTTCAAAATGGTTCCTTACAAATTTCTGATTGTAGGCTCATTACGTCATTTAAACCTTTCTCTTATATTTAAAACGTATGATAAATATTTATACCAGATTGATCGTTCGTTATGCAAGTTGGGTCTACAGCAAGATAATTTTCCTAAAATATTGTGTTTTTAGGTTGTTTAATACACTGACGCAGACTTTCTTCCACGCACTTACTTAACTTTGTTATATTCAGGAACAATCTTTCAGGTTCTTTCTTTCAAGTAGACTTTTGAAGATATGCATATTGTATTATAAGATATGCATTTTGTATTACTGGTAAAGTATTTGTTACTAATAGAAACAGTTGAATCTGCAGACAAAGTACCATATGTATCGTTCTACGTCTCTGATATAGCATCAGCAGGTTTGATGAACTGAAGCAAGACTAAAACTTGTGATTATTCGTATTATTTCTAAAGGCGTAAGGATATGGTGCCAAAAGGCGGATTCTTCGGATAGAAAATTGAAAACCGACCGGGTCGCTATAACTTGTGGTGCTGTTGGAACGACATCCGGTAGAATGATTCTTTGGTTTTCGCGGCGCGCAATTCGCTGTTTCGAAGTTCGAATATATTAGATCGCGCTTTGACTTTGGTTCAAGGAAGTCTGCGCCACACGCACGCCCAGGATACTGCACGCTTTGCACCTGGATATCTGCAGAGGCAGAAGAATTAAATATCCCTGGTCAACGCGCGTCAGGGATATACAATATTGGTAATAGGGAAAAGCTACAGAAGGAGCTGAATTGTAAAGACGGTATTAGGTTCAACTAAATCCACTATCAATTGGTAAAATTAACCACAAATATTTATTTATTAGAATTGAGTGATTAGTATTTCCAGGCGCGTCAACGACTAAGGTAATGGTTCCCATAAGTGTAGTACGTGTTTTGTCGTGAGAGGGGGATGTGATCTTCCTCCGCTGGTTGGTGAGCTCAGGTGACTCGTCGGCTAGTAGGGTTTTTCAACGCATAGTTGTGAGGTTTTCCCTACCGAGGTATCACTCACCAGCAGGGCACCGTCACAGCCGAGACAAGCTCTAAGATCCCGACTGGTCTTCATAATGTTTTGTGCATGTTAGTGTGTGTGTGTGTACGGAGAGAGGATAGGGTACAAGGAAGAGGAAAGAAAACTCGCGCGCGGTCTACGGCCCGTTTGTCAGAGTACTGCCCCGACCTTCGCCTGGTATTCAACGGAGAAACGAAGGGAACCTACCGATCAGAGTATTTATTGTGAAGAACATATGGCGCAGTATAACATAATGTACATGGTCCGTGTAATATTGAATGTACAAAGCATTTTAAAATATTTGCTTATAAATCAACTGTGAAAAGAAAGTTATTTTAGCATTAACAAAAGCAAAAGGAGTTTTGAGAAACATCAATTTTGGTGAAATTTTTCTTACGGATTAGACATTTGCGTTGTTCACACACAGACGCATGGATTGGTATACAGACGAACATACATTATACCGAGAACAAATTTTTCGGTATCAAGGGCCCAGAAAGTGTGAATTCTGACTACACAATTTTCTAAACGGTGTATTAAATAGCTCACACTTTCCACTTAAAATTGTGGTAACTAAGCAATTTCTAGACGTTTTAGTATCCGTTGGGTTCCTACACTTCCCCTCGGGTCCATGAATTTCCTTTCTTGCATTTACTATCAGCAATGCTAAATTGCTCCATTGTAATTTACAAATTGTGTGTAGAGCTTAATAGAGCTTCTGAGAGAAATTAACGAGAGAATCAGTAGATCGCCTCGAGACGTGATCCGCAGGGTCTTGAGACACTAACTGTAAATCTTGGTATAGCCCAAGAGGATCCAACCACCACTGGAAATATTCTGGCGTTGGGCACTCCATGAAGTTGGGCTGCCAGGGGAAAGACTTTGTATTTTACCACCTCTTCCTCTCCTGCTTTCAGAAGGCTAGACACATCCTCTTGGCGGACAGTCACATCGACCACGTGGACCCTTTCTCGACTTTTTATTATCAGGTCAAGTTTGAGTCTATCCCCTTCGGCAGCGGAGAAATGGTTTTCGTGGTCACCATGGTGTACGATTTCCGGAGCATCTTGCCCTCAGTGAAGGTCTTCATCTCGTCGTGACGCTTTATTCTTGCTGGATTCGTAAAAATGCACTGACCGAGGATGTGATTCATGGTTTCTACCGCTGTATTGCACTTCCTGCAGAAAAAATCATCTCTGGGCCTTCCTCTACTAAGAGTCGTTGTATGGGCAGCGGTATTTGATCTCAATCGGAGTGTAGTGAAAAGGCCAGGTTTCAGAAGATGATAAACTTTCAAAAAGGCATATCTAATTGGATCATTTATATGCGCCCTAACCTCTCTCCCTTGGAATCCCAGCTTCTCCCAGGCAGATACCTCGTCATAGGTGCATTTCTTCTTACAAGCCCTTAAATCATGTTCAGCATAGGATCAATTGAGTCTCAGTGATTTTGCGGTCTTTAGTGTCCGTTGGTAAAAAGTCGGACAGGAGCGCAACCATCTGCAAATATGATCTGCAGATTTTTCTAATCCTAGGTTCAGAGTTGCCCAAGGAACGTTTTGGGTGACCTGCAGCAATCCCAGTCCTCCATCTCTCTTCTCCAGGTAGAATAAATCTATGATCTATATAAATCTATATCTAATATAAGACTATGTAACTGCAACTCTGATTTGACAGTACGCTTCCCTGAGCATCGATGTAGATGGTATCAATAAAATAAATTGATAGAGGTCATGTGGCATTATGTAAATATGAAGTAATGCCAACTTCTGAGTAGGATTTAAATGCGCCTTCTGAAGCCTCGTCATGGCTTCCATGAAATTTGATACTAATGCTTGAGATAGGAAGCCGTTCCAGATAGGGTAGATCACTCCCAGGTATGTTAGGGTATGATCATTACTGCCCAGAGGAATTTTCTCCCCCAACCTTTAGAGACAGGGTCCTCAATGAACCAGGATCATTCAACAGTTGTAATTTGAAATGATGAACATTTTGCTACAGGACAATACCATTCCGAGGACCTCAAGATATTCCTCCACAATATCAGCGAATTCTTGAGCTCCTGCGACATCTTTTATTAACAGGACCTGATCGTCAGCAATTGCTATCACGGACACACTCCTTTTCAATAACGTGTATTCTGAAATTTTTCTCAAGCAGACACTCCATGAAGAGATTAAAAAGGGATCTCCCAGTTTTACTCATCTACAAATCGTCACCTCAATTCCTTGCGATGGGTGTTGAAGGGCAGTGGAAATAACCGCGTAAGAGTCTATTACAAAATTGATAAAGGGGTCAGGGGAATCTTTCCTGAACAGAGGCTTACGCGATCCGCCGCATGAGGAACAGTGATACATCTAGCATATATATACATATATATGGTATATATATATATATATATATATATATATATTAGAGGACGTAATTTACTAAATATAGAAACACGATTTCTTAACTTTTTTGTTACCAGAGCTTGACAATGAGAGCTTTGCAGCGCAACAAAACATTCTCTATAATACACATTTAGAAAATAAAAATCTCGAAAATTCACCATTTTCCGGCGCACTATTACAATACTTTCTCTTTTTTGTCAAGGAAGGGCTAGAAAGTAAAAAGTGATATGGAAAACCATTTTTAAAAGTTTAAAAAAAAATTGTTTCATCTAAACAGACGCAAAGCTTCTCCAAGCCCCTTGGGGGCGTGGAGCTCTTTGCTCTTGGAGTAATCCTCCATTTACCACTACGCTTTTCAGGAGTAATCCATTAGCAGGATCGTATGCCACGTCACGTCGCAGTCAGCTGTCAAGAGGACCGCCAGGAAGCATCTCAGCGTACGCACCTCATAACAAGCGCTACTGTGTCTCTACCCAGCGGCCAGACTTGGGAAGCAATTAGGATAGGGGTAGGGTTTAGAATACTTCGCAGGGGTTTGACTAGCCCTTTGAAGTAGCCAAACTTTTTGTAGGACCAAATTTCAGATGGGATTGTCTTGGGATTCAGATGGGAACCGACGGGAATTGAACCCGGAGAGAGGTGAGTGAGTCCGTTCTGAGCCACGAGAGTAACTTTTAACCGAACCGCTAACCGATATTGATACTGAGTTAACTCAGAAGCGGCAGCATTATATTCTCTGCAGCGACTCTGACCGGAGAGTCTTCGGGTTCGAGTTCTGATGGCGGCGGACTTTCGACACTAGCTAGGTACGATCTTCTTGGAAATGAGCCGCTATGTGAAGGAACATCCTAGCGGCCGGCTGCTCTGGTTTAGTACGGGTACTTTTCCGTGATTTTTCAGCTCAGTACCAGTGTTCAAAAAGCGATACACTAACAAATTATCTACGGACCGCGCACGAACTTCCATCTTCATCCTTGCCTCATATTCTTTTCTTTCTCAAATCCAAACACACACGCAGTATAGCACCACCGATGCAGGAATACCCCAATCTTACGCACCAGCGGGAGAAGAAATCCGCCAAGTTTAGGGATAAACGGGCACTATTGGACTAATTGCAGTAGCATATGACGTGCCCGGAAACACCAACCAATCAGTCATAACCTTGTTTGTCAATGCAGTTTATCCGAGTTTAGATCCTTAAATTGTGGCATCTAACAATTTATATATATTATTATATTTTTATATATTACTTGACGAGTAATTTTGAAAAAAATGTAGTATTTCCCCAAAAATATATAAACAATAATTTCTCAAAACTTGTTTCATTACAGTAGAGTTGTTTAGATCAGCACACTATATATTCAAATTATGCATTTCATAATACTAAGAGGAGGAAAAGTTTTGGTAAGCCGCGAATACTCTGTAGATTAAAAATACCTTGATTTATATGAAATCTATTTATATTATAAAATATACATCACATTTTTAAAGATCTTATTTCCAAGAACAGCTTCTTACTTATTGAAAGAAAACTTCTTAATTCAATAGCTTAGTTGGTGGAGGGGGTTGAAAACAAAATTAACTTCGCAATTTCAGAAAATTCAGAGATTTCATCGAAGGTTGGATCAGAAATATCTGCTCTAGAAAAACTTAAAACAAAAAAATTAGAGCAAGCTTTGAGAAATTTTCAAATATGTCACAGGGACTACATGTAAAGAACTCGCAAAATGACCATCCGCTTCAAATCTGAGGGACTGCGTGATCAGCTAGATTGATCAGAGAATATCAGGTTTGGAAGCATTTTGCGTTCGGTTTAGGCACTATTATTTTTCACAGACTGAGGCACAAACCAACGGACAGACAGACTTTTAGAAAAAAATTCGGTTGGGGGATGCCTAAAACGTGTATATCTATCAAATCTCGACTAATTTTTGCAGAGTAACAAAACATTCTCTGTAAGTCACATAAAGAATGCAAAAGCCGGTTCAGATGGCCGAGATAGCTAAGGCAGTTGTGCCGTAGCGATCTGGGACCGAAGGATCGCGGGTTCGAGTCCTGCCTCGGGCATGGTTGTATTGTGTTCGTCCTTTCCCCCCCTCTATTATCATCATCATATCGTGTCATTCTCACCGTTACCATACCGTTACACGCAATAGTGGTCGCTAATGACCTAGAAGTTGATGCGACCTTAAATAACAAAAAGGAAGGAAAAAGAAGGAAGTAAAAATCTATAACTAACCTCCTTCAAAAATCTATATCTAATAATGTAATAAAACAGAAGAATGAAAAAAGGACTTATCATTTGTACATTTTTTGCTTTTATCAACAGATATTTCGCTATAAAGAAACTTAAATAGATATTTTAATAAATATTATGTAATAAATATAACTAATATAAAATATATAATAAATATAAATAATATATAAATATATAATAAATATAACTAATGAAATATAACCAAGATTCTAAAAGGTCTATTCTAAATAAATTTCAAAGCATGCAGTGCTTTACGCGATTTAACATACGTAAATACACTTAAGATAATTGTGAAGAAACAGAAAATTTTTGAATGAAGTAAGTTCGTTAGGTTTTCCGATTTTCACAGAAATTGTATAAAAGCCTACGCTGACTGTGTTGGTATCCCTGACAAAACCCTTTAAAAGCTGTGTGAAGTGGTCAGTCTGCCCAGTAGTACGAGCACGGGCGGGAGGTACGCCTGGCGTATTTTGCGACAGAACAACGTTCGCGGTGTAATCTCCAGTGCCATCTGCAATGGAAAACCCAGGATGGTGGAAAAGGGTAAGCGAAAAAATATTGTTGTAACCATAATTGATTTACGTAAAAAATAAGTGTTCTCTCTTGACCACATATGACGTGAGAGAAGCATAAAGTTGCATCGCCTTTGGTGACACTTTGGGAGGGTGAAACAAGTTTACTATAAACTTTTGACTGGACTTTGATGTATTTAATCAGCAGTGTGAAGTTTTCCTTTTTATGTAGAGGTACATTTGTTGTATCAATATCGAATAAAGTTGTAGTTGGACTGAGAGTTAAACGGTCTGAAAGCATCATTTTTCTCGAAATTTCTCGAACCGAAGGTTAATTCAAAAACCATCTTTAAATTTTCGAACATGTCATGCGCTTGCATTGCTCGCCTTCCCATCCAGGAAATAGAGTACAAAAATTGGCTCGAATTCTCCCAACTGCACCGTGGAATGGGTCATGGCCTTACGAGCAGTTCTCGAAGCTCTATTACAGCTAGGATTTCAGATTTCTTATACTTCCACTAGCCTGAACCGACAGAAATTTTGCTACGTTCTAAATGACATGCTAAAACTATTTTAATGTAAAGGCATTTCATTACAGACCATCTGGGTTAACGCTTAAATAAAATCCAATATTCTTTTGTTCGCCCTTTTGATGTTCATTCAAAATAGGTAAACAATTCCCTTCAAATTGAATTGATGTGGCTAGGGAAATGGAGGGTGCGATCCGTTGCAGGAAGCAGTATTAACACAATTGTTCGTGTGCAGGCGGGCGCCTGCTTCACCAGCTGCGCCCGGCAGAGCACCGCCTCGGGCGAGGCCTTGCTGGACGCAGCGGAGAAGGGCGACTTGCACGCCGTGAGGACCCTGTTGGCCGAGAGGCCTCGGTCGGCTATCAGCGTCCCGTACCGGGAGACCGCGCTGGTGCTGGCGGCGCACCACGGGCACGAGGAAGTGGTGCAGGTGCTGCTAGCGACCGACGACCGCCCGAGCGCCAACAGCGACCGCGTCGCCACGGCGCTCGTCCGCGCCGCCGCCAACGGCCACTTCAGCATCATCCACCTCATGGCGACTGCCCGCCCGCAAGCGGTGAGCTCGTTGGCCAAGGGAGGACCCAACCGATCATTTTGGAAGGGGCCTTCATACATTTTGTTAAATTAAACATTTGTCATATTTTCAAATAATTACGCAATTCTAACATAAAGATATTAAATTTTGCCAAATAAAAGAACGAAAACGAAAACTCTCACCTTTTGGGGAGAGGGGCTATGGCCCTCATGGCACTCCCATGAATCCTCTACTGCTGGGAGGGTGGATTTAGGTACTGTGGGACTTCCCACGAACAATTTAATATTGGGAAGGAGAAGAGGGGGGAAGTCTTTCAAATTTAATTGAAAATGAAACTAAACGCTGTTACAATAGAATAACTTTTTGTGGAATTACAAATTAATATTAACTGCTTATAGAATTGAATACAATTCTTTTAAATTTCTTGTCCACATATGGAATTCGTTTCTTGCAAACCTTTTTTTAGTACAGTGGAAAATTGGATTAATACAGTAAACTCACGTTAGCACGAACTCTCTTAACACTACATTAGTCTTCAAACGAATAAAATTTCGGTTCCGTCAAACTTAATTATGAGATCTATATGAAAATCAGATAATATTTTTATAACTATTAATTGAAATCATTTCAATCCCTGAGAATTCGTCAGTTTCCTGTAATTTGAGGAACAGATTTTCTCTTCCTCGAACATGACTTTTTTTCTTGTGGCGCACATCCACAGATGCCCCTCCTATCAATTGCATATATTGCATCCAGCTCTGGCCATTAGTACTCTGTACTGTGCGAGCAGTTATGGTTTTTTTGGGAGGGGGAGGTTGTCACTTATCGTACAAGTTGACAAATGGACGTCGCGAGGTCGGTGACTGAAAATGAGGAATGAGGCGACAACCAGTACATTCTGTTTTCTAGAGAGGTTTAATTAACAAAAATTGTTGGTACAAAGTGCGTAGACAAGACTGATTGTTTGGAGGGGAAAACAGAAAATTCTTTGCTCCACGATTTCACCTTCCCTCGCTTTTCGCTTTGCAGAGAAGAAAATCTGAACGAATTGAACACAATTTTATTGTAACAAGTACAAAAATAACGTTACATTGTTATGAAAGTGGAACTGTGCATCTCGCCTGTTCCCTTCCTCTCGCTTATGGAAAAAATGTTCGCTTTACGATCGTGCCAGGATCTAATATTAAAATTTCGCGTGGATTACAAATTGATCCGAAAGTTGTCGTTTGTACCATTAACAATTATTTTTTCGTAGTACTTCTTTTATTCATAAATTTTTTTTGTTCAGATCATTTATCTCGTGCTCCACTACGCAGCCTAGAATTTAGTGGTGAATTAGTACGTAGTTCGTATGGCAAACTGTTTTAAATCAAGACTGCCGTAAAAAAACGCTGCCTAACCCCATACTTGATTTTGTTTTTGTTTTTACTGTGAAGAAGTTAGAATTCCCTTGAAAGATGAATGATTCATGATTAATAATATTAAGATAAGATAAATTATAAAAGAAAAATCTTAAATTCGAATTCTTAGAAACCTTAAGTAAAGGTTTAACTACGTTGTAAATATATTGTAAATTGATCTGGGCTGTCAGGGTGACACCGCGTCGAAGGCTGAGGTGCCGACGATTCGACCGACATATCGCGGGTCTCTTCAGGGCTGTACTGCCGCCCCAATATCCTGCCCCAGTCAGTCCTTGAAGAGCGGACCGCGATATGTCGGTCGAAACGTCGCACCTCAGCCATCGGGGACCGCCGGCGTCACCGCAGCCCGCTCACGACTCTCGTTCGCGGAAGCCTTTACGACATGCATAGAGTACTTTGAATTGTACTCTAGGTCTGAAGGGGCCAAGGCGCCCACGCTGCGACAGATGTTTCAGCGGATAAAAAAAAAAAACTTTCGCAGTTTATATTACGTAGCTTGTAACGCTCTCAAATCGCACAAGGGAGTGTGATGCTGATGTGTCCTTCCAGTTCTTGACGGAGACGGCAGCGCTGGCGCTGACGCGAGCCGCGCAGAACGGCCGGCACCTGTGCATGCGCCAGCTGCTGCGCGGCGGCACCCCGGCGGACGCGCGCCCGCCCGACGGCGGCCTCCCGGCCCTCTTCACCGCCGCCGCCAACGACGCCCGGTGCGTCGCGGAGCTACTGAAGGCCGGCGCCAGCCCCAATCAGGTAGAGGCCTTGTAAATCCTCGTTGGCACGAAATCTTAGCGCGAATTTCGCCGTAACATGAACAAAAAAATTAGGGACCGGCATGGGATTACTGCAATAGTTCTTTTTTAATCGGATAAAACGATATTAATACACTAACACAGATTATTTCGGTTACCTGGAATTAATGTTAATGAGGGTTCACTGTAATTGTATTTTGCGTTATTTTGATTTATTGTACTGTGTTTGTGAACAGAGTATGGGGTTTTGCAAAGTGTAGGTTTCAGAAAATGCTAATCTAAACGACATAAATGGTAAGTTTTAAAATTGTAATGACGTATTGGAATGACCGTACTCTTCAATCTAATCACTTTTAGTTCATTTTAATATAAAGATCTTATCCCCTTAATTTAATTTATTATTGGGTAACTGTTATTTAGTTTACAATACCAAGTAGGGTTCGCTAAAAATATACATTCTCAGGTCCTCTTAATGATGCTTGCTACATAAATTCTTAAGCTTAAAAATCCACTGCTCGTACGAAAATTCGTCTGATACAATTATTCATATTAGGGAAAAACTTGTATTGTTGGCTATTTCTCATTAAACATCCTTGTTTTCAAATAAAGCGCAAGAATTGCACTTGTTACTATTTAATTTGTAAGATTTCCGTTTTTGAACATTGAATTCGTGAAACAATTGGTATTAACTTTTAAACGCAAGGATTTAATTATACAACCACATTTTTTACACTCGCAGAGATTTACAACTGTTTATTCACAAGATCAGTTCTGTTTTTAAAATTTAGGATATTCCTAATATGGCAGTTTGTTAATTTATTCTTTACTTCATTAATCTACTCATTCTGTCAATCTTATAACAATCTTGGCCTTGTACATTTATTATTGGAGTTCTCTGTATTTTCTGAATGCATCTCTTCCCTTTCGAAATTCTTGCAGCAAACTTTGCTAATGTAGTTTCAGGTCCTCGAACGCGTCTTTCGTTAAGACGCCAACCATTCTACTCACGCCCGAAAGATAATGTTTAGTTTCTCTCGTCTAAAACCAAAACATATTTAAATTAAAATCCATGTAGATTTATTCGAACTGTTCATTTGTACATTCGGCAAACTTTAAACTATGTGTACACTATCTCACGATCTAACGCACTTTCTCTACGTACAAACGTAACTTATCCATCTTTCCTTTCCATTTGGTGTAAATTTGAATTTGAATAACACACGGTTTTAACAAGTTACAAAATGCTTGGTTTGAAAGTTATACTAAACAAAATTTAGGTAGTTACTTTACGTATTTACATTCCTGTCGGCTTTCAAATTCTGAGCGTAATAATTGTTAAAAATGGCTGCAAATGTCTCACTCCTTCAACCGCCGTTATTTTGCGAAACTCTTTCCTTAAGTTTAAAATTAGATTAAAACTAGTAGTGCTAAGGGGCACACTTTCTCGCTTCAGCTTTTTAATCTTTTCTAACATTTCTATTTATTCAAATATTTAATATTCGAGAGTAAAACTTGGTTCTACACGTAGAAATACATTGAACATTTAGAGCAGTTTTGGATAAGTCCTTTTAAGTTTTGAAAATCATTTTATACTGGTTTTTGAATATATTATGAACTATTTAATACTTCATAATAAATTATTTGAAGCACCTATTATTGGAAAACAATGTAAAAAAGACGCTCGTAAATTTTAACGATTACAGATACAGTAAAAATAACTTAAATGTACGTAATTTTTGAAATACCAAAACAATACGTCAATGGTGTTACGCGTTATTAAATACATTTATCTGCATCCATTCCTAAATGTTTAAAATGGGAAACTTGAAACAGATTTTGACAATATTTTTTAAAATTACCTAATATTCAATCTTGAATATTGTAGTGGTGAGAAACGCGAAGATACTTGAACTTTTCCAATTTTCGAAGATTCATTGAACTAAACGAAAATCGAGCCTGCAACAGTATATTAAGTACTAAGGTCTATTCTATAACTTAGCAATGTTCTAACTTCGCAATGTATTAGGGGAAATTCTATACTACATACAGATACATCGACTTTTTCGCTCTATATATAGAACTTTCGTTTCTGCATTACATAACCTTCCCTATTCTACATGTATAGTACGAGAAAAATTAAAAGCCTCCTTTGGCCTTTGCTAGGTTTCGTTAACTTTTGTTATCAGTTGATGGCGGTATTGTTCCAAATTACCATTTCATACTACTCCTTCACAACCATGCTAGATGTCGAATTAAATTGTGAAATAATTTGCATGCCAAAGGGTGTAATAAAATTACATTCTTACAACATGCCTCCGGACTGCTTTACCCAAATTTCTGCGTGCTGTGAAATAATTTACGAACGGAAACTCACGCCAACAAAGCAGACGGGCCGGCTACTTCTTTGACTGAACTAATTTTGACCTATGACCTCCGCAGGTGGACGACAACGGCCGGACGCCCCTGCACTACGCCTCCGAAGCGAACGAAGACGGGTGCGTGTACGAGCTGTTGGTCGCCGGGGCGGACCGCAGCGCCCGCGACCGCGCAGGGCGCGTCCCCCGCGACGAGGCCATCTCGGAGTACGCGCGCGACGTGCTGCAGCCCGGGCACTCCCCCGTGCGCCGCCCGCCGGTGGAAGGCTCGGCCGCGCGCCCTGACGCCGGCCACTGACTCCACGCAACGCGGGTCTTCACATGGCCATACAAGACGAAGCACAGCTCGTGGCGGTTGTGGTTATCGCATTATTTCTGTAATGAAGCAAGAGACGGCGGTAACTGATTTGTATGCTGGGCTAGCCTAGGCTTGGCTTTGCTCGTGTATGGTCACCTTTCTCACAGTAGAAAAATGACGTAGCTTCGCTGAGTACATTTTTTTCCAGGTTTGAAGCTACCTAGTACTATCATTTAGCTAGACCAAGTTTTTTACAAAACCAGTGACGAACTTTCTTAAACCGAACGGTTTAGGACTCTTGTGGTTAAGGGTATTCTATTCTAATGGTATTCTTGTTGCGAATAGTTTTTTACTTTTGCTATGTTTTTACGCTCTGATTGAATGTTCTGATTCATTGGTAAAATTTGCAGGTCGCATAATTGCAAGACGTTGAATTTTAAAAAATTTAAAAATCGCAAGTGGATTTATAACTTTTATGCCCATTTTATATCCATTGTGCTCATTCCTTGCCTTAAGATTTAAAAGGAATTTCGTGTCCCGAATGTACTGCTCTAATTAGGATTTTAAAAATAAACTTTTGGTCACCATACCATCAATATTAGAACTGACACCCTTAAAGATGTTTCTTTTTCTCTTCTTTTCCTGGTGTCCTAATGTCCATGCTTCCATATTTAATATGGATTATTTTATAACATCGATAAAAATTGCATTTAAAAAAGATTGGTTACAGCCGAATATTTAACGCCTGTGCTTCAACAAAATTGTATAGTACAAATATGTAAATGTAGGGTAGGAGGGAGTACTACTTCCAAGACTGGTTATACATTATTTTAAGGAAAAACCTAAACAAATGGCATTAGTTACAATATATTCCAGGAATGAGGCACTGTAAATCTGCAGGGAGTCCCGAAATTTCGACACTTTTGTGGGTCCAAGAAAAAGATTTATTTGCATAGCAAGTGGATAAATCTTATCTCCATTTTGTAAATTACTAACACGTGTAGTCGCATTCAATTTTTTTGTAGATACCGAAACATCGAACGTTGTGCACAACGCTAGTGGCTAAACCGTGAGCAGCAAAATATATATTCCCCAATCAATATGGCTGGTGTCGTGGACTCTTGAATTTAGAACTTGTAAAGAACCTCCAAAATTAAAACATGAAGCCCCTGAAACATTAAAGTAGTAGCGCTACAATAGCACACTTTCTCACATTATTTCTAAATTTGCAAGTTTCAAAACTTGAGTTCAAAGAAGAGATCCGCGCTAGTATTCAAGCAACCTTTCTTCTACCTATGAAAAAATATTAAATGTTCTAAGCGGTTTTGGAGATTTTTTAAATTGTCTACATTTTTCATCAAATTACACGAAAACTACATTTTCGAATAATTGATCTTCTTTAAAGATAAGTCTTTAAGAAACAGATTTCATTAAGGAAAAAAGATATTCAAGGTTTTATTTGTAGGAAGACTCCCAAAACAACTGTACATTCGCAATTCAAACAAAATCTAGGATTTCAATGAGTCCTGCACCATTTTCTTAAGCTTTCTTTACTCTGTAAGGACAGTTTGATAAATGTTGCCACTTTTTAGGAAATGTTGAAAGTTTTTTGAGGCTGCTTATAAAATCTCAAATTAAAATATCCGTTTGAAACTCTCAAAGCCTCCACTTCATTCAAATTATTGGGGAATATCAAATTTGAACAAAAACTGTTGAATGGTTTAGGCCAGGCCTTCACAGCAGTCTGCATGTTGGCTGACCTCGGGAGCCGCGCGCGGGAAACTATTATCAGTTGAACTTAAGAAAAACCCTCAAGACGACCGACTACACTCTTACAACCACCTCTCACTGTCAAATGCATTAACGCTCAAATCACAATTCGCAAATCACTCATTCGCCCAATAGTATTATACGCATACCCGATCTGGACCAATGCCGCCAAAACCAATCTCAACAAATTGCATGCGTTTCAAAACAAATATTTAAGATCAATAACAAGAGCACCATGGTTCATTAGTAATAAACAACTTCATAACTATCTAAACAAAAAATAACACACGAAATAGAATTCCTATCAAACAACTTTTACACAAACTTATCCTTCATAAAGGCATCAACTCACGACTCGGAAAAGATTCCAGATACAAAACCAGAATTAAGAACAGATTCTCGCTCCATTATTTCCTCCACATATTTGCAAATGTTGAATAATTCTCCTGAGGTGCTTTTGTTTCCTCTCCCTATACTAAGATTAAGTACAATTTTAACCTAGATTAAGTTAATTAGATTGTCATCAAACAATTGCAAAGTTTTTTATTGTAAACTGAACATTATACTTAAACAAACAATTAAATACAATTAAGAAACTTAAGAAAAAACCTTATGTAAACAAACCGAAGAAATCTTTGCACTGAGCTTCTGATTGGACAACTTCTAGCGTACTACTTTCGATTACGTGGGCAGCATACCCCGCCAATTCAAGTTGAATAAGAGCTGTCATGTAAATGTTATGCTCATTCAACTACTTCACTTACGATCAGAATGCTTCAGGAAGGGGGTTATCAATAACCGGATGTTGAAAGTTACTTGTATAAATTGGTTACCTTAAAATTCGGAATTCTTGACCACAACTCACAAGCTGCAACAATTTCGCAAGCGTTGGTGTTTTCGTTTCTACCCCTTTGCCCTTTTGATGCAAGGAATACACTTTCGATCAAACAGCACTGAATACAAAGTCATCGAATGCTTCAGTAAGTTTCTTCCCCTTTCGTCTCTGGCGTTTGTAGTTATCCCTTGTCAGTGAGCTCTTTCTGGAGTTTCAATACGCTGGTCACGGAGATTCCAGTGAACTCTACTTTTTGCTTCACTGGTAACGACGGATTTTTGTATGCAAAAACTAATTGAAAACTTTCATAACGATAAGCTGTTTGCTACTCCGAAGAAACTATTCACACTTGTTACTTGTGAATTGGGATAGGCATAGGGATAGAGATAGGGTTTAGGACACTTCACAAAAGTTGGACTAGCCCTTGTGAAGTAGCTTAACTGATTTTGTTGGAACAAATTTCACATGAGATTGTCCGGGATTCGATGGGTATCGAACCCGGGCCTCCGTAGTGAAAGACAAGACTTTGCTCTGAGCCACTAGATGACCCCAAATAGCCATTAGATGGCTCGTAAACTTATCGCCCAGCAACACACATTCAGTTCATAATGGTCTCTTTTTACGAAACCGTTTCAATTGTTTTGACGAAAGGTTAATTTAATTAACGGTGGTAAATAAATAAGTTTTTATACAGAGAACTATTTACTTTAGCGTAAGGATCCCGTCAACAGCAGACCTCACACTGCAAACCAATGAGAATCATCCTAACACACGTGCATTTTTTTACATTAGGATTTTTCTTATAATGAATGGATAATGGAGTGCATACACGAGCCGCGTGGAAGGGTGGGGATGTCATTCAAGGAGTGGGGACCGCCAATGAGAATGCGCAATTGGAAATGTAGCGCTTAGATTGAAAGAGCAATGGCGAGAATATTGTTACACACAGTTCAAGTATCATTACCTTTTATTTTGGAAATATTTGTCGATTTAAAACAATGTACACTATGAATCTAAAACGAATTAGACGTATGTATTCGATTATAATAAGTTAAGTATTATAATAATTTGAAGGGCAGAAAATGTAATTCGCTTTGTTACGATGTAATCGCTAATTAGCGTGCAGCTAGATACGAAATTGTGATATTGAATCTCTTTTGTTTGATGACAATAATAAATTATTTTTTCGTTAATAATGTTTAATTGAATAATACGGTTCCTTTTAAGCAAAAAAAACTTGCTGTTAAAAAATCATGATTACTTTCTGCCCTAAATCCCTAATTTCAGACATTTCTAATTTCAAATCAACGAACACTATTTATTAATAACGTATACGACATCATATAAAAACGATTAAGCCCTATGCGTTCTATTTCACAAGACTTTTAATAATTTCATGATTGCCCATAGAATATCAAAAAAGAGGTTTGCTCGCTGGTACCTCTAATCCAGCTTCATAATGAGGGGAAATGGTCACAAAATATGTGCTGCCAAACATTCCCCTATTTGGAATTGCCTGCCATTTTTGTATCAATCTGGATGTGAGAGACCGCCCTCAATTTCCTGCGTTATCATTTAGATATTGTAACATTCTTGATTAAAAATCAATTATTAAATTGTAAAATTTTGTTAGTTAAAATTGCATAAAACATTTTTAAAAGAAGCCACATTGCTTTGAAATATTATTTATGTGTTTCAATGAATATAAAATAAAAAATAAAAGTATGTTGATTCTTAGCAGTGCACAGAAGAACATAAACACTGAACAATTGCCCGTGTACCTAGAAATATGGTAGATTGCCCATTTAAATAACTGGACAAATAATCTCACAGTTTGGATCATTACATTAGACATTTTTTTTGGTTGTCTTCCTACAACAACATTTATGAAGATTTTTTTCTTAATGAAATGTGTTCATTAGAAACATCTTCAAATAAGGTTCTGATCAAAGATGTTCATTTCCATATGCATTTAAAATTCAACTTGTATATGGTTTAGGGTAGGGATCCAAGAATTTTAAAAAACATGCACAGTCTACCTTCTCTCCATAGTACATCTCACACAGTTTTTAACTGTTTTTGACATTAAATATATAAATCAGTAAATCAATTTCAATGACAAGTATTGGGTTTTGGTTTGTTTATTTATGTGTAAAATTATTTACAAAGGATAAAGTGAGTTTTTTAAACAGTTATCTCAAATTGTTGAAAAATAAACATTTAATTTTTTTAAAGAATTAAAAAAATTGGTATTTAATTCATTTGAAATTCAACAGAATCTTGTAAGAAAAATCTCATTAAATTAGTATCTAAAATGAAACTATTTTATTCCTGACAAGAATTCCGCGTAATTCTCTCAGGGAATTGACAATGGAATTAATATTGGATATAAATAGTTACAATTTAAATTGAGCAAGAATGGAGGTGTTACTTTAAAAAATGTAATTTCATTCTATTCTGGTCTGTTTATGACAATGTCCTTTTTCCTTATGGGATAGACACAACTAATGTATTTTGGTATTGATTTGGCAATACATTGTAATAATTTTGAATTACATTCAGAGCATATTTGTACAGAACTGCTTGTAAAAATATACCATTAACATTGTGTATATCGCAAACAACGAAAAATGTGCAACCACTCATTTCCTGTATTTGTTACATTTTTGATCTATTGATGAAACAATATTTTTTAAATATATTTATTTATAGTGACATTGATAACTAAGGTCATTAGAGACTCAATATTTGTATAGTAATAGTGGAAATAACCATTTATAGAGTTAACAAACGGTTATTGCCTTAGTGATAATCCTGAAAGAGAGAAGAAGACAGATATAATACTTGGTTATATTTTTCATGCTTTTGGCCACTAATAACATATTGCAAATCATGCAGAATTTGGCCAGTTTTGGTATATGGTTAAGTTACTTATAGTTGAACTAAGAATCAATTGTGTATACAATGCAAACAAACTGAATATAATACCTACATAAACACTGAAAAACCCTAGATACTCCAGTAGGTAGCAGTATATAAATAATATACTTCTAGTTAACTTCACATTGCATGTATAAATAGATTATTTCATGTTTGAATGTTTTCAATGAAAGCAATATCCTTGCATACCTGGGGTAGTAACCATTAATAATACACATTCAAATGTTTATGTTTCTATAATGTCATTAGGATGTTTCACTTTAATATCTAAGAAGTCTAGCATATTTATACTTCTTGTGAACCTATGCTTGATAATATAACATTCCCAAAACAGGTTGAATATCATCATTCAAATTTTTGGTGGTTTCCATTGCAGAGTTGAGAGATGCTCTGTAATTCGAAGGAAGTTTTAAAACTGATAAAATTTTGAATTTTAAAATTAAAAATGAATTACAAAAATTAGATCTAAAATAAATACAAAGAATCACAGATGCCATTACATTATTTAATGTAAAAACACTTTAGTTTTTGAGCCAGAATTGGTTACATACACTTTTCAAGTGAAGTTAACAATATTGCCTTACCATCTCTTGAAATTTACAGTGAACCAAGATACTAAGTTAAAGAAGTATTTTTAACTTGATATTCACATTGTGACCAAATTTAAATTATGTCAATTCATTATTGTTAGAATTAAAAATAATGTATTGCCATCAATTGAAATGAAGTAGATGGAATTTATGTCAGGAATAATTATTTTATTTCACTTACATAAAATGATTTTTCTTTAAAAATATTTATTGGTACTGATAATTCAGTTTTAATTTGTTAATATCACTGAAATCATAAAAAGTATTTAATAATAGACAATCATTAACAAACTGTTGTACATAATTTAAGAGTTTCCTACAATGCAATTCATTCCAATAAATCTTTCTTCAGTGATTTTCAATGAAAATATATGTAAATAGCGATGTAGGATGAGGAACTGAAAATTTTCAATTTAAAAATTAAAAATGTATTCAGAAAATGAGATTAAAAATAAATAGAAAGAATCACAGATGCCATTACGTTATTTAATGGAGAAAACATGTTTGTTTTTATAGCCAGAATTTGCTTTGTAGACTTTGTAGACTTTCGTGACCTACCAACTGTGAAGCTGTGATATCAATACCAAATTAATTTACTAATAAAATGAGATTATCATTGATACTACCAATAAAATGATATTAATACCCTATTAATTAAATTATGTTTTTAATATTAATTTAAGATATCAAACCAGTTGTTGACAGTCCTCAACTCATGTGCTGTCTTTAACCAGATATATTCTTGACATCACCCCATTCTATTGTATTTGCCATAGACTGAAAACTGCTGTGCAGCTGCCATCATCTTTTTCTTGCCTTGCTCCTCAGTGACAAATGATTTTCTGTTACTTTGAATGCAATTTTCAGATCACTTTGGTGAAGTGTCAGATTTTTTCAATACATTCTTTATTTATATGAGAACCATCAATAATGAAACCACAGTAATGAATATGATATTTAACTAATTTCAAAAGACAAGAAGGACATGAAAAAAACATAAATTATGGATTTGTTTTCAACTGGATATTCAAAATTACATAATCTAAAGTTACTCCAGATCATTTACTAGTTCTATATTTTGTTATGACATGTTACTGGCAATACAGATAACTGTATACCCTGCGGAATACAGTTTGGTTACAACTTCAAATAAAATTTCCTTTGATACTCGAGGTACAAAATTATAAGAAAGAGGTTGTTTCCAATATTTAAAAAGACCATGTCTCATAACTACTTTGAGGCCAATAAGGGAACCACATTATTTCTGCTATTTGTCATAAATTTTTATTTTGTTACAAATATTAATTTCATCAAATGATATTAAGGATAAGCATTCAAATGAACCATTACTTTACCGTTTATAAGTATGTGTGCAATGACTATAAAGTATTTCTTCTTTTAAGATAATAGCTGCAGTCCAAAGAGGTAATGTTGATAGTGTTTGTAATGGCATTTTTAGTATTTCTTGAAAGTATCTGTAAGACATGGGGCTCAAATTTGTTAATGAAATGGCTGCAGCAACATTTATTGTCTGTTATCATGTGTTATACCTAGTTCAAATTGTTCATTTTTGAAACTCTATGCTACCTCATATTTCTTATGTATTTTATAGTATGGTATTTGAATATCTCAAGAGAAAATAGTTATCTGCCACTTCGGACTGAAAATTAATTTTATGGCAAAATATATGTAGTCTATAACACACTAACTATAATAGGAATTTATAACAAAGTGCACCGTGTTATTCTGCTAAATGTTGTTAAAATATATTAGAGCTTACTACTTGCAAGAAGACAAACAGAAAGTATTGCAATGGCGGATCCAGGGGGGAGGGCATGATGTCCATGCCCCCTCCCCCACCCTCAAAGTCCTAGAGTTTTCATTTGTTACCTTTTTTTATTTGGAAAAATTATTTAAATATTTATGTTAGTATTATGTAATTATTTAAAAAATAATATTATTTAGTATCATATATACACTACAAAAATAATATTCTATATAGCAAATATGTTTATTGTTTATCAAAAATCCATGATCCACTCCCCTGCTCCAAAGGCTGGATCCACCCCTAAAGTGTTGTGTAAATGGTAATATTTCAATTTTCAACAATATGTGTTCAAATGTGCTCTCAAATCCCAAGCTTTTCAATTGTAATATTTTGTAAATGGGTAAATAAATCAGTTTGTGCTTTTTCGCATGTTTAACTGAGGAGAATTTTAAAAAATGTTTCTTTCTTTATGTAACCCCTGTCTTATGTTCAATAACATAATTGTTTGTTAATTTTATATTCTACCTATCTATTACTAAGTATCTGTGCTGAACAGAAGTGTCTGTAAGTTTAATAAATAACTGTATCTAAAATTAATAAATATGTAGGTCCCATATCCATTTCAACTCCAAGAAGATCATTTATTGCAATGTTGAATTATTTGAATATTCAAGAAAACAAATTACACCAAATTAGAACAACTTAGTTTCTGCATAAAGAAAACAGCATTGACAGATTAAGGATATTTTTTTAAGAATAGTAGGGAAACCTGCATGAGGGGGAGGGCACTACAGGTTACAGTGACTATCCAAATTGATGTTTTCTTATACAGAATTTTTCTTTCATGCTGCGTACAAAAGGGTTTTTATATTTGTTGACTTATAGTTAATACTTATAACCTTAACAACAATATTTTGAATATCTTTCATTAGAACAGAAAATTAGTAATCAATATATTTTTGAATATGCATAATTGGCTTCTGGGGGACTGAAGCCCTCCCCCCATTAAGTATGACATTGATTATACTTAAGTTTTTAACATTTTTCTGTAATTAAAGAATAAAATTAATCTGCTGTTCAATTTAATGACATTACAGAAGTCATTTTTTTGTATCAAAATTCCGTTTGTATAATAAAATTTCCTTTGTGGTTTGTTAAAATTATGTGCTTTTCTCACAAGTTCCACACTTGAAACCATAAGTTCAAAAATAATTTAGAACATTCAGAGAATTGCAGGTGAATCTTACTTAAGGTTTCCTTGAGGTTTACAAATTTTAGTCTCAAAATATCGTATTAGAAGACATTATAGATGATTTTTTTTTCAATTGTTCCTTCATTGTGTTAATTTTATTGGAACACTGTTCAAAATGATCACTTTTCTCATGGGCACTTGATGTTCACTTGCCATGTTGCAAGGCGGCTAGCGTCGTCTGGTCCATGGTGGAAATAACTACGTGTTTATTTCCCCCCATGGTCTGGTCTTGCTTTTCAAACGATGAGCCAGGGGTGTGGTCACGTGGTTTGTGACGAATACGCGACGAACAAGGAAAAATCGGTGCGGCTGACCAGCATACCTTTCTCCTCGCATCACGAGTGACAGTCTAAAGCCGTGAACGAAGCCAGGTGAGAGTCGTGTGAGAAGTAAACGAAGCAGTCCTTGGTGTTCCGAATATTCAACATGGATGCATCAGGCTGGTGGAAAAGGGTACGTGAATACAACGTTCAATCACGCATTGCTTTAGTGTGAAAAATGAATTGGGTGAGAGCTTACTATAGTAGTCCATTATCAGGGTTTTGTATTTGCACATAAGAATGGAACTGCTGCTGAATCTAGAACATAACCTTGCGTGATGACGTGGACTATTAAAATTAACTAATACAACTTCTCAATGTTCCTAATTCTTAAAATATAGTAAAGTGTTGTACGTGGAAATTTTCAGCTAAGATGTGGTCAGAAATTTAATGAAGTAAATTTGTAGGTTTTAATGAATTTCGACCAGAATACGTGAAGCAAGAACGTGCACCTAAGAAGTTCCCAGTTTGTGGCTTTTGGCGCCTCTGAATGCCACTCTTCCCTCAAGTTTTGGGTGTGGACTGAATGTGCCCTTGGGGGTGGGAACGGTGGCAGCAAATTTTCTCACTTTGTTTAGCATAATATTGAATATTCCATTGGTCTGCCGCAAATCGACATCACTTAACAATATTCTTTGACAAATCTCCCGGCAGATTTTCATTATGTCCGTGAGCTGGTAGAACATACCTTTCGAATCTTTGTAATTGTACTATATACACACAAAATTTCAGATGCGAAATCACTGGAACTAATTCTACTTTTCAAGGTTTGGAAATCCCTAATGCTCGAACGTGCCTCTGACATTAGGGTTGAAATGACAAACTCCATTAACTTTGATTTAGACCAGATTTAGTGTACGATAGGAAACTAAGCTAAAGGATGTTTTTGTGACGCTATCTCTCGGACTCAAATGGTTTGGTTTCGCCCCATGGGGTGTGGTAGGTATTCTAAATAGTTCTAGAGTGAAGTGCCTCACTCCCAGGAGAAAGATGAATAAAACTCTGATTTTGGCGCATTGAATTAGATTAATACGTGAATTGTTTCTGGAGTTCGTAGTTCTATTGGGAAAAAACTCCAGGAATGAATGCAATTTTATGCTATGAATTTTGTTAAAGAAGCTCTTCAGTAAATGAATTGTTTAGTCGACTGGATATCCTGCTCTCAATATCTGAACTACTTAATCTTTCAGATCGATTTTAGTAAATCTTTGAGTTTTTCGCATTAAGTCAGAGGGTAATAAGCCACCATGGAAATGCTTTCAAAGACTGCTACCATAATAGTATGAAAGCTTGAACCATGTCAACAGTGTCTAATGTAAATTAGTTGATTTCAAGATGTTCTGCATTTATTCATTAGTATTTGTGATTGAACGTTGAAATCACCAATTTAACTTTTCATATTCTCTAAAGAAATCTGATGAACACGGGTGGCTCGCACTTGTAAAACTTTTTAAATTCTGATTTTGTATTCAAAACAAAATATAATAGTTACATTTTTTCAAACAAAATTGTTTTAAGCTTCGAATGACAATATAATTTAAATACGATGTTAAATTCTTACGAATGTGAAATTTGTAACGCCATTGTAAACTGATATCAACTTCTGAATAGAACTTGCAACCAAGAGTGCTACAATAGTCCTTGAATTGTCTTACAATAACAGCTTTTAGAATAGTGTAAGATTATAAATATTTAAATATATAGTAAATTCTCGTGAATTCTCTTTTGAAAATTAAGTCCGCACAAAGAACTCTTCCAAAGCATCTCTACGAAAGTGTACATGTTCATGTAAATGCCATTCTCTAGCCAAATTCTTTCTCCTCCAGGAAAATGGTTTCCTCAAATGTTTCTTCTCGGGGTTAAAAAGAACATTGAAATTCTTGTTAAAAATCTGAATTGAAACTAGTTCGCTGAAGTATTAGTTATTGGAATTCCAAATACGAAAAGTTTTATGCCAAAGGTCGATCAGCGGAGTGGGGGTGCATGAAGGCCGTGCCCCTCCCACGTTTGGTTTTGTAATTTTTTTTATTTAGGTCGCATGAACTATGAAGATGACAGGGGTGGTGATAGGGGGTGAAAGGACGAACACAAATACAACCATACCCGAAGCGGGACTCAAACCCGGGATCCTTAGACACGAGATCGCTACGGCACTGCTGTCTTAACGATCTCGGCCACCGGGCCGGCGAGTTCGTTCTCGTAGTGAGCATTTTATGTATTGTGATCGCAAATTAAAACATTCCGGAGCTATATGTTGAGGAAATGTATACGCGACGGAATGTGCGACGCAAACATTTATCCTAATTGTAAACTGTTACACATTTTTTCGGGTTTGCCAATCAGCGTGGCTTCAGCAGAAAATCTTTTCAGCTCTGCGTCGGCTCAGATGTCACATGACCCAAGATAATCTCGTGGGACTTGCGTTAATTCATTTCCATGAGGTAGATTTGCAAAGTCAAAAATCGACGTTCTAACAATTATTCAACTATTGTACTTATATACATGAACCAGAAAATTTTAACCTAAAAATTTGAATCTTTGTCAGTCTTGTTGGACAAGAAAAAGAAATTGCCGCCTCCTAACGATAACACCCTCTAACGATTTCTGGATACGCGCTAGTTTCATCCTGAATTTGCTCTTGAGTCTTCAAAACTTTCTCTGAATATCGAAGTTAAAATTAATTTTTCTTATTGCAGTTTATTTATTAGACCTTTATTTATTAGATATTTATTTATTAGTCTTTTAAATAATTCCATGCCCATTTTTTAGATAGTTTTCGCATAATTTTGAGCTACATTGTCTACATTACGTGATGGCTGAAGTGATAAGGTGGGCGCAATGTAATATTACGTAACCGCGCATACTAGAAAGTGTGCCGATGTTTCCCCGAGGTTTTTCTTCTGCTCTTCTTCCTTAACGCAACGAACGTGAAGGAATCAGCTAGCGAGTACATGGGGAAGGATTGCATGAGCCCGCTAGTGGAATGGTCTCTTTCAAAAATCAAGATAAGGGAAGGCGACTTCACAATGAATGTCAGGAGTTCATGGCGAGGCTCTGGCTATCTTTCCTAAGTCTAACATAAAACATCCTTATCTAATATACAATTTCAAACCAATTTTATTCAAGTTTTTTTGTGAACACTTTAAGAACTTACACTGCTATTCATGTAGAAGTTTATGTACAAGCTCCTGCCTGCGGGCTATCCCAGGAGTGGGAAACGATTTTACTATAAGAAAGCATTTTAAAAGTAGGCTGTAACAGAAGAATACGATTTTATGAAACAACTAAATATTTGAATACATTTAAAGTAACAATAATACAGCAGTAGAAACATTAAAAATATTACATTTAAAATAGATCATTGATAAAATCTCGGTTTAAGCTAGTGGGTTTTGTGTTTTTGATTCTTGCTTGAAAGTTATTTAATATTTTGATGAATCTTTGTAATGTGCAGTCTTAATTGATTCTCTAAATGAGAATTTGTAATTTGGATTCTGAAACTAGTTTTAATTTTTATCTAGATAGAAAATGTTGACTCGCAAAATAAGCGCTTCCAAAGCAGGAACGTAAACGGCATGTATCATCTTTGGCATGAAACATTTTTTCAATTTCTATAGGATCATTTTTAGCGTCAAAAAGGGATTTGAGGCTAGTTATCCACTAAGTCAAATAATTCGCACACGCACATAAAAAAAACATGCGCATAACACGCACATAAAAAATCACCTGTACGCTGTTCTTCAGCGTTATTCTCTAATCCTAATATATAGTTCTCAATTACGTCCGAAAATCCAGTCTTCAATTAAATTTCATTCTTCCCTCGTATTGGACGCTAAAGAACGTAAATGTGCAAAGTCCAATACGCATGTGCTACTGTTCCCTAACATTTCTCACCGTCCTAGTTTTCTCCGTATTCACTTGACGTTCTTCACATTAATAAGTTTTAGGGTAATACTGTACGTAGAAGTTTGCTAATTTATTATTAAAAATACGGTAATACGGACGAAACACTTTACTTATGTTCAAAGCAGCGCCACTATGGACAGTTCTGCCGCGTGTTTCACAGGATCCAGGACAATTAGTGTTGTCATCCTCGTAGAAGAAAATTAGTGTCTTGGAACAAAAATTGCTTCTGGGTGCTGAGAATCATCAACGCCACTCACTACGTAAATCTATTTAGGTGGCGTCGGTTTAATTCTATCCTCTAAGATTGCAGCGTTAGAACACGAGTTTGGAAATTTCTTAGAATCTTCTGGCCGAATCCGAAAATAAATTATTAGTTGCCCAGGAGACCGACTCGCTTCGAACGACACCTCACGTCTCGATTGGTCCATAGGAAGTGGTCTAACCATGTTGGATCTTCACACACGCTCACTCGCAGTTACTAAAAGTCTTCATGGGGATTATTTCGGCGTCGCTAAATGGTTTGCCCCTTTTTCAGTGTTATTTTGTAAGTAACATCAATTGCAGTAGTAGTTTTTTAAACACAAAAAACGCTTGCTTTCCCTTCAATTTTTCAACTGCAGTTTGTCGAGATTCCTCTTTTACATGTAATATTTATGTTCAAGAGTCGTAGCGTTTTTTCACATTTGCGTTTTTCAAAGCAGTATTATACAGTTTTTCAAAACTGTATTACACGACAAATAATCATCTTATGTTTCACAGAAGTAACGATAAATGCCAACTCCCATTCTCCATTAATTGTTCGGTTTTCTTTTAATTTTCTTATCTTAAAATTTGACATGCCACCTTGCACCATGTCCACCATTGTGGATAAAAGAAATTGACAATTATAGCAAATTAAACACTACATCGTTGCAATGGCGGGCAGCAATAGGAGACAAGAGGGAACTGAATCGGCAGCAACCTTGCCAATTGCGTGAAAATCCCCCGAATGGCATGGAATAAGAGGTGAGCGCGGGAATGGTATCAAAGCGGATAGAGGAGAATGAAATATCTTGTAAGCCCATATTTTATGAAAACTTCTATGTCATGTTCTCATTTCCTGTTAAGCTACAGCATTATTACGTTATTAATGTAATTGGTATAAACTGACATTTCATCCAGAGAACTGCAAGCAATGCTCTCTGAACTTCTGAACCTTAGCAAGGAAGTGGGTCTAGAAATAAATCTCAGAAAATAGGTCATGACAAATAGCACAAAATATAAAATTTCTGTTGGTACAGAAAAATGTGATAATTTGTATATCTGAGACAAAGGTTTTCAATAATAACAAACACAAAAAAGGAGAATTAACCAGACTAATTTCAGAAGCATTGTCAACATTTTGGGAATTAAAATGTATTATTTTGAACAAGTCGTACGTCTTGCGAATAGTTAAATCATAAATACTTGTGTACTTCTGGTGCGCAAACATGGGCACTCACACAAAAAACATAACAAATGCCATTAATGTTGAGAGCGTTGGCTTCCGCGGCCGGAGTCAGTATTTACTAGGCTGCCCGGGTGACGCCGCGTCCATGGCGAAGGTGCCGACGTTTCGATACGTATCGCAATACGCCCTGAGGAAGGTCGCAGAGTGGCGACCGAAACGTCGGCACCTTCGCCATGGACGCGGCGTCACCCGGGCAGCCTAGTAAATAAAGCCATTAATGTTTGCCTCCGAAAAATGGAAAGAAAATTTTTGAACATTACCCTGGCAAGTAGAATACGAAATGAAGACGTAAAAATGCGACACAAATCAATGACGTGGAAACCACTGTTCGACAACTAAAATGACGTTGGACAAGTCACATCACGTGACTTCCCCACACCCGCTGAACTTACCGAATTACCACGATAAACGTCGGCAGGCAGAAGAGGCGGTCGTGCGTACTGAAGAGGCTGTTTGGCAGCCAATGGCCTACCTCGGCAAAGGATCGTCAGATGTGGAAGACCATGTCTAAATACAGCACAATGAACGTACTACACTAGATTATTCAATTTCTCACCAACTTTAAGTGCCAATGCCAAAAGTAGTAAGATGTGTTAGCTAATTGTATTAAAGTAGTGAAATCAAAGTGAACTGTGTTATATTTGACAGTGATAAAGTGAACTGTTACTTGGTTTGTGTGTAAATAGCGTTTACATTTCCTTATTTTGGGGTGTAAATAGCGTATGTATGAGAAAGTTCCCGAATTGGGTGCTCGAGAATTCTACCACTGTGTAACCCACCCGACAATAGGAGACCATGGCCCTCTACGGGATTGTAACGGTATTATTATTATTATTATTATTATTATTATTATTATTATTATTTAAAAAAAATATTCTTGTTAACACTCTTAAGAAACGCGGGGCCGCATAAGGAACTCGCAGAGAACGGGGCTGCACAAGAAAGTCCCAAAGCTGCATGTGGTATCAGGGCCACGCGTTCCCCACCTCAGGCCTAAACCTCTCAAACGCCTTAAGTGCCCATAAACTAATTACAACGCGCCACCCTCTTTTCCACAAAACACTATTCCGCTACTTATTCTCCGCTCGTCGATGCGTTAGAGAAGGGCTAACGCCCCCTTTCTTTCTTGATCGATTTTAAACTGATCTTCATGCGTGTGTTTGGTTCCAGCTGCGGTCGTGGGTGGGCTCCCCGTCGCGAGCGCACCCGTGCGGGCTGGCGCTTCTGGAGGCGGCGGCGAAGGGCGACGCGCCGGCCGTGCAGGAAATGCTGGCGCGCGGCACGCCCCCCGACGAGGTACTCAACGCTAATAATGTTATGTTGGGGAAATGAAGTTTGCGTGACAATGGCGCGAAACGGGTGATTCACGCACGAAAAGTTTGTCCAAGCGTAGCGAGGACGACAGAGACGAGTGCGGGAATCACCTCGTACCCGGGTTGCGTATACTATTTTTAACACGTCGTGAGCGAAACGCATTGCGTCAAGTAAAGGAATGTAAATTAAATATCAAATAATTAGAAATGCTTAACTTGTGCAAAAGTAATTGGATTTGTGTCGTAACACTATTGTTTGTAAATAATAAACAAAGACATCAAGACGAAAGATAATTGCGAAACTTTACAGATGTTTCGCATACGCTTCGCGATGTTTCGCACATTCAAAAAATTACGTGTTTCGCACACGGAAAACAGCCACAATAAACCGCATTTCGCGCACGGCGTGTTGACAATATTTTATAGATATAGGTGAAGCGGGTTGTCGAACTCTCAACCTTGGTCTACAGACTAAAATCTTAACCTTTCGTATGAGCCATATACGCCTCCATGAAAACATTTTCATGGAGGCGACAGGCGGGTAGCGAAAGCTCTTGTTAATTTCGATATCTTTTCATTCTTTTGCAGGATATTAGTTACTATGGTTTCCATTACATTCAGTTTTTTTCTTGGAGGAAAGAATCAATTTAATTATTTGTATGGGATACTATTACTCCGTTATTTTCTCTACTGCAGTACATGTATTACTCAGATAAGGTGTGGATGGGGTCATCTACCTCTGTTTCACAATGGTCACAACTCGGGCTATGTATTAGATAAGAGTGAATAATGAAGGTCGTGCAAATATTTATTAAAACAGCCGTGTCCCGACAGCACCTTGGTTTAGTAGTAGATTGCCTCTCTATGGCGATCACACTAATGCAAAGCAGGAGAGGGGATAGCGAAAAGGCTTGAAAAAATCCCCATTAACGTGAATACAAATCATTTCTACTACTTCTCTTTGGGCATTAGTAATAAAGTGCTCCAAGACTTCATACTAGCCTTACACAATTCAATGAGTCTAGGATATCGTCCCAGTCAAAGACCTTCTGGTAGTCAATCCAAGCCATACTTAAAATTATTTTAATTTTTATTTTTACATCTACCATGTTTTCATAAACATTAGACGCTAATTGCACAAACGTTAGATACTGATTAATGTTAATATTGTGAATTTAGTGCCATGTGCATTAAAAGCCACTAAAATAATAAAGATTTTGCACGCAAAAATGGTAATTTTTAAGTGTCGGCGAAAACAACGTTACATTAATAGGACGGATCAGCGCAATTTGACCACTAATAATACTTAAAAAGATAATTTAGAGTTTTAAGTTTTTTTGGCACATACTATGTTAATCATTCCAAAAATTCTCTGTATTTACACATTTGAAATGGGGAAAATAGAATTAATTTAAAGTGAACCAAACGTTACGAAATGACCACCCAAGGCCGGAGTTCTTAGCACACAACTACATAATCTCTAATAATACTAGAATATTAAATTAGTCAATTTCTAAAATCTATATTTGCCTTCAAAAAATTAACATTAAAATATTTGTTCATAAGTATGAAATAAAACATTTTGGAAGTACCCTAAAAAACGTTTACACATTCCACCCTTGCGACAATACAGGAACTGTCAGTGCTATTTTCCTTGAGCTCTAGATTTGCTAATCGTGGAAAGAATGCAAAATCTAATTATTTTGTGGACTGCACCTACAAATGAAATTTGCAGCTAGTTTTCCGATGCAGTGTTTCTATTACGTCAGCAAACCTTTCGTTATCTGATACTACCAAGAACGCTTGTATTTAATTTCTAATTCACTTCTGGAAGGTGAACGGGGTGGCGGATCCAACTCTCAAGAAAACTAGTCCTAACCAGTGCGCATGTCGCAACCGCCTCCTCAGGTCCGGTCGCGGCTGCGGGAAACAGCACTTTGGATGGCGGCCAGCGAAGGGCACAAGGAAGTGGTGGAGGCGCTGCTCGCGGCGGGAGCGGACCCGGGCGCGGAGGACAAGACGGGCGCCAGTCCGCTCACCCAGGCAGCCGCCGGGGGACAGGCGGACATCATAGAGCTCATGGCGAAGGCGCGCCCCGAAGCGGTGAGTCGCGTACAGAGCGGAGTCGGAAATCGTAAACATTAGCGTTGCTAATCTGCGTTGGGGTTTTCGAAGTTAAAATACGAATTTCAAAAAATAGCGTCCATAAAATTTACTTTGTTCGTGATGACTTGTTGCCTGCATTGTTCGTGATGACTTGTTGCCTGCATTGTTCGTGATGACTT
>BOPP01000021.1:8982862-8996625 GCA_017312745.1 Gryllus bimaculatus
CGCGCGAGCGGTGCGTGCGCTGCTGGCGGGGGGCGTGCCGCCCAACGCGCGCGTGCGCGGCTTCCCGTCCTCGCTGCTGGCCGCCGCCATCGCCGACTCCGGGTGCGTGGCCGAGCTGCTGGCGGCGGGCGCGGACACTGACGCCCGGGACGCCGACGGGCGCACGGCGCTGCACTGGGCCGTGTGGGCCGAGGAGCACGCGGCCATCCGGCTGCTGCTGTCGTACGAAGCCGACCCCTTCGCCAAGGACAACCACGGGCGCACCCCGGCCGAGGAAGCCAGCTCGGACGCCGTGCGACGAATGTTGACGGCGCCCAAAGACCCCCAGCCCGCCGCGGCAGCCGCCCCAGCCGCCCCGGAGGGCGAGAACCCAGCGGCACCTGCGCTATAGCCTACCTACTAGGAACAAGACTGGTACTTCCGAGAATGGAAAAGACGGGCTGCATTATTCTAATATAGTGTCGTGAACAATTTTTGTACTGTATTTGATGCGCTATGAAGGAATCTTTGGGCTCAACATGCACCGCGTGTTCGTTTAGTCTGCTACTAGATGGTTGTGTAGAATGGACACTCTTGTATTCACGAGAATGGAAAGAAACAAAACTAGACTAAGAAGTACTTAACAGAGGAATTTTACGTATTTTAAAGAGTTTTTCAAGAAAATGTATAATAGATTAAAAAGTTCATTATTTTGCGATGCATGTTGTATGTGTTTCTGCTCCCAACAATCAACTTATAAACTTTATATATTGGAACTTGCTTCGTGTGAGTCTTCGTGTTTTGTTCTTTATTACGATATGTATCTATTTTAAAATGTTGTATACTTAATTTCAAATAGGTTGTTTCATTTATGAGGTCAAAACGTAGACCGAAAATTTGAAATATTCAATAGCAATAAAGTAAAAAGTAAAAATACTTGCTAAAGTTAAAAATATAAGCAAGGACGTCATCGCAAAGTAAGAATGATCCTGTTTGCTTTGTCAATTACTTTTAGTGCATATCGTGAAAAATTCTTGTCGCAATGTTGTTGCTCTTAAATTGTAGATGTTGGGTTGTAATTTACTGATTAAAAATTTTAGAAATAAAGCATTCTTAGTCTCTTTTTTATTTGGTTCTTTTCTTTCTTCTTTTCACCGAAATCTCTTAAGATTCCTTCAGTACCCACGAATTTCGTTAAAATTTATATAGCAATTGGGAAAAATGGCAACGGCAATAGTTATAAATATGCGGGCGGCACTCGGTTGTCCCTGATGGGGAGGTGTTGTTTGTTGGTGAAGTCTTTACCTTCTTTGTTTAGGTAGTAAAGAATTATTCATGTCTCCTTGTTATACATGTAGACTCTTAATACGCATGTTTTTTAGCACGCTTTTTCCTAGTTGTGGTTGGAGAAGAGCCTAGTTTGCTTAGCAATTCAGTCAAATCTGTAGTTTCTTCACCGGTGCAAATAAACTTTCTGTAACTCGGGAGCATAAATGTCTAGTTAACAAGGTTCCTAACCTCGACGTTAAAAAGGTGCAAAACAGATTTTGGAGCTCGAGAAAATGTCCGCAAATTGTATTTCTCACACATGCGTTGCATAGTTTTTACTGTGCTTTGAGAAAAATTAATAAAAATCAAATCATTTTGTATTTATTGAAACCTTTAAGAAACTGTCTTGAAAGTGTCTTACAGCACTTTACAGAAATTTCGAATAAAATTCGAAACTATTGCCATGCGCCAGTGCTTTGTTGAAACACCAGTTTTGTAATAAACTCATTGCAACATAATTTTATTAACCGTCTACCATGACAAGTCATACTACTAGAATAACATGGTGAAAGTTGAGCGCGTTATTATAAAAAAGGAACGCAACTGCGTCACCGCTGAAATTACCGCAATACCATATGTAAATGAAAATATTTTAACACAATTTTGCTGGAAATGTATTATATACTAACTGTAACAAGTATTGTATTTCTAGGCCAATGACCCCATCTCGATCAGATTTTGTTCAGTTTCCCTGGGTCCTTTGAGCAAAATGCGAGATGGCCCCTTGTTTGCTCCTGAACAGTAATGTAACTTTCCCTCCTCTCCGCAAGGCTCATCATTCTCGTTTAACCAAGATGTATAATAGTACTTTTGTGACTCCAATTCATTCATTATTACTTATTTCATTATTGATAATTCATGTATTATTATTATTAATCGTGCGTGGAAAACGGCGAATTTTCACAACAAAAACTTTTATTGCCGGGCCATTGTTACGAAAAATTGGATAAATCCAGTTGCTACATATAGAAAAAAATTGTCAATTTGAAAAAAAACATGTCGGCTCCCGACTATTTGTGGCGTTGATTAAATACCAGAACTCAAAAGCATTTTTTACTTAATATGCCATCATTTTCTTTCACGACGTTGGCAACACTGGCGATACCTTTAAGTGAACAATTGAATTACCTAGTAAATCGCGCTGCAGTTTGATTTCTATTTAGAGTCGTATTATTATCGTATTTCAAGTAATAAATTTGCAAATATCTACGAATAGTATTGCCTCGAAACGTATTGAACTTGAAGAATTTCAAGTGAATATGGAGAAAACTAAACTATGAGTAATGCTAGAGAATGAATGAACGTTATGTTCGACTTCGCACTTTTACGTTCTTACATAAGTGTGCAAATACTGATTTTCAGAAGAATATTACCCGCAATTTATTCTCATTCAAATGAACCAGCACCCTATTCACATAAACATAAAAAACAGTCACCTTTTAATGTTAAATTCGCATGCAACGCTAGTCACATACAAAACGATTAATAGAGCAATTGCAGGAGAAGTGAACACAAATTAGACTGAGTTAGTGAAGCGTTAATCCCTTCAAAAGTTAGTGAAGAAAAATGTGAAAGTTGTGAGGAAATCCGGGGAAGAATCAAATGTATTGTGAAAGATGTTAGGATGGAATTTTCAGAACTACTAGGGAATGATCTGCATTTTTTCATATAGCATTTGTGGTAATGGAAATGCGCAAATTAATACAAACAGATAATATCCTACAAACATACCCATGACACATACATATCGGAACCTTTTATTTAATTTCGATAGTACCATGCAATGACTGTTAATCTACGTACATTGGCCAAACTACACAAATGCTATGGAAAAAAAATAAAATTAAGGACAACACAAAAGTAACATTAAAAACTTCACTTCCTCCTTTGCATTAGCCAAACACTCTCTTCACCACAGACACACTTTCGACTTTGAACACACACAAATCCTAGCCCAAGAAAAGAACTTCAAAAAAGATTACCCAAGGAGATGTTGTACATAAATAAAGACAAAAACAAAGCTTGTAACCATAAAGCTGGTCTAGACAAATGCAGTGCCATCTTCAATTGTATTAATAGGATTTGTCAATCGAATGTAAGGGGAAAAATACAAAACCATGTAATTAATGGAATTAATTATAAGTCTAATGTTATTCCTTATATATTTAAAAAAAAATTATGTAAAATATATACAACCATAAAAAGAATTAATAGAAAGTAAAGGAATTAATAGCAAAATACAAAATAAATTAACTGATAAAGTACAATATTCATATGTTAGTAAATGTATATTCATGGGGGAAAAAAAGAAAGAGGAAAAAAGAAAAAAGTGATGTGTTATGTTGGTATGACCCATACTCTGATTGTATGACTAGTCACTAGAGATGTGATCTGTGTTAAGAGTGGTCGACATGTAGTTGTATAAGGAAGAAGATAAGGGAAAAAGCAGATGATAGGCAAAGATGTTTTAGGCAAAGAGAATGAAGTGGAAGGTATGATAATTAATTATGTACTAAGAATTATAGACTTATATAAGATATTGTAGAGTAAGATAATATATTGTATATAGGAGTAAATAACAATCTGCATAAATTTACTGTAACATAATTCCAGCCCTAATGATGGCCCAATAAAAGCTGAAACATTGGCAACCTAAAAGAAAAAAGAAACAAAAGAATGTAGAATTATTTTCTTTTTTTCTCTCTCTCTCTCCCTTTTTCTCCTTCTCCCTCTTTCTCTTTGTCTTTCTATCTTTCTCTCTCTCTCTCATATGACCTAAACACAAGAACCACATCAATTCCTATATCATAAAGGTCTTGTAAGTGGACACAGTTTCATGCAGTTAATTATTTTGCACTAATTGAAAAATTAAAAAAGGTTATGAAAAGTTACATTCACAAGGATCTCCAAAATGTTATGAAATTTGCTAAATGACTATGCAAAAAAAATCCAAGAATTGAAACTCTCACATAAAGAATTTCTTTGACTCAGCAGAGCTTTTTTAAATATCTGCGAATCTTAAATTTGATGCTTGGCCCTTTTGAGAGGTAAGGCATTCAATTCTTATATAATTTTGGAGAAAATCTTTATACACATTTCGTGTATTGATCTGAGATTGTGATTTTCAGGTAATTCTAAAAAGACATACATTTTTCTTACCACTTTGATATTTCTCCTTTTATGAAATCTGGAACTGCACTTTTCTATGGCTGTGTGTGCTGTCTAGAGGTGTGTAAAATTATCAGCCTCGTCCTGACTTTGAGAAATGTGCCTTACCTCAAGCGATGCGATTCTTCAGACTACATTTCAGACTTTATTCAGACTTTCATTCATCTCAAAGCACTCAGGTAAAGTGCCAAGACAAACAATACAGGGAAGTCAGATGTGGATTACCAGAGTAATGAAACTATGGCTCACAAAATATTAAAGGCTTTAGTTGTGGCCTTTGAGGCCTTGCAAGTTGGTAATCCCTGCTCTAGAAGATATGGAGTTGTGGTGCTAATGTAGTAATGATATTCACTCCACACTGCCAGAAAGAACTGCTCGAGTTACTAAAACCATTGAAAGTTGCTAGCTCATAAGATAAACTGGTAACAAATGGACAGATAAAAGAACAAAATAGACAACTAGCTTCAGTGTGGCAATTGGTACAAAAAGTAATAGAAAAGTTAAATGAGCTGTGTTGGAAAAAAGGCAAAACAAATCATCTGCCTCTGTTAGTGTTCCTTGAAATGTTCTTACATGAAACTGAGTGAGTTGAGGAATGCATAACTCAGCAAAACATAAGTCTTTGATTTCTCTGGAGAATATTTTTTCTAAAGAGTGCTCAGAGCAGGTATGCAGTTTCAGCTGGATTTTGAGCTCTCAACCTGACTTAGGCTCTTCTGGCCATGCAGAGTGTGTATGAGAATGCATGTAGGTAAGAAAGAACTGTGAGAACACTTTTAAATGAATGACGAATGTAGCATGTGAAAACTTGTTTTCCTGAAAATCTTCCATGATAATGCATTGCAAACAATGATTGATTATAACAAATTTTAAACTATTTACATGCCTGTTTATGGTTATGTTTCCTTTAACATGAAAAATTATATTTGAATATGTTAGGGATGAAATGGATTGAATTAATTTTTGGACATTTCAAGAAAAAGAAATAATGGTTGAAATGTATAAATGAGATACATGTATATATTATCTTTACTTCATACACATATACAGGTTTTCTCTGCAGCAGCTATATGGGTTTTGAGTATAAAGAGCTGTATTTACATTTGTACTCACATTATGTGATTCTCATTTGGTATATGTGAAATTTTACACTGTTAATAGATAATACAGCTATAAGAGTCTATAATACATGTTTATACAAACTTTTTACACAATAATATTACATTACTGTATCAAGTAAGTACATCGTTTACCATGTTACAGTCCTGTACTTCCTTTTTGCTCTCCACTCAGTTATGGAGATGGGGGCAAGTGGATAAATACCACTTTGGGCTGAGAAAACTTCTTTCAGATCCAATGGGCATACAAAAAACTACTTGAAACAGATGTCTCACCATGAGGAATTATTTTGCCAAAGTACTTGAAGAACATGAGCAGACTAACAATTTATGGAGATTGTTTATAAAATAATTTTTAAATATAATTCTTTTATAAAATGAATTCTTTCCTCCAATTAATATGAGAATAAGAATTAAAAACATAAGTAATTACTTACTAAATTAAGTAAATTGAAATTACAAACACAAAATCTATAATATTCAACAAGAGGAGATACTGAATATAAAGAAAAGGTTTCATACTCAGTATGAAACATGCCTCTAACACTTTTCTTTCAACATATTCATGAGTTCCAAATTTAGCACTCTCCAGCAAGTTAAAAGTATTATTTGTCCATAGAATTCATGTATAATAATTGCATACTTATTCCAAACTTTAACAGAAGCATCATTAAATGAATAGTAGAAATAACTGTTTTCACTCGAAGTATTTTGTTCCTGCCCACACTGATGTATTGTTCACAAAATAGTCCAACTGAGATACACTCTCATCTTAGGATAACGTTGGTGTCTAAGCTGTGATCCTTGGTGGAGTCTCTCGGTCCCCCTGCCCTCTTGAAAGGGTTCCAGGTGAGTTTCTTATGAGGAGGCAGTCCTGCTACAGTGCCTGCTGGACTGGGCTGCCCACTGGACACTCCAGAACTGGAACTGCTGTTGGAGACGGATCCTTTGGGCCCACCCTTCGGCTGCTGTCAACACAAAGAGAAGATATTAAGAATATAGGCTGTCGACCAGTGCTGGAGCGAGGCATGGGTAGACTGGGCAATTGTTGGGGGTCTCACAAGTTAAGGGGCCCAACGATGGAAATTGAAAAAGAAATTAGAACTCGAGAAAATTGTTATTGTCTTTTTTTTTTTTAAGTTGCAGTACATAAGTCTGATATTTCATATTTTTTAATTAATTTTTTGCCTTATATACTTAATTATAGTCATTACTTATAAGGTAGGACTCTGTGAAATGAATCAAATGGCACTAATATTAAAATTCATCTTATTATTTCATGAGCTTAACAACAAGTGGTTTTATTTAACACATTTTTCTTTAGCATTTTAAGATCACCGTGGAACTTGTATTAGTTGATCAATAAATACTTTCACTTAAAACTGTATTGTATATATATATATATATACAATGTACAATGTACTTTAAAACAAATTCATAATTTCTTTCTTTCTGGACAAAAATCTCAGATAATAGATATGCTGCTATGGTTTCACAATTGAAAACATTGAGGCTGAAACCAAGCAACATAATATTAACTGTGTAACATAAATTACACAACTATTAAAACATTCACAATGCATCAACAATTGTACTTTTCTGGCTTGTACTGAATTGTACTTTACAATAGTACATTTCTGGCCAATAACTGCAACATGATGATGATGATGATGATGATGATGATGATGATGATGGGAAGAGGATGTTCTGGAGAACGATAATTTTTCCTAGAATTTTTTGTGATGAAATAATATATTTTTGCATCATTTTATGGAGCTACTTTGTCCATAAAAATATAAATATCATCACCATATACTGCTGGTTGATAGGTGGGTCATCTGTTTTTTTCAATAGACCTCACGGATTTTTTTCCTTCTAAGTGTTCCTGATCTAACCATTTCTTTTGTGGACTCCTCCCTCTTTTTCCTATGGTTTTTAACTCAATGCTGTTTTCAAGAATCTCTCTTACTTCATTCTCTTAATGTGAGAAAATCATTTCTTCTGACCTTGCTTTAGTTCATCTGCTACATTTTTTGTTTTAAAACTTTTTATAACACTTTCAGTCCTATGCCTGAGTGTGGCTCGAGTTGCCATTATAATCCCACTGAACGAAGCACCAGAAAACCACGGGTAATGCATATATAAAATTTTGTAGCTTTTAACAAGCAATGTTTGGTCTCTGGTTATGAGGAAAAACTTTATAAGGCTCCACATGATCTTCTATGTATTCAGGATCATTGCAGAGACTTCAACACAGAAGCAATCTATGTATAAATTGTTTTGTAGATAGCTTGAGCTACCAAAGACCAAGTAATGATGTACAGGTACAAAGTTCTTATTCTACTACAGAAGAGAGGTCAATTTATATGATAATACTGCACTTGATGGTAAATTATTAAGGATTCTTCCTATATCTGTTTCATTATTCTCAATACATATATAACAATAAGACATACTTATTGTTCCTAAAATAAGAAACACTGAGTTTCATTGTTAATATCACTTTTTCCTTTAACATAATTTCATTTTCTTTATATTTTGTATGAAAAAATATTAAAATTAAATCAAATGGTAAATAAACAATTTATATTCAAAAGAACACTTAAAAACAAATCAGGACAGAATCCAATCATATGTCCTGATAAATCAGGATGTCATGTAACCCTAGTCTCAGCTGTAAGACCCCATGTTGTAGGCACAGGTGCCTAAGTTTCGGACATCATACTACTATCTTGAGGAAGTTCACATGGGTTCTATCATTGCTCTTTAACCAGTGTACAGTCCACCTTGCACATTTCACGTTGAGGAAGATCAGTCACAGTCACAGTACAATGGCCAAAACATCGACTTTTAATGGAAACTTACATTTTCATTATTAAATTGTTTCAATATTATATTTTTTCTTGTGTAGAATTTATTTGTAAAATAAAAAAAGTTGTATTCAAATAAATAGTGTGCAAGTTTCAGTTAACATCCCAAATCAATATTTTCCCCCAGTAGTAAGTTTCAAAGTTTTATTTGCCATGAATTTTATAGATCTGTGTCTATTTTATCACTTGATTAAAAATTCCTCAAAATGGCTAGGATTCTGGTGTTAAAGGTTCTGGTGTTAAAGGCTCACGAAGGAAAGTTTAATTTTTATTCTTCTTTGCTGATCCCATGATGTAACTTGCAAGATGGCATAGAAATCTGTAAGGTCTTTAGTCTTTGTTGATTCCTACTGTTCAATGTTGGAACTCTTGATCCAAACACAAGTATTAATTTTGAAATCATATTACAATTTTTCTTAATTTGGTCTTAAAAATATAAATATATTTCACTCAGGCAGAAGAAAAGGGTTTCAAATTCATTCTGACCCAAAGTATTATGTTTTTTAACTCTATTAGACAAATCAGTACCAAAATTCTAAGTCTTTTAGTACTGAAAAGTGAACTTAAAAAAATTAGTTCAGAATCTCTATGGGATATTTTGAATTAATTTTACAATCTGTTTAAAACTCTTAGAACTCTTCCACAATTCATAACTCTCAACTTTTTTTTTTTATATCACCTTGCCAGCTTCCTTACAACTCAAAAAGTATTCACGCCACAGCTATGTCCTGTGGTAGGGTTTACTGTGTCTCAACCATCAAAAATTTGTAAAACATCAGACAAAATAATTCATTACACCATAGCCTGTTTCAGATAACCAAATTTTATTCCTACGATTTAACAACCTATGTCTAATTTAAAAATGTAAAATTTATATTTAAAATAATTATTTAATTTTTCCTTGACTGAACCTGAAAGTTCCTGCTTCTTGGTAAGATTGATTCTACCAATATAGCAAGATCATATATTTTTTTGAGTATTCTTTGTTTTGAAAAATGTTAAGTTTGGTTAGTTTAAATTGTTTTCCATATCACTTGAAAAATGTTTACTATTTTATGTGATGCAGAAAACAATTTATACCTTTGGTTGACAGCCTGTTCAGAAAAAAGGCTGTAATAATTGTAGTTTCAGAGAAATGCATTTCTTACCATCATTTAAAATTAATTAAATGATTTCATAGTAAAATATGATTCTCACAAGAGTGAGTAATAGTCAGGAAATTTGATAAATATGTGGGTAAGTCAGAAAATTTTGAAGATGAATTTTTCTTGTCAGTGAATTTCTGCTTTTCTGCTACTTATTCTGACAAATACCTTGTATTTAAAGAATCAGAAAAACTGTATGAGAACAGTAATGAAGCCTCTGAACTAAAACATCCACAATTTCATAACAATACATGTAGGCAGGAAAGGAACAGCCATTTCTTAAGGCTTCCAGAAATGAAAGTACATTAATACTAAATAGTATCAATGGAAGGAATAATGTCATAAAATGTCACTGAAGAATTATTTCAAAGCCAGGGAATTTCTGTGATTTCAATGGACACCCTACTTACAAAATAGTCTGTACACAGACACACTCAATACTTTCTGAAATATGCAGTTATAAAACAAATTCTCTAGCAATCTTTACCAGGAGAAAATATTGTCTTTTCTACAATTAGAAATTTTTCTAAGAATTTCTCAAATATTTCTCAGTGGAGTTTTTAAAGAAGTGTAAAGAAGAATATTGTTCTCGATTCTGTTAATGAATATACTTACTTTCAGATAATTACGATCCATTGGGGTGACAAGTTTGAGACTCAATGAGTCCCCAGCCTCTTTGATTAAGTTCACTACTTCTTCATGTGATGCCCATTTCACATCTCGGTCACCAATGGCCACAATGAAGTCTCCTTCTTTCATGCCTCCATACTGCAAATAAAAACATATAATTAAGTTAGGTGCAAATGTTTTCCATTTCATTACAAACATATCTTTTTACATAACATATGAAACATGACTCCTAAATAAATTTTAAATTGGTACATACATTTCTTTGGATTTTTTAAATAATAATAAAGTAATATATTTTAGAAATATTTACAAGATGAGAAAAGTAAAATTAGATTATTTTATGAAGATGTGCAATTTTTTCTGTTTGCTCTAGAAAGTTAAACTCATTGAAATCATTTAGAAATAATCTGATTAGAGAATCATTGAAATCATATTTATTGCACAGTGTTGTACCCAAGGGAGAAGGGCAGCTCATGGAGCTTCAGCCCCCTCCCTTAGAGTCAAATGATACACCTTTTATTAATTTTTTATACTAATGAAATTAATCATTATATCAGTTTTTATCAGTACAAATATTACATTTAGCATACTGCATTAAGTCAACAAATAACAATACATATTCAGCACCAATAATAAATTCTTTAAAAGAAAACATCAAGTTGTCTTGACACTACACCTGTAGCACCCTCCCTGAGAAATCTTGAGTGCGTGTCTGACAGTATTTTATACAAATGTTTAACTAACAAGATTTTTTAATGGTATTCTTCTCTTTTAATTTTTTTTTCCAATTCTCACACATCAAACTGCTGAGAGAGAATTATTGTTAAATTTCATTTTTGTCCATAAAATTACATTAAATTAGAAACAAAATAAATCCATAATAAAATTCATTGAGGATATAAAAATTGAAGGAGAAAGCAGATTTCCAAATAAAGACTGAACAGATGTGAGTGAATTGGTGTGTGTGTGAGTAGTAATTGGCGAATTAGTTGGTTGATGCAGGATCAGTACTTTAGTAGACAGATAGGGTTGATGGATTTATTAGTTGCTAGAGTGGGAAGAATAAGAGGATGTTTGATTGGTAGATTAAATTATTAGTTAGAGGGAGGCTGGGTAGGTATGTAGGGAAATTAATGGTTGATTGATTGCTAAGCATTTGGAGAATGGCAGGGCTGACGATGGGTTGGATGGTTGGATGTTGATGAAAAGAGTGTAGCTGTGTTTTTTCTGCCACTCATGCCGTCCAGGAACAGTAGGAGGAATAAGAGGTTGGTTGATAGATTGTTTGTTGGAAGATAGGTAGGTAGAATTAATTGGCTGGATGGTAGATCAGTCACCGGATTGACCAATGGTGTGAGAGTGTGTGCACTCAATGGTCAGTTGGTTGCAATGTAGAGGCAGAGGGCTGTGGCATTCATGTGGTGGGCTGTATGGTTGGCTGTCGCTGAACGTCAACGAGGAATACTGGGAGAAAAGCGAAGTTGGAAGGCAGATTGGTTGGAGAGCGGGAGGAGTGCGGGTGGGTCGGTCGGTCGGTCGGTCGGTCGGTCGGTCGGTCGGTCGGTCGGTCGGTCGGTCGGTCGGTACGAATTGTGCGCCATTCGGCTGGCAGGCAGCGCCGCGCCGCCATTCGGCTGTCAGGCGGGTTGCAGGCGAATTGTACTCACGTCGGCGAGGCTGTCCTGGTCGACGCCGGCGACAATGACGGGCGCGTCGCCGCGAACGCTGAAGCCGAAGCCGTCGGCGCCCGCCCGCTGCAGCTGCACGCTGCGTGGCGCCGTCCAGTGGTGTTTGGCCGAGAATATGGCGACGGGGCCCAGCGCGCGGAACAGGTCCTCCACGCGGTGCGCGCCGAAGTCCGGCGGCGTCAGCGACAGCTGGAACTTGGTGGACGCTGCAACATACAACTCCAGTCAGCTCTCGCCTCGAGATAAGCCCCAACTTTTACCACGTAATACACAAATACACGCATAATGAACAGGCCGAAATAACTAATCTGCAGGAAAAAGAATAACTAAAACAAATTTCATGGATTATTTTCAAATAATGTATTTTATTTAAATATCAAATAAATATTTTTAAAGAATTACTTGACTTTACTGGGAAATGCATAATTAAACGAAACTATTTAAAACTATATATTTATAATAAACTTCAAAACAATCTTGAAATTATCTTAACTTACTCTCATCAATATGATTAAGAATACTTCGCCATGAAAATTGATAAGTGACGAACGGTGTGACTGGGTTTCTCTAACTTCTATGTCATTGCTTTCCGGGAAAATTTTATTTCGCTTGAAGAAAACGGATCAGAATGCCTTCCTATAAAGTTACAACAATGATTCAGTGGTGTTCAACATACTATTCTTGGGAAATGATACCGTCAAAGCTCGCTATACATACGCCATACACATGACATTTTCCCAGTCGAAGGTTTGGTTAGTTTTCGCATATCTGCTTGTTTTTTTTAGTTGAAATTGGAACTTTATCGATCTTGCCCGGCAGTCATTTTCCGAAGCTCCTAAAGCGCTCAATGATTTGCACAACAGCTCTGCCTTAGTGCGTAACACGCGCGTTCATTAAGCAAATTGTATTTGCGCTTCCCTAATTTAGACGCGTTTCCCCAATTAATGTGAAAATGCACTTCGTTAACTGTCGGCCCGTTTGTTAAGGTACTGCTCCGGCATTCACGGAAAGCTACTCAGAGCAGCCGCCCGCTAGAATTCTTCACCAGACAGCGACTGAATTCGACCTAGTTGACAAACTATAGTGTCGAAAATCCTGCCATCGTCGGGACTTGAACCTAGAACCTCCCGGTCAGAGGGACTACAGTGACATCAGTTGACGCTCCGAGCCATCTCTCCCGGAGGGTTGGTACCGGTACCCGAGCGTTGACAGAGCTGCAAGGGGGTAGGGGGAAGTACTCACGCTGGACGCGCGGCGGGTCGAGCACCTCCCGGAAGTCGTCCTCGCGCTCGGCCGCCGTGTAGGCCTCGAGGGCGCGCTGGTGGGCGGCGCGCAGCACGGCGGCCAGGGCGGCCTTGCCCTTGAGCTCGCGACTCATGCGCTGCAGCCGCTGCGTCTCCTCGTGCCGCAGCAGCGCCTCGCGCAGGTGCGCGCGCCCTGCCACAACACACATCAGAAGATAGAGAGAAGTTACTCCAAGATGGGACCAGATTGACAGGGCGCGCAACAAATCAACCTCATGTAGGATGATGACACTACGAGAGTAGTGTCCAAACTATTTACAAGCGAGACAACTGCTTACGAACAAATTGACAAATTGAGCGCATAGGCATAATCTGCAGGTTTGCTGCCACCATTAGCCCAACAAAAACTGTCAAAGATGTCCGTTCTTAAAATAATCTCTCTATTGTATGGGTAGTGGGTGTATATCTAGAGGGGTGGCGGTGTTCGTGGCCAGTTTGAACTTGAGATCTGGCGCCGACTTATATGTTCCCCTTCCAGGTACCGCCGCCAGCGAGGTACAGCTCCAGAAAGGACAAGCTCTAAGCTCCCAAC
>BOPP01000021.1:8999137-9111518 GCA_017312745.1 Gryllus bimaculatus
CGGCTACACTGCTTTACACCACAGAGATAATAATAATATTAATGATGATAATAATAATAATAATAATAATAATAATAATGATAATAATAATGATAAATTAAATACCATTCTTCTAGGTTTTATTATTAATATTATTTATATTATTATTAATATTGTTTATTATATTATTATTATTATTATTATTATTATTATTATTATTATTATTATTGTAATATCTTTTTATAAGACCAGTAGCATTTCACTGAAAGTTTAACTATTTAAGCAGACAATAAACACATACTCTACACACAGAAGCCATCACTACTAAAACCAATGAAATTTCTTGAACTTGAACATTAATCTCACAAGATACATTTTTAAGGTCCATTCATAATAAAAAAGTTAATAAAGACGCGAGGACATAAACAAGTGAATTAACAAAAACATGACCATGCCATTTGCAATTATACTCTCGTACAGTCAACATTAACATTATGTTATTTATAATTAGTTAAAAGTACATTTGGGATGGATTTTTAAGAAAAAACTTATTTTACTCTTTTGACATGGATATTGAAAATTATACACCGTTTATTTTTGAAATTTTAAAATAAGCCCTCAGTCGCAAGTGTTTAAAAAACAACAACTTTCTAGGAATACAATAACTTTAAGCGACAAATGTCACGCCAGATCTAGCATTTGAATTTTTTATACAGAAAGTGAGCCTTTGGCTTGGAAATGAAATGGTTTTAGACGCGGAGACGACCAAAAGGACAGAATATCGAAATGAATACGCCAAAGACACTTTTGTACGAGTTGCTCACATTCGTTTGTAAAACGAATTCATGGAAACGTAATTTATGTCCTTGAAATCTTTCTCAACGCGATCCGGCAGCAATATTGATTCGAGTCACCCCCATGCATAGTGCTACTACAGTACCATCACCGCAAACAACCACTGGCATGAAAGCAAAAAACGGTAAAATTATGTCAATTTACACCTGCCTAAAGAAATTACATAACCTATTTGCGCCTTTTCACAATTAATGCTAAGCGTATAAACAGGAGGTTTTGTAGAGGTTACATATCCGGGGTTAGAGGGTGAGTGAATTGATTTCGAGGCCAAATAAATCTATTGTGTTTTCGTTTTCCGTCATCTTTCCTTGTAAAAAGACACAAATCATGTTGCTACGAAAACTTGACAAAATTTCTTTATTTCAATACGCGATAAGTGCACACTGAAAAAAATCACAGTGCTTCCTCTTATATTTTGCCAGAAAATGTACCTTCAATTCGCCACATTTTGACAAGATCAGCGTAGGGAATTCACATTCTTCTTAACCCTCGTACCATATTTGGGGTCTCTTTGGACCCAACAATCATTCATTTGTTAATATTTTTTGGAAATTTGCAGGATAATTTCAGTACTTTAGATATGCACTTATTAAGCACCTATCAAACCATTATTACAAACTCTTTTAGAGATTTATTTTTTTCGTTAAATGGGACCAGCTAAGGTATAGTCTATAGTTTTCCCATTCTTTTACAACCTATTGTTATGGATTAAAAACATATTGTCATGATTAAAAAAAAATACCACTTCTAGTTGACAGTAAAGCTTGGGGTCCAAAAAGACCCCAGGTATAGTACTTGATAGAGAAAATCAGATGTGGTACGAAGGTTAAAAGGCGGATGCGGCAAGGGAGAGGCACCCACCTGCGCGGCCTCCTGCGCCAGGTCCAGGCTGGCGTCCAGCGAGCGCGGCTCGGGCGCCTGCAGCTCCAGCTTCTCCAGCAGGCACTCGCGCGCCTGCGCCTGCAACACCCCACCGCACCGAACCTTCACACCGCTGCCCACTCAGGCGGCGCCACGCAAACACAGCACTCATTAGGGAGACTTAAGTGGGTAAGTATTACTCTTACACTCACATTAAAACAACAATAAAAACGATTAAAGAAAGAAGTAACGTTAAAATCATCGTTCACTTTCGAAGAAACATACGCAAATTTTATTGTTATTTACAAAAAAAATTTTAAGGCAATAATATTTAAGTTTATGTAACCATAAAGATCATAATGTTTAAAACGTATTCTAGCACTTGAATGATAGAACTTTATTAGCAGCTTCTTCAGAATCGCTCTTTACAGTTAAAAGAACTTCTGAAAATGGTTTATTATTCACAATTCCTTTCTCAAACTGCCATTTCCCTGTATTTAACCATTTTCTCCTTCTCATCATTTTCCTTCTTATACCTCATTTGTCCTCTCAATCCTTATCACAATTAATTTTCTTTCCCAATTTGTTCGTTTGACATCATTCGTAAGATGTTTTAAAATGGCCATACACGGGTCGTTTCTTGTCAGTTTTAGGACGACAGTGTTATCGATGGATTATACACACTTGCCAGTTAACACTCACAAGTGTTCACACGTTACTGACGACACTATTGTCCGAAACGGACGGGAAACACTGCCAGTGTAAAGGCACGTTTACTTTCCAGATCTAAGTTGTCCACTCGATTACTTGTCCACGATGTTTGTCTTCGCTATCCTAAGGAATTTCGTCAATTCATTTTCTAAGATACTTGTCATAAGAAGTTTCCTTAAGTTCTTTTCTCGCCTAACTCACGTTGACCTGTCGATTTTTTCCACAAGACGTTCGTCGATTCCTTTCTTGAGATGTTTCCCTTTCATGTCCTAAGAAGTTCCTTCAAATTATTTTTAAGGCGTCCCTTCCTCTATCGCAAGCTGACCTCTCGAAACCCTTCTCCCAATGACACCATTCCTGTCCTAATGGGTTTCTTCGATCTCCTCCAAGTCTCCTTTCCCTTCTCCAATAAGACGTCACAATTCCCTTCCCAAGATATCTCCTTTCTCTATCCTAAGCTGTTTCCACAAATCCATTCCAAAGGCATTTCCTTCCAAGGCCAAAGTAGCTTCCTAAATTTCTTTGTAAGATGTTTCTTTCCAAACCTCACGTCGATCTGCCGATGATCCCCCCCCCCAATACGAAATTATCCCCTCTAGTGCTCACCATCCGTCGCCCCAACCCCGGCCTTGTTATCCGTATTGCTTTACTACGCTCCGTGAAGTATCGTAAGCTAAGCAATTCGAGACACCACGGATTCCCGGGTGACCGTCTTGGAACCCCGGTTACCAACAGCGCCAGGCCCCTGGCCGAAGGGATAAAAGGCATTGACTGACCGTGGCGTTACGAGACAAACAACTGAAGGAGGATTATTCCAATGTATGTACGCTCAATGCCCCAAAAGGGCTAACGAGATCTGTTGCGCAAAAGACGCAAAGAATAAAATCTACATATATGATTTGGGCTGTCCGGGTGACGCCGCGTCGGAGGCTGAGGTATCGACGCTTCGACCAAAATATCGCGGTCTTCTTGAGGGCTGTAGTACCGGCACTACAGCTCTGAAGAAGACCGCGATATGTTAGTCGAAACGTCGGCACCTCATCCTTCGACGCAGCGTCACCCGGACAGCCCAGATCACGACTCCGGCCGCGGAAGCCTACTACATGGTCCACGTACACCTTCCCCCGCCGCGCCGCGAGCCCCGCGCTCGAGCACGTACCAACATGAGCTGCACGAGCATTCCGAGCATGGCCGGGCCGAGGTCCATGCTGGGCGCGTTGGTGAAGTTCTCGTGGATGTACTGGAAGACGCCCGCGGCGCGCAGGAAGGAGTCGACGGCGGCGTCGAGGCCGCGCGGCGAGGCGCGCTCCTGCTTGGCGCCGATCTGCGTGTACACGGCGCCCATGTTGAACAGCACGCACGCCTTCTCGAACGCCACCGTGCGCTGGCAGCTCGGCACGCCCGTCAGCGAGTCGTACCTGCGCAAGCACGCGTTCGCACGCCTTTAGACGACGCCGAAATTGGGAAACTGGTTCACAGAGACAGTATAGGAGAAATTGGCTCTAAAAAAAGTTGAAGTATAGACCCCGTAATTACAATTTAACGAAGGGGATGAAATAAGATGTAAAATTATTTATACGAAACTAAGAATTATTAAGCAAAGAATCGAATTTCATGAAAAGAATCATTGGATGTTCTCTCGAAAATGTATTTTGAATTGATCAGGCAAATTCTGCTAAGATATGTCAATGGTTATACTGATGTGTGATGTAACAAGTTTTTATCATTTTTATATTATCTCGTTTCAAATAAAAATCCTAATTGATAATTCTAATGGAAGATGAACTATTTAAACACTTCAGATGGATAGCCAAGGGATGGCAAATGAAATAATACATATGAATATAACAATACATATAAAATCACCCCTTTCTTCTTTGCCTATCCAGTTTTTGTATTTTTTGAAACAGGCTTCACAACAGAAATTCATTTCACTGCCCTTCTACCATATTCAGAAATGTTTTCAACTATTTAAAAAATGTGTGATGTAAATTCTTGAAATTTGGCCACAAAGTTTATGTCTGAGTTTTAGTTAACTGCAACTGTGCTATTATGTCCTGTACATGATGTTCCGTGGAAATGAAAGGCAAAGCATTGCAAGAAGAACAGGAATAAATAAAAATCGTAATAATATGGAATTTGCGTCTGTTCATAAAACAGTGAAATAATATAGAAAGAAAATGTATTGTATACTCACGTCCACAGAAAATATGAGGAAACTACTTTTAAACCTAAAAATTGCAACTTTTTTCTGGATTTGAGGTTTTTACATGGACAATTTTGGCACTTAAAGGCAAATTATGAAAATTACGTTATTCTTTCGTATTAAAAATCTAAGTAAGTGTCAAAAACAGTAATTCCTTAACGCATTAATTAGGCAGATAAAAAACCTATATCATACCTTGCAATTACACTGATATGACATGTAACGATTTCCTAATATAAATATTGTAAATCCCATGTAATTTCTGAATGTGATTGTAGTTTTCTAAGCGATTGAAATACGGTAGAGATGCTCAAAATCGTTACTTACAACAACAAAAACTCGATTCTAAATTTCCTTTTCATTACACCAAAATTAGTCAACATACACACACACACACACACACACACTCAATCATCCACACACACCTCACACACACACACATCACCACACAACACAATAATATATATATATATAATATATATATATATAATTATATATATATATAATCGTTACTTCACCTTCAACGTTCAGCACCTTGTTCTACAAATGCTAATTATTCGATGTCTAATTACTTTTGTAATGAAGTGTAGAAAAAAATCGATCATCATTAACGAAGATAAAATGTTTTCGTCTCACTGTTGATACGGAAATTGGATGTTCTGTAAAGAGGACCGTACACAAGCCACGGATTTATTAACCAATTTACCATTATGTTCCTCCCAAATTCAAATTTTTAATCTTCAAAAACGCGCCCATTAGATCAAATTATTTGAACTTTCAAGAATATATAACGGCAAAAGTGCGTACTTGTATCGCGTTTTGAGATTCATTATTTAACAACAATGTTACAGAAAACATTTCACTTCGTATTCGAAAAACAATCACGATTATAAGGAGTACTATTTTCTTTAGTACCTGTCAGGCAGTAAATTCTACTGTGCTTACATACGCAAACGAAAATACGAGACGTCCGGTGCTTTCTGATGCCCATTTAATCTTCGGCATTTACCCTTAGATAATCTCAATAAAGAAAGTTCGCGAAGTGTGAATGGCGATTCATTATTTGGCATGAGAGTGCACTCCCGGCCGCAGAGAGACTGAGGTGAACCAATTTACAGCGAATTTTCAGCATTGACCTCCACCGTTCAGACCAGACGAACATTCTTCCTGGGTCCCAGAACACTTTCAGTGGTCGTACGAATCTCCCACGTGATGAACAGCTGACAGCCCTTTCCAGCACAATATTAGCGAAAAGGAATAATATGTGTTTTAGAGGTCATTTGAATTTCTTTGAACTAATCGATTCAAACACTTTGAACTGTCCTTATATGAAAAATCTAAATTATAAAGTAGGAACATTATGTTTCATTGCGAGAATAGAATTCTTAGATTATAAGTCATGGGATAGTTAAAAAACAGCAGAGCAGACGTGAGGTGTTCCAGTTAATGACTCAACACCACTGAGCATTCTATCTAAAAATATTTCTTCTACTGGAACCATTCTCGTGCGTACATTGTTTTTAATGAACAAAAGTTTAAGTGACAATGCAAAAGTTTAGTGATATGTACAAGAAAGAAACGCCTAGACATTGCAGGTCGAATAATTCTGATCCTGTTTAGGAATCTTCTGCTAGTATTTTAATCGGTGTATAGCTGAACTGTGAATATGAGTTAATTTTCTCACCAAATTCCACATTTTCTAGTATCATTTGCCTTTCATTTATAAACTGGGAATCGCAACATTTGACAGACGATTTCTTGAGAAATTCCCAAAATTGTTGGAAGATTAAATTTGAATGATTAACTGAGAATGGTGGCGGTTTTTGCCTGGTTAATTTCTTCCCAAATTTTCCCTAAATTTTCGACCAAGCTCTGCTGTCCAAAGTTTGAGGACCTGGTGACGGAGGGCGTTCCACCTCTTAAGAACCAATCCGCTGGCGCTTGGACGCGGCGCTTCTTCTCATTACGACTGTCTTCTCCAATTCGCAATTACCAGTATTACTCGAAATTGCTTTCTAATTACGCGTAGTTACTCGCGCTTTTAATAGCAGTCGTACCGCGAAACACATAATAGCGCTCGCCGCGCGTCGTCACGTCGCGCCCGCTCCCGCGACCCTCGGACGGCGGGGCACGGGGCGAAGGCGGCGCGGCGGACGGCGGGTTCGGTGGTAGGAGTTACGGGCGGGGCGGAGCAGTGCGGTGGCGGTGGCGGTGCGGGGCAGAGGGAGGAGGGGGGTGAGTCGCGGCACGGCTCTGGTGTCAGGGCAGACAGGGGTTGGGGCGGGGAACAGAGGTGGAGCGGGGCAGAGTGCGGGGAGGCGTCGCCCAGGGCGGGCAGAGGGCGGGAAGCCCGGGGCGGGACTTGGCGTGGCGGAGGTGGGGGCGGACTGGAGACGGAGCGAGGTGCAGGCTGGGAAGAACTAGGAGACGGTCGGCTCTGGACGGCGGAAGTCATCTCTGCAAATCCGCAATACATTGTTTACTGCAGGCTTTCTTTGCTACGAAGGGGCCGAAGAAACGGAGGTGCGGAGTGATGAGTGTGCAAGAGTGTCGAGAAGTGATGGTGTGAGGAACGTTCTCACAAGGCGGTATCGGTAGGTAGTGTGGAAGAGGGAGTCGGAAATGATGGGATCCGAAAGGTGTGTCGAATGGCGGGGTCGGAAATAGCGGGTCGGAAATGGCGAGGCAGGACGGCGGGCCGAAGGCGGTTAGAGAGGGGTTGGGGCGGGAAACGGAGGTTGGAGCGGACCAGAAGGGCGAGAAGGCGGTTGGAGGCCGGGGACGGGACTTGGCGTGGCAGAGGTGGGGCGGGACAGGAGATGGGGCAAGGTGCAGGCTGGGAAGTGAAAGGAGACGGACGGCTCCTGGACAGTGGAAGTCATCTCTGCAAATCCGCAATGTTTACTCAGACTTCTTTGCTAACGAAAGGGCCGGAGTGACAGAGTGCGGAGTGATGAGGTGCAGAGTGTCAGAGTGGGTGGTGTCGTGAGGAACGGTCCTCACATGGCGATATCGGAGGTAGTGTGGAAAGAGGGGGTTTGGAATGGTGCGGTCGGAATGGCTTGGGTCGGAATGCTTGGGTCGGAATGGCGGGTTTTAAATGGTGGGGTCGGAATGGCGGAGTCGGAATGGGCGGAGTCGGAATGACGGAGTCGGAATGGAGTCGGAATAGTGGAGGGAGCCGGAATAGCGAAGTCGGAATCGCGGAGTCGGAATAGCGGAGTCGGAATGGCGGAGTCGGAATGGCGGAGCCGGAATGGCGGACCGGAAGGGTTCTTGGACGGAGTGGCGCGGTCCGCAGTGACCGGGTGATAGAGTTAGCGAGTACACAAAGTATATAAAGTACCCAAAAATAGCTATACACCATTAAATATTCATATGGATTTAAAATCGTATTCCCCGCGAGCAATGATAACATTCTATGTTTCTGAAAAGCTACCGCGAATTCTTGAAAACAGTTGTTTTGGCAACTGACAGTTTCTTCTAAAAGTAGCAATTGCTTCGAGCGCGAGTGCGACAAGCGTGCCTTCCGAGCCCAGCAGCGCTGCGCCACACGCGAGGAGACCTGCGCCCGAGAAGAGGAGCTCAGAGGTGCCGCGCCGGAACGGTGCGGCGTAAACCTTCGCTGGAATGCAGCGGCGGCGAAGGAGGAGGAGAAGGTTAAGGCGAAGATAACAGAAAGCAGGTCGGCCTCCGCCCACCAGAGCTGGTAAAGGATATGACAGCCGTCGATGTGAGCGCGTGTCTGGTGTGTACATGTGTGTGTGGGCGAAGAGAGTGGCAAACATACATGCAGGAAAGAAAAAGAGAGCAAAGAATAGGAGAGAGAAAGGGGTAGGATGGAGAAAGGGTTAATAACAAATATGAACGAAATATATATTACAAAATGACGAAGATGATCTACAGACGTCCGCATTTCTCCGCTGCTGGCTCGAAGGATTTTTCCTTTCTGTAAGTCATTTTGTATTTTGTCCTGCTATCATGACCTTCATGTTATCATTCCTCTTTCGCAAGCTCTCCAAGTCCTCCTCTCCATTGGCGATTTTCTGGTAATCCATTACAAAATTCATTTTGGTCATCTTTTTTTTTTATCCATGAACTGGTGTGTCCATATCGCATCATTTGGCCTCCGCCCAATTTTCGTTAATACTTGTCTCCTACGAAATAATGTATCCTTGGAGAGGGTAACAGATGGGAGTGGTAAAAAACAATGTAAAGCTTTAATGATGAGAATTACGGAGAAATAACACGAAAAAGGTAAAAAGCTATACAGGAATAACACGTGTATAAGAATCGAGAATCAAGGGGAAGATAACCATGAAAATAATACAGTAGAGAAGAAGCGCCGTGGAAAATGTCTACTAAACAAAGCAGGTGCAGGATTCACTGCGAGGGCGAAAAGGTCAAAGTGACTCGTGGCCGGCTGGGCGGAGGAATGCGTCTCTGACAGCTCTGACGCGACGAGAGGTTGAGGGAGTGGAGGAGGCGCGGCGGATATGCGACCGCAGAGGAGAGCGAAAGGGGAGTGGAACTGAAAAGAGACGGCGGGTGCGGCGAAGTGAGGGCGTTGGTGAGGATGCTCGGTGAGGGAGGGGCGGATGGAGAGGAATGAGGCTAAGAATGGGGCGGGGCGGGGTGGGGTGAGCTGGAGTGGTGGGGCTAGGAGTTTAGGGCGGGGAAGGACGGGTTCGAACGAGATGGGGCCCATCGACATGGAACGTGACGGAACGGGGTGGGCGGCGCAAGAGACCGCACTAGAGGTGACTGTTCGGGGCGAGATAGAGCGGGGAGTGCGAGGTGGGTTGGTCTGGGAGGGGTGGGGAGGCGCGGGAGGGGGGGCGTGTGTAGATTTACGGCGCGAGCGCGCGAGAGGCAGCGGTGGCGGCGGCGTCGAGCGATCCGGGAAAGCGCGGAGCGGCGCGTCCCGTTAGCCGCGAGTGCGCGAGCTGGGTCACCGGTCTCCGTCTCCGTCTCCTCCCACCCCGCGCCTCCCCGCACAGCAGCCCCACAAGCGCGTCGTGCGTTGGGCGTCGGGCGACGGGCACATGCGGCGAGAGCCAAGACTCCCTTCTCACCCCTGTTTATCCATTGCGTTTTTTTATTGTTTTCCTATTCATGGTATTTAGATAGTTACACCCATTGCGGTACTCGAGTGTTGTTTATCAGAAAGGCTAGGGGTCTGGAATCAAAATAAAGAAATAAATTTTTACTGTAACCAGCTTGGCTTTTAGAGGAACCAGCAAGCTCGATTAATCGTCTCCAAAGACACGTACGTAAAACTAGGCATGTATGGCACAACGTGGTGAACTGCTGAGAAGCTTTGTCAGTGTGTCACGCATGATGCAGATACATCAAAGTAACTAAATCAGGTCTTTAAAAATAAACGAAGGAAATGTCACTGTCACATGAGGTGCTTATAATATTAATCCAATATTTCACACAGTAGATTTCCTTATGTGCTCATAAAACATTTAAATATAGCATTTTATATTATTAATAACTTTCTGATATTACCTCATCATGAAACGCTGTATTTCAAACATCATCGCGTAGCTACATCAAATGTTTTTCTCCTTTTCGCAGTTAATTTTTACATCCGTGACTAGATTATTGGTACGTTTTTTTAAAGCAAATTTTTATACAAAAAAATCGAAATTTTGACTCGTCTCTTACTTTCCAAAACAGTGCACTTCTTTCAAACAAGTTTATAAGTGATTCCCACACAATGTTCCTGGTTATCAAATCATCTCATTCCGGAAGGAATGAAATGCACGCAGACCCTCACATATTACATAATAAGTTATGGTATGGAATGCAAACCCATTTTATTTTCTCGCTTTACGAATACTTCGTAAGAAGTGAAAGTTATGTAATCGTGCGCCAGAAAGCGACATTTTTTTATTTCATAGCGGAAAATTATTGCTAAGAATTCGTCACGAAGTTAATGAATATATTTTATAGCAACAAATAATGCATAAAGTATTTTAGGACATGAACTACAGAACAACTATGAGAATCATCTTCTTTGAGACTTGGTTTCTTTTTGAACTATCTAAGCAGTAGCAAGACTTTCCCCGTTTCCTTCCGCCTACTTGGATATTACAGAGATAAACGTGGCTGAAGCAAATACATTATGCCCATTTTATTCAAGAAAGTATTGCACCCTAATCACAACGCACATTTGAATACTTCTCCGTGGAGTTCAAATGGAATTTCGTCACTCTTCCATAGACATGCTTGCGTGCTCCTTGGCGGATCCCATCCCCCCTCTCCGCTCCCCACTCAGCAAGGCATTTCTTCGCGCCGGGGAGCCAATGGAGTACAGAGATTTACAACGACCTTCCCGGACCTTGATCACAATTAAAGTGACCTCACCCAAGGAAGGCGAACAGCCCTGATTACGTTTAACTACGTTTCGCTGAAAGTAACCTTTCATGACCTCAATCAGAGGTCTATCAAAATCAGGTCTATCGAGTAATAAAAATGTTAGAGAATGGTAATTTAGCGCACATTTGTAATGAAATGAAGCGTTACTGTTCCCAAATTAAGAAACGTACAGGTATTTATTTTGTATTTATTGAAGCTCCATCCGTTATTAGTAAAAATATTTCAAATAATAGTTAACTATTTTTAGAGCAGAATTCATATTTGCAGAACACATTCTTGGAAAGTCGTCTTCCGCCCACACGCTACCTTCTATCCCCAAACTTATACACAATGAAACGTTACACAAGGCAATTTTATTGTACAATATAGTTAGATGGATATATATATATATATATATATATATATATATATATATATATATATATTGTGTCTGAGTAGTAAGTATAATTTGCATAGCGTTTAATACATGTGTGATTTTCGTACATTAAATGAATTTGTTTTAATTTATTAATTGAATTTGAACTACTAGATATATTAGTAGTTATTTCGTATGATGGTCGGATGTTGCGGGGTTTCCAAATGTTTGAATAAAAAAATGTTCTTATTCAGTGTGTGTGTGTGTGTGTGTGTGTGTGTGTGTGTGTGTGCGTGCGTGCGCGCATTATTGAGAGCCCTAGGGGCCGACTGGTTCCTTATTTCCTCCATGTGAAAGGAGCACTAAGAAGGGGCCTCAGGCAATTTGGAGGAAGCGATGAATTATTTCATTGCTTTCCTCTCCCGGTCAGAGTGCACAGGGCCTATCAGCTCTATAAGTAACATCTTTCAGTTTAGAACGTCAACACCCACCACTCAGCACTACAGAACCAATACATCAGATCCTTCCCCAACCATGGAGGCTGCGACATTTGTGCGCAAAATACAAATGGGACTTGCCTCCATTAGGATTCAAACCCAACGCCTTGAGCGCGAAAAGCAAACACACCTTTCATGAGCGATTCTCTGCCGTGTTCCTCCACTGAGCATAGATTTTGTAAAATTTAAATTCTGCTTTGTTCACAATTAGTTCTACAAGAACTCCATTGCAGTAGAGCGGAGGTGAAGGTATAAGATCGGCTTTAACGAAAGCAAAGCCGTTCACTTGCAGGTCGAAGTGTTTCACTCTACCTTTATTGCCTGTGTCTTTAACTATGAATAATTTTCTAGTAAAAACCAGTATATTTAAAAAATATTTCATCACTTAACAAAACTACATTTTTTAGATGTGTATTTTTTCTTGTGCATCAACGATATTGAGTAAAACAAAATTGCAATAAGGAAACACGATGCCTTTTTTGAATAAACAATTCTTTTGTCTCTACAAGAGTATGAACTTGTGTAAATAAACAATAAAATAAATGTGAATAATTGTTGCGCTACGTTCACTCATCTTTGTTCATGTCATGTACCTATCTTCCTCAGAATGAACTCATCCAAGTATCTGTCGCTAGCATAATTCTAAGTCATTAGGCTCACATTCAAATATAATTACCATTGTGCCCAATATAAAAGAGGAATAATAAGTATCGCGAGATTAAAATATAAAATGGTTTCAAGTCGGAAATCATGAAACTAGAGACTTGCTGGAGAAAAACTCAGTGTTTACTGCCGGGATTTTATGGACATATGTCTGAAAGCATAATTCCTAAGTAAATATAAGGAATAGAACTTGGTCGCTTCTCGTTGAGTTTAGCGAATAATTTATTCCACCTAACAGCATTCACATCGCTTCCTTTCCCCGCCGGAGCGCCCGACGCGACTCACCACTCGAAGTAGATGCCGAGCGAGCGGTCGGGCGGGAAGAAGCGGCGCTCCACGAAGTACAGCTGGTTGTAGTACTGGCACAGCAGCGCCACGCCCGCCGCGTCGCGCCGCGGGGTGCGCACCGCTTGCCGCACGTCCATCAGCTCCGCGATGGCGTCCTCGTAGCGCGAGCCGTCCTCGCTGTAGTGCTCCAGGATGAAGTCCTGCCACAGATTAACATCAGCATCAACAACAGCCCTCTACATCAACATCAGCATCAACAACAACCCTATACATCGCCGGCCTGGATAGCCGAGGTCGCTAAGGCTGAAGGGCCGTAGCTGCTTCGGCTCGAAGGGTCGCGTATTCGAATCCCGCTTGGGACATGGGTATTTGTGGGTGTTCGTGGTGTCCATACGTGTTCTTCCTACTGTTAAAACAATCACAGTGGCCGCTATAAGACCCAGTTGTTAAAAAACAACCTAACAAAACAGTTTTAAAAGTGCTCTCTACATTTCCAGTATCAAAAGTAAAAGACAATTCGAGTTACCGAGCATTGTGGCGTGAATGTTAATTTGAAAATTCAGATTCTCCATCAAACCCACACTCCCTCGCGACATAGGAATATTTCGAATATTAAATGCAAAAGAAAATTCGAGTTACCAAGTATTGTATTGTGAGCGTTCATTTCAAAATTCAGAGGACCCTCTATATCTCCAATATCAAATGAGAAAGAATATTCGAGTTACCGAGTACTGTGATGTAAGTATTAAAGTTTGAATTCATAGGTAGGTAACGCTGGTGAACGAAAATTCGAGATATGATGGATTCAATTTATCGAAGTTTGAATTATTGAGGTTCAATAATTTTTGTACTGTCCAAAACTGAAAAAAAAAGTATAAACCTGGGCTACTCCCTACCAAAGAGAGACAGAAAAAAATCCAGTTTTATTATTATTATTATTATTATTATTATTATTATTATTATTATTCAATAGATGGGTGAATTTGGGAAATTAGAATGTATAGGGAAGGGAAGTATCATGAAAAATATTTCAAATGCCAAGAGTTTAGAGTTCCCATGATTCTGTTTTAATAATGAAAAATAAAACTATGAGAGAAGTTAACACCAATGTCTGTATTTGTCAAGTAGCATAAGATAGGAGCAGCCTGGTGCCCAAAAGCACGAGCGACCTAACTACTAGTTCAAAGGGTCATGATCTCGACTCCTACTTGAGTATCGGCTCGGTTATTCACCTTTCTTGATCCCCTTTCATATCTCATAATTCATCTCGTCGGCTTACAGATGTTGTAATCATCCACACGGCTACAGAACTCGCTCTGCCCAGCTCAAATATTGCCAAACATACACACCATGTGTGACTGAGAAAAAGTGCGTTTCGTTCACAAGGCCTTGTGGGTCACTTGCCACCTGGCCCAAAGTTCATCGAAATTGAATAGGAAAAACGTCCGCGTGCTTGTGTAACTGATTAAATCCGGTTCCGCCGTGCGCAAAGGCCTCTGGAGGTTGCCAGCGTAAGTACGACACGGGCACTGAGTCACGTTGTGTTGCGTAGTGTGATTCAAGGCGCCGGGTTAGCAGTGTGGGGAGTCCCCTCGACAGTAGGAGAAGGAAGCAGCGTCACGACCAAGTGCTCAAGCCTTGAGTCCAAGTTTAGACCCATGAACGACGGAGACACACTATATTTCACGTCAGAGTACGTTCTACCAATCCACTCCCGTCTCCATTATTTTGATTTTCGCTTTGACTTTCTTTTCAAAATCCATCCAATTATAGTTACTAGTTTTTATTATAGTTCTTTTCTATTTTTCGTGAGTTCACAGCACGTGAAAAGTGTAGGACACGTCCCTTACCGTAATCTATTATATGAAATCGACCAAAGAAATTTCATAAAAGATTTTGAAATCAATAAGACTAGACCAAGAAATTTTAAGAAAAAGTGTCGTAATATTTTAATCCTACATTTCTTGCAGCGGTTCTTCAGTGATCTAGAATTAATATTATGAATATTTAACGGAATATGCAGTAGTTCCCAGTCTACGAATATTAGTCAATAACTGACAACTTGAATATCTGACTTATTTTGTTTATAAAACTTATATTTTTCTATTTTTCATTCGCCCTACTATTGCCTTACGTAAAAAAAATCACAAGCAGATTTCTGAAATTCTCACAATAAAACATTCCAATTTAAACCTCAGAAAACCCACCGAATGACCATTTAAAAAATCGAAACACGTCGAACGCTGGCAGCAAAAACGCTAGGACAAACGCGCGCTCTATTAGGGAAACGGGTTCCGGGAAGGCCACGAGGGCACGGGCCCGCTACCGGAACGGAACACCACAGAAGAGGAAGCCGCGGATTTTTCTCGGAGGAAGAGGTTAGGGGGCTACGAGGAAAGGAGACCCCAAGAGCCGGGAGGCTGTGTCATCAGGTGAATGCTCTTTCGCGCTCACATAAATCCGCGTTTCCCACCGACCTGACTTTTTTTTAAAGATAGAACGCCAGGGTCAAGATTATGTAGTTCAGTTACTCGCAATAAATAAAACTAGTTTCAACTTAATTGATTTTTAATATTATTTACAATAAATTGATTAAGTTAAGTCAGTGCTTAATTTTTCAAAGGGCTAAAATGAGCGCGCCTCTGGCTTTTTGAACGAATTTTTTGTTTGAAAATGTAAAAACCAATATCCGACTGGTTATTTTATTGCACGAAATTGATTCATTATAACACCTTTTTATTAATGTACATAACTTAAAGACATAATAGGTCATTATAGAGTTCAAACAATAGAATAGAATCAAAAAGAATGAAAATTTGATTTCACATTGAAAATAGGGTAAATTTCTTTACAATTAATAGGTAACGTACAATATAATAGCACAAAATAAAAACACGGGTTCAATTTCCTTTAATCTGGTAATGCCCAAATTACATACAATTAAATACTGAAACATGTTTCATTGTTAGTCTATCTAATTAAAATAGTTTGCAACATTAGCAATTACTGCCAGTAAATGAATTTACATCAGTTTAAAATTAACAACAAAAACCGGAGAATGAACACTTCTACATTTTGCCGCGACAGAAAAGAGAAATCCTCTCCAAGATTATTGTGAGACATTCAATTTTGTTCTTTTGTATTGCTGGGCAGGGGGAATTTGCCTCTCACATTAAATGTGAGAACCTCCGTTCTATAATGTCAATAGCAAACGGAAAAGACATCAAATTTCAAAGGGGATCGGGGAAGTAGAACGAACGAATCCAGACTGTAGGAAACAGGGGAACCGGTCGAAAGAAGGTCGCTCGCGTAAAAACAGTCGACCGCCGAAAAGCGCGCCCGAGCCGAACGCATTGCCGAAAGGCCCCAACGCGTCGAGCCACGACGCCGCGAAGGCGCGGCGCGAAAAGCAGCCCCGTGACAAAGGACGTTCGCGCGAGGAAAGTCGCGAGAAGGCGAAAGGCACGCAGGATACAGGCCGGAAGCGTAACTGCGACAAATGGCACAAACGGGCGATAACATGGAAATGACCGAATCGCGGGCGACCAATAGAAAGTGAATACTACTCTTAAACGCTCACGAATAAAGGACTTGTTCGTTGGTGGAGATTTTGTTCGCTTTCGCTGGATTTTTCTCCATCCGTTTCACGGTACGTCTTAGAGGAGAAGGTCCTGGGGTCCGAGTTCCGAAGCTGAACGGATATCCGACAATAGGGCGTCAGCTAGGTTGAATTCAGCAGTAGCCCGGAGGAAAAATAGGCCTCCGTATTTCGAAAATGCTCGCCGGACAGTCAACGGTGTCCTCACTAATCTTACTATCGAGGTCCAAAGCGCTTCTTCTAATCAAAGCCATTTCAATTTTTGCCATTGTGCATTTAGAGTGTTCCACTGTCTGCTGACGCAAAAAATTAAAGGTTCAGCTGCGGTGAGTGTTTACTTATAATTAGCAAGCTATCCAGCAACGTGTCATTTATTTACTATTGTTCTCTTATCTATAATTGCCAGCCACCTCAGAAGCTATGCTCGCATTTACTCTCTAGTATTTCGACGGTACGGCGAGAATGAGGGCGAACGAAGGGGTTCCGAGAGTTGGGTTTAGTGTCAAGGGTGGCAGAGGAATTGAGGCAAGGGTGGGGTGTAGGCACGTGCGGGGTAGAAGCTGGGGTAGTAGTAGAGGAAGTTGGCGATGGGATGGGAGTGGAAAGCGCGTGCGATGGCGGGTCTGGGAACGGTAGTGGAAGCGTCGAGGAGAGGGCGAAGGCTGGGCAAGGAGCGGTGGCTGAGGCGGGCGGGCGATAGCGATTGCGAGTGCGAGGGAAAGGCGAAGTCGAGGGCGAGGGCGAGGCTCGAGGGCGGGGGAGGGGGCGGGGATGGCGAGGGCGAGGCGAGGGCGAGGGCGAGTCGAGCGGCGAGGGCGAGGGCGAGGGCGAGGGCGAGGGCGAGGCGGGCAGGGCAGGGCGATGGCGAGAGCGAGTGCGCGAGTGCGAGTGCGAGTGCGGAGTGCGAGTGCGGCGAGTGCGAGTGCTGAGGCGAGTGCGAGCGGCGAGGCGGCAGCAGAGGCTGAGGCACCGAGGAAGGCGAGGCGGCGAGGCCGAGCAGGGCGAGGGCGAGGGAGGCGAGGGCGAGGGCGAGGGCGAGGGCGAGGGCGAGGGCGAGGCGAGGAGGGCGAGGCGAGGGCGAGGCGAGGGCGAGGCGAGGTGAGGGCGAGGCGAGGGCGAGGCGAGGGCAGGGCGAGGCGAGGGCGAGCGAGGCGAGGGCGAGTGGAGTGCGAGTGCGAGGGCGAGGGCGAGAGGAGGGCGAGGGCGAGGGCGAGGCGAGGGCGAGTTCGACGCGAGTGCGAGGCTATTGTGTGTGCGAGGCCAGAGGGCACGGCTGTCGGAGACCACGAGCGGAGCTTAGGAAGGCGCGGCGGGCGCTGACCGCTCGCTCAGGTGGCAGTCGGGGCACGCCCCGCGTCTCCGCCCCCACCGCCTCCGGGGTCAACGCCAGCGACACGCACGCCTGGCCCTGTCGCGCCCACGCACGGCAAGCTGGCGGCCACCGCAGCACAGTACCCTCGGAGAGACCCTGCGGATGGGCGACGAGGCCGCAGCTGGGTGTGTTCCAAGGCTCCACTCGAAGTGCGTTCACGTTTATAGAATCGCGAACTTCACACATTGCTTTTTCAATTGCAATTAAGGTAGTTTTGAGAACAATTGGCTTGATTGAGGGATTATCTGCATTGACCTGAGATTATTATCATAACATCGAAGTATTAATCATATAGAATATATCACACTTTCAATGCATCTCCTGGATTGTAGACTTAGTAGTCAGAAATGTGCAATTTTCGAATACAGAATTATGAAGGTGAATGGATGGGAGACGCTTATGATAATAAACATTGTGGTGGAGTCAACAAAGCGCATATGCTACAAATTCTAAATTCCATGTAATGTTTAACTTTGAGGTGAAATGTTCAATAATATCAATAAATTATTTAAACATGAGTAGACAAAACAATTGTTGGAAATAGTACGAAATAAAAAAAGTTTTATAATCATCCTCATCATCATTATCATCGTAATAATTTAATTACGAAATAATATTGGACTCAGGATAACCCGACGTAAAAGAACGACGCCAAGAAACTTTTACCCGAAACGAAATTTAAAAAAGTTTGAAAATAAAGGTTTATTTCGTCTTTTTGAATGTTACATATGGATAATTCACGGTCAGTAATTAATTTCAAAGTAAATAATAATGTATTAACAGTACGCACATTTCAGCGTATTGCAGTTTAATTTTGAAGACGAAGCTGCATTATTAGGAAAATTCGAAAAAGGAGATAAATGCCAAAAAATGTGCAATTTCACAAACTATTGCACTCATGCATGTGAAATAAGGACAAATATTATGGACAGATTTCAACATCCACAAAATCAAATATCGTAGGTGCTCAAGAAAAGCAACACATCTTAAAACAGTAATTTTTTGGCTAAGTGAAGAAAAATGTTTATAAAAGTGCATATGTTTATTAGTACAAAAATGAAGGTTATTAGACTTTCGGGGAAAAGAGTAAAATACTTTGCCCTGGTCGTGAGATAAAAATTTTGCTCATATTAAAAGCTATCTCATGCAAAACGACGTTTTTTAGTCGTGTCACTTTTTTTGTCGACCGATATGTACGAGTACATTTCGTTTCCCGACTTCCGTTACTTCGAGATATTATGAAACGTAACATTATAGTACTCAATAAAAATACAACACCTTTCATATGAAGATGAGAGTCTCCGACCACAAAATAATTTAGTATAATAAACGCATACTTCGAGAGCAAATGCGAACAAGTGCAAACTATCGAATGTGAAAAAAAAGAAAAGATTTTCAACCACGATACCTATCGGTTACTTTAAAAATAAAGCTTGCGTTGGCAAAGTGTCGATTCTTAAATTCTTTTACGTCCTATATACATGTATATAAAGGAAAAATACGATTGGATCACTTTGCAACAGCTATTTTCATTGACGTAAAGGAATTTAAGATTAGACACTGTCATCAGAAACTTCACTTCTAATACAGTAGATGAGTTTCGAAATTGAAAACCGCGTTTTTCACATTCGATAGTCTGCAATTATGTAGACTACGAATTTTTCTTTGGACAGTTCGGTCCGTCTGTAGTCGCGCAGACGAAATTGCAGGGGGCCCACTGCATGCGTTCGCCCTTCCACGCGGCGCTCGGCGCGCAGCCCTGGCCAGGGTGGCGCAAGGCGCAAGGCGCGGGCACTCACCTTGAAGGGGTCCCTGAAGTCGATTTCCTTGGTCTCTTTGAGCCCCAGCGGCACCATCGGCATGCACGGCTGCGTGCTGCGACAGACAGAGGGCGCGCGTCACCAACGGGCATACCAAACACTGGCACTGGCGTGGAATGCAAACACAGGGGAGCCTTTACGCCGACGTGTGCACTCATGCTTCCCTGATAAACTCAACACAGATACTCCGAATCTGTACAAAATCTGAACAAGCCCAATCAGTATACACCCAACCTGTATACACCCAACCTCTACAAATCCAACCTCTACAAATCCATCCTCTACAAACCCATCCTCTGCAAACCCAACCTCTGCAAACCCAATCTCTACAAACCCAACCTCTACAAACCCAACCCCTACAAACCCAACCCCTACAAACCCAATCTCTATAAACAATATTTCTATAAACCCTGCCTCTACTAATCCAATAAAATACAATAATTTCAATAAAAAAACTTCAAATCCAATAATTTCAAATCAAATATATACTACTCCAATCACTACAAATCCAATATCTACAAACAAATCTGTACAACCCGAAATTCCGAACTCCATAAGGCCAAAAATCACTGATAGTCATTTTCAACATTCTGCATGTTGCACACCTATTCCTCCCTGTAACTCGAATTTCGATGAGTCGATCTATCCTGAACGTCCTGCATTTCCCATTCAGAGTCCAGTTATTGAGGGTTCCCGGTAACAGGTTCACAGTGCTTGAGCACCTTTGAAAGTTATCAGTGCGTAACAGTGTCGCTGTGCCAGTGAAAGTGCTGCGGCCATAAAAGCGCGCAGTGAATTACCCGAGATACGCTAGTAACCTAGGATCATTTGAAAATATACATTGTTTTAATTGAAACTGAATTTAATTGAGAGCTTGCGTCATGCAGTTTACCAGTTTTATTTGCATTTTAGTTCAGGAAATTTTTAAATTGAAGCTCCATATTCGCCAACCGCGACTCAGTTGATCATCTGTCAGATCTACATATATTTTAATCAGGGATTAGTTTGTATTATTAATTGGACATATTATTTTTAATTCAGTATTGAAATGAATTTCACTTCTATTTGGTGACTGGACCATTATTTTATTATATTTAAATTACTTAAAATTTCAATAAATGCTTTTCTTATTCAGAGAGGCAAATAATAATTTAAAAAATGTCATAAAATCGCTACAAAGGTTTATCAACAAACTACTCAGTGCGCAAAAACCAACGAGAAGTTAATTTGAAAAACTTAGCCAAATGAATTGTTCAATCTTCTACACGAAAAAAATAAAACTGAATACTTAAATCTCAGACTTTTCTTTGACCCTTGAAAAATATTTTTGTCATGAAGTACCTAACTGGATTAAATCAACTGTAAATATTTGTTTATTTATATCAGTTATATTTACCTTTTATGATTTACTCAAAACAGTAAATTACACATCCAGTGATCTTAAATTGACTGATGTAATCTAGAATGCCTAGAGGCCACCCCTGCAAAACTCACCTATCGCTTTGGTACAGCTCCACGGAGCCATTGAGTTCGGCCAGTTGCTCCTTAAGGAGCTGCAGGTTCGAGTTGACGAAGCTGAGCTCCAGAGCCACAGTCTCTCGCAGCTTCCGGTTGGTGGTAGCCCTGCAACACAGCGCAAAAAATATATACTATTTACACCTACATTAATTCCGTAGTATACACACAATTTACGTCTATCACAACCAAGCAATCTCAACAGACGCGGCCCCGGCGGTCAAAACAAAAAAAATCGCGGAGAGATGACGAAGTGCTGTCAAGCAACAACCTGTGCGCTCTTCGTATTTGCACGAGAACAAAGTGAGTGAAGCAACAGTAGATCGATATTTTTCTGTCAAAAATCTGCCATAAAAGGCGAAGAAGATTCAACGATTTTAATTTTGCTTTATTGTTTTCAAAACTCTGATGTACATGTGTATTTAAATTCAAGTATTACTGTTTAACTTTAAACCTTATAGAGTATTCATAAATGTCAACTTGTTATTATAACGACAGTGTTACAAATATGGAGTTGGTTTTCAGAAAGAGAAGAACGACCAAGAATCAATCATAGTACTCCCAGTGATAATTTTTGTACAATTTATTTAAAAAACTCAGATTCTCCTTTTCTTGTATGTATACAAACACGAAAGAATCAATTTTTTCAGAAAACGTTCTTGAATTTCGCGAGAACTTCGCATTTACAATAATTCAACAAGAAAACAGGAAGTTGCGGCTTAGACTAGTAGGATACTCGCCCAAGTAGTACACAAAATTGTATATTTCATGAATTTTGAAAGTAATTTTGTGCATGCTGTTTTTATGAATTGAGATTGTACAGAAGGTTCTAGACATTACGTAACTCAGTTGAAACTCGCAGGCACAGGAAGATGTTTTTTTGAAAAATAAAAAAGTGTAATTTTTATAACCTATGTATATCAACAGATATACACAGCCAAACAAGATTTAATGCAGTAGGTACTTGGCTGTCCGGGAGACGCCACGTCCTAGGCACAGGTGCCAACGTTTCGGCCGCCATTTTGCGACCTTCCTCAAAGCGAAATGCATTTCGTACACAAGGTTCCAGACATTGCTCATTTCGACCTGAAGAAGGTCGCAGTTTGACGGCCGGAACGTTGGCCATATATGCTTATGAATCCAGCTGGACCGTCTCCCGGACAGCCAAGTAGCAACTGACTCCGGCAGCGGAAGCCTACACTCTCACGATTTAACGCAGTTTATCGCCTTTATCGTACGTTCGAAAACGTCACGCCTCCGGGCATCGGGTCAGCGCGCGTGCGCACGCACGTGTCCTCACGTGCGCCGGGGCGGAAGGGTCAGTGCGGGTGCGCAACAGAGTCACCGCTCGCCGTGGGGCCACCGGTTGCCCAAGAACAGGCTCGTCGCCAAAGGAGCGAATGGCGGTCAGCGGACCGTGTTAAGCATGCAGCACGCGCCGGCGCTAATCGGTTGCGGGCAACGGTCGCGGTGCGTGCCCCCGTCGCATGCGCCCGTTGCGGCGCGCGCCGCTTGAAGCTCAGCCGTCCGCTCGACGAATTGGGATCTGGCCTGGATATGAGGCGGGGATGAGGCCAACACGCGCGTCATATATTCTGATCATGATTTTCTATAATGGCGAAGATGATGTTCCGTACCTGCCACCACCCATGTAGTTGACTGATAAGGGGCGAATGCCGTCTATAAGACGCAACGACTCTTAAGCAGGCCGTAGGCTTCCGCGGCCAGAGTCATGTGGGTGATATGGGCTGTCCGGGTGACGCCGCGTCGAAGGCTGTGGAAGCATACCAGCCCTGAGGAAGACCACAACAGTATGGTCGAAACGTCGGCAACAACTCTTAAGCAGTCTTCAGACTCTTGCTGCAGACTGATCCCGAGAGGTCGAAAAGGAGAAACTTGGTAGAATTGTTTAGTTTACACGCTGTTTGTAATATAAACTCCCCAAAAATATTTTTAGATCGCCAATAAACAGTAGGAACTATATGTGATTTTTGAGGCATTGTCTTTTGACGTGTTTAGAGTATCTCTCTGCAGTGAACTTTATCTTCTGAGATGGCTGCGATGCATGTACAAGAGATGAAGGATCTTTTGTCACGTAAAATGCATTCGCAAAACAACAGAAACTACATTATTTATTCTAGAGAATTGTTCCTTCAAGTACATGTAATATAAAGTCATCCAGAACAATGTAATAAAATATTTTAGGAACTCATTTTTTTGAAGCAGAGAAAATGTTACTTTTGGTATTTCTATGAGCTTAATTCCGATGTTTAGATTCGCGAAAAAGATAAAAATGAAAAGAGGAAAACCTTTAAAAATGTAGCAAGTAAAGACCCTAATTTCCATTACCCACTTTCTCCCCAGTTGCACACCTAATAAAGAATTCACAATACTTACTATCAACAGCATACCATAAACTACCTCATTCTTCCACGCAGTTCACTCTGCAAATTTGAGCAAGAACGCCGGGGAGAAATTTCTTGTTAAAATGACTCCACATGTGGAACGGCAGCTTATGCTTCATTTACTACCAGTAAATATTTGCTGAGAAGCGAGTTAAAACGTCAACTCATCTCTGATATTTTGATGTGCACGTGTCGCGAAATTTTCACGTAAACTAACTTCATAAGAAAACCTGACGTTTCAAACATCTAGTTTAATGTGTTAGGATATTAAAATAAGAGAAAACACATCTAGAAAATGGAAACAGCGACAAGCCGCCAAGAGATAGCATATTTCTGAAAGAAGTAACGAGTAATGCTACACTATTCTTGTGCAATCTGCAATGGCAATACTAATCTTTTCATTAATCCATGGGAACAGTGAGCTAATAAGGACAATGTGTCGTTTCTTCCCAAGAAATGCTCTCGAGGTCAGGAGTTTACTTCACACAGACCGACCGAGTCACAGAGCAAACAATGACACGTCCATTAGGACGGACAGCGTCCGAGAGAAGTGGTGTACTTCGTAAGACATGATTTCCATCATCTGCAAACAGAGTGTAATGAAGATAAATTAACGATCTAGACAGTACTTTAATGAAATATCACAGAAATTAAACTTGAAATTCACTCTATCAGATCCAATGACTTTGGACTCCAACATCTTTGGACGGATCAAAATAATCATGGAAACGTGACTGGTGTGAACTACAAAGAAATACGTTTGTAGAAATTAATAAACAGGAACCAACTTGAATTGATGTGTTCACAAAACCTGCTAAGAGCGAAGTACGTTGAGAAAATCAGCAATCTAGAAAAAATACATTTAGTGAAACGTAATGCCAAATGGCACGAAAAAATTCTATTTAACACCAAAAACTGTGTTCTCAGAATAATACGTGTGAATGAGTTATTTAACCTTTATTACTGTTAATTTTTCATCTCTTACATTCACACGTGGTACAACTTCCATTACGTACAAAAGCTTTAAAAAAATGCAAGCACGTTTTAAGCAACGTCCATTGTCAATAAAGGCATAACATTTTAGAATCGTTTACACGCTTGGGCAAACTTACAGTCACTTGAAATCGAAAAATGTCTGCGAAATTCACTGATATCGTTTCGCAAATTTTATTCCAAAGAAGCGTCAAATCTACAATGCAGTAAAATTGTGTTTCAATTATTTTCTTGATAAGAGGCTTTCTGTTAAAGAGAATTGTTAGTGTCCTAGGAGGATCAGGCTCCAGTTATTGCCAAGTGGTCATCCACTTTCCCTAACAATTCGTTCAGACCCAGTTAATATCAGTAGTTTCGGGGAAAGTTGCATCGGCGACGTTGGGCAATACTGAGGCCTTCGGGTGGGAAAGGGAGATGGCGGTCTAAACAGTAGACGATGGCAAAATGACTCCTCCGCCAAGAGTATCTCACTTGGTGGCATCTTCGGTTGTTCACAGGGTTAAAGCTAATCAAAAAATTATGGAGGCCGAACCAAAATTCGATGTTACACCCTTGGACGGAATAAATCTATTTACGCATTGCTCTATTACTTTACAAAGATAAACGTTATTATTGATAATTGAATAGTAGAAGTAAAGATGTCTTGGCCAATACTTTTCTCCGGTAGATGAACAGCTTTCGTGTCTTAGCCATCATTTTCACATCTGGTGTTTGGAAGACGAATACAACAAGAGTGGGCTTTTATCGACGGAGAAATATTTTAAATTGAGATCACATAGTGAATTAATATTGTGTTCATGAGTGTGAATGGACTAGTGTGTTTGTTTTAATTGAAACTTGGTTTTGTAGATGTGTACGGAAAGGAGGAACAAAACCCTTTCTACTCGCATAATATTCTTATTTATATAAGCATGCATTAGAAACATGCTTCTCTAAAATTTCAGACTGGCTCCACATTTTTGCTCTTCGCGTTGCTTTAATAACCTTTCTTCTCAGCCAGATGCTTAGTGTTGGTGCGTCGAAAGAGGCTCTCGTGAGAACAATGCGGTGCTCCCGCGCAGCCATATCCCCTCCTCCGCGGACAGCGCTCTGGCGAGGTTACCCAAATGCGTGGCTCAAGCATGGTGGATGCAGGGGCGGGGAAGGGCGGGGAAAAGGGGTGGAGTAGAGAGGGTGGGGAAGGGGCGGACGGAGCGGGGCAGGGCGGTGGCTGAGCAGGACAGGGCTGGGCGGCGGCTGGGGCAGGGCGAGATAGGGGGGTAGAGGTGGGGCTGGGCGGCGCAAGGCGGAACAGGGCGGGCAGGGGCGACAAGGTGGTCAGAGTGGCTGCTCGAGCGGGTGGGGCGGCGTGAGGCGGAGCGGGCGGACGCGAGGTGGAGTCGTTGAGGCGGGGCGTGGGTGGCGTGACGGTGTAGGGCGGGGCGGGTGAGGCGGAGGGGGTAAGGCGGAACGAGACGGGGAGGGGTGGGGAGGGGCGGTGTGCGGCGCACGGGATTACCAAGACGCGGGGCGGGGGCGGTAGGGAAGGGCTTCTTGCTCGGCCGAACACCTGCGCTGCTGAATACTTTCACCCAGTGTTTTCAGGAAACGTCGAATATTAAGCGATTATACGCCCGTCCCCTCATGCCGCGCCTCGGGAGCGACGTGCCTAGCCAGCTCCTTCCGGACGCTCCGCAGGACTGCCAACGCCACTGGACCGTAACATGTGTCGTAACTACGTTAGTGTGAGCTATCACAGGCAGTTTGAAACAGGTCTGGTCTTCTTTCGTGGTCCATTAAGTAACTTAATAGAATATATTAACTGAATTGAATATTAGTATCACCAACGTATAATTGTGTATCCACGATTTGTATTGTACTCTCTATTATTTTTATTATTATTGTAATTATTGTTAATTAACTGCCACCAGGTAATACCCACTTGCAATTCAAATAAATGTATGTATATTGCTGTGTGTATGTGTGTGTATGTATATTGCTCAAGAAACATGCTTTGTTTCTTTCTCTATAATCACGGAAAGCTAGAAATTAGTTTCAAATGGTTTAAAATTGAAGAAAAGAACATGATAAAATGCAAGAATCAAAGAGTAATCGAGAAGAATAAAGAAAAATAAGAGAAGAAAAAAGAGATGATAAATGCTAATCACATCTCTTGATTTCTACGATCTTAGATCGAAGGTACTAACGATTCTTTCTTGAATTACACTTAACAAAAGACAAATAAGATGTATTGAAGTACACAAACACGAAAATTGGGCACGAACATAAAAATTGAAAATCTTTAAAAAATGTTACAGTCAAAATAAAATAAGACGTCCTTTCTTCCTTTACAAAGTTACATGCTGACAAAAATAAATTTTATATTTTTTATGTAGTAAATGAGAGAAGAAAGACGCATCGAGAGAAAAGCACAATCTAGTGGATTCAACTTACTGAAATCGAGAGAATTCTCGCCTTCGGAATTTACAAGGAATCTCTTATCCAGAGATCATTCATCAATTCCCTTCACATTCTTATTTAAAGGCGGCCATCGTTTGACTTCTTACGTTCAATGTTCGAATTATACGGGATATTTCAGACTTCAAGACAAAGTGAAAGAACATGAGACAATTCTTGAAATCAGAATATAAAGTAAGATAATACATTCAGTTGAACCCCAGTATTCCGAACTAATTGGAGGTGTGGTATTGGAGGTTTGTTCGGAAATGTTCGGATTATCCGAAAACATTTACCGTACATTTACAAATACAGCTATAGGATTACCACATAAATGCATCGTAGCGTGCGATGTGAGAAAATGACAACGTTGCGTAGCGACATGAAGTGGCAATGTTGCGAACAACGAAGAACAGTACGTCCGTAAGCCATCGCATGCGCTAATCGTTGCTACATTGTGTAGAAGGCTTGAAGCACAGTTTTGGCCACAGCTGTTAACGGGTATTCTACGTACAGTATTCAGAATTGGGTTGACTTACACTGTGTTCGTGCTTATTCAATCATAAATTAAATTAATTCAAATCGGGTGTTTTTTGTTCATTTTTCCTCCATCTGAAATTTGTTCGGATTATTCAAAATTTCGGACTTGTGGGGTTCTGATTAGCGGGGTTCTACTGTACTCTCATTTCAAAAACCAAATTCATTTCAGAGACAATTTTACAAAAAAAAGTTTTAGTTCACTTTAAATAACAGAACAACAGGTCAGTTCATTCAACTGATCGAAGGAACGACGACGTCTCTGCCGTTCACCTGCCTTTCTCAACCCGTTTCGCTTAATGGTTTCCGAACTTGTCAGGAAAGTCTCTAAGCGGGCAGCTTTGCTGTCGACTTGAAACGAAATTGCACGAGATGAAATACATGTGAGGCGAAATATGGGGCAACAACGCACAAGCGGGTAAGCTTGTTCATCTTTATCTTAGATAATAAATCCTAGGTAATAACTACTAGTCCACTGGAAATGGCCGGTAAAACTATTGAATATCGCGGATTCAAAAGATATGAGAACCTTTTAGAATTCGTTTTCAAAAAATAAAAATGTACTCGATTCCCCCCTTTTAATCATAATACTTTTTAGAGGGAGGGGCTCGAGGCATAGACACCAGCGCACACTACTGAGGCTCAAGTTCGAAACTTGGGCAATCTCACAATCTCAGTGGAATTTGTGGTGGGCATCGAGAGATCTCTGCATTTTCCTCGGGGTTCTTCAGGTTCCCAAGTCTCTCATGCCACCATTGGCCCCTCATCATTCATCTCTTCATCACGATCGCTATCACCTTCACTCACTGGGTCACCACTCATGAGCTTCAATAACCTCACCAGTTACAGAGCCCTTGAACCTAAATAAATAAACTAGTCGTTTTTGTTCAGCAAGCTATGTGATGACGCTTTCTCTGCTGGGATATTGCGATAATGACCGGAAGTGTTCCTCGATCTAAGTCCAAATTGGAGAAGATATTTTGGAAGGAAAGGGATCGCATACAGTACCTACTTGGTCAGTTCTACACGGCGCTGCCTTGGCATTCGTCTGAAGTGATCAAGAAAACTACCGATCAGAGACGTATACCTACAAACTCGACACTGGCAGGCGCCTTAAGCCCGTTGATGTTGAACATTATTTATATTCTATTATGGTTCTCAGTCCTTAAGTCTTACACGAGATAATTTGACACGAGGCGATTTGAGTGAAGATGGAGCAACGGTGGATTTAGAGACGGTGGAAACAGGACAAACCCGGTATAACCTCCCGCGACCCGGCTTCTTCCGCACAGCTCGACCGGGGCTGATGTCGAACACACCAAGTCCATTTCGTCTCCACACTGGTATCGAAACTTCCCAGTATCGATGCGGCCACGCGCACTTGTCGCGCTGTGTCCGCCGTTCCCGATGCTGGTTATTCATCGCGTGGCGGTTGGTATCTCGATGTGGCATTCCGGAGAGGACTGCACCGGCGGCGGAGGCGGCTTTCCCGTCGGCAGGCCAGTGCTTCCGGCGGTAGCGCCGAGAGAAAGCGGCGGTGCTCCCGCCGCAGCCGCCGCGCCGCTGCTCCGCCTGGCATGGCGTGGCGTGATGGGCCCGGCGGGCCGGCGGGCGGAGGCTCTCGGCCCGAGTTAAAAGAGCGCAGCATGAAACTGACGTTTTGATGCTTGGACAAACAGACGAGCAGCGGCGGCGCGCACGGCGACCCCGATCTTGGGGCACGACGATATCGTACCGCTTTTAAATGAGGATCTGTCATTACTTCTCCGAGCCCGCTTCGAGGCTCGTAACGGATGGAAGTGTCAATCTGAGAGGACTCGCTGTACGAGAAGAATGAAAAGAAACTGATATACCGTTACAAAGGTGAACCCATCAGTTTACATCACATCAGTTGTCCGATTATAATTGAAGTTCCGGAAATGAACACCAAAGATGAAAAATTAAGAAATATAATTTACATATTCCATGATATTTTTAAATACGATGTAATGCAATTAACATACTCCCAATGGAATGAAGGTGAATTTCTTTTTACATATACCGAAAAGCAGGCGTTGTATTTTATTAGCAGAATTCTATTTGTACTTCATTGATTATCTGTTATAATCAACATGAAACGGATGTTCATACAACTATGTTCATACCAACTGTACTAATATACTTATATTATACTTTCATAGCCATTTGAACGGCAATTATTTGTGTTAGACTATCTGGTTACTGTTAGCTTCAGATAAACAATGTCGTAGTATCGTCCAAAACTCTTGTAACACAAATTTTAAAGACAAAGATCGAAAGATAGCAACTTAAACAGAACGATTGCCAATGTCACAAGAAAAGGTTGCAAGAAGTATTTCGTATGCCGGGAGGGAGATTACTGCGCTACATTCTAGAATTCGTACTTCCAGTGGCGTATACTGCTTTCCTGCCCTGGGCTACCGCTGACCTTATATAATCTTTGACTATATAACTAGGCCTACATATAATTTTCGATTATATAGTTGACAAATATATATGGATTTCAAACTACTGCATGCTGATCTTGTTTTGATTTGTGCATTTGATCTTGTTTTCGAAAGTGTTCAAAGGTAACGAGAAATGACGAATGTACTCGCTGTGTTACTTTCTCGCTACCGCTTATGCAGTAGAGAGAAAGTTATGCAATACAGCGCGAAAAACGGCGTATTTTTGATAGAGAAACCCATATTACATGGTTGGTAACTCAACTGGTAAAGCAAGAGTAGATAAATCCAGTTGCTAAATTTACAACCAAAAATCCTCTAACACGTTGTGTAGCCAGAATACATGTTTTGTGTATCCTTGATACAGAAAAATCGATTGACGGCAAAACATTTGTCCGCCTGTGAACAACGCTGGCGGCTAAACCGTTCAGCCGATTTCCTCCAAAATTGATATTCCCCAATAGATCTGGCTAATATTGCGGCCACTTGAATTTTAAACCGATATTTAAATTTTGGGGGTTACTTTACATGAAGCGTCTAGGACATTTTCCAAATTTTCAAAAAATGGCGCCATCGCTTTTGATTAAATTTTGTTGTTGCATAGTGTGAAAGACGTTTAAGAGAATGGTGCGAATCAGTTTCGTTGAAAATCCTGTATTTCTTAAGTGGCAAAAGTACAAAATTTGTTCGGGCTCTTCCTACAACTAAAATATTAAAGACAGAGATTTTTCCCTTAATGAAATCAATTCATTGAAAATAAAGTTTAAAATAGGGTCATGTACATTTTTTCCGAATCACATACTTAATATGTTGCAATTTTCACTATTAAAAGACGCTAAATATAATATATTGTGTATTTGTACTCACCAACAAACGGGCATGTCTTACATAAAAACGCACTTGTAACGTACTCTGTCCGTTTGCTGCCTCCGAACTGCACCAAGCGTGTCAAGTAACCGCTCGGGAAATCGGCAACCTCAGCCCTTGGCTGGCGCGCATCGGATTGGTAAGAGGGGCAGTGAATCATGCAACGGACGCAAGCTGTGTGAATGTCGCTGGCTGCCAGCAGTTTCTTCGGCGATCTTAAGAGAGCTGATCCGTCGACAAGCGAGCCATTTAATACAATCTCAACAGAACAGATAATACAGAACTTTATAAAATGTATGTCACTAAAAAAGAATGTGGCATATAATTATTTTTAATGTAATTTATCTTGATAGGTTTTAGTTTTCGTCATTTTCTCTGGCTACCGCCGGTAGCCCAGGTTGTCCACAATATACTTTAACGGAGGAGATATGCAGATTGCGCAATAAAGAGAAGTCGGCAAGTAAAATTCCTACGTCGCAACATGCTGAATCCAAATCCATGAAATATAATAGGTTATCCAATAAATTAATAAACTGAAATTCTCTTACGTTTACGCAATCGGAAACTATCTTCGAAATTTTTGACGTATCATAACTCATCACATTTGTGAAGATAAACGGGTAAAATTTAAAAAGTTTCATTGGCATTTTGACTGCTTTACAAGCAATATTTCATTAAACGACAAAAAAACTCAGAGTAAGATACACGAACAATGAAAAACATCTCGTTTACCCAGGTTCTAAAGATAACCTGACAAGTACAAAGCCTCTGATGATTCCATGAAATTATCCAACTACTATTATCGAACTCCCGAAATTATGAAAGGAGAAGATAATGATAAGACAAAAAAAGAAAAGGGTAAACGAGATGCTGAAGAAAAAAGATAAGACGAGGAGATGAAAAAAGTGAAAAAGACGACAAGCAGTGGACAAAGACAAAGACGCGATGGCGATGTCACGAAACGAGAAGAAGGAAAAAAAGAAAAGGTGGAAGAGAGGAAAAAAGAAACGAATGAAAGGAAAGCACACAAGAAATGAAAAGGCGAAAGAGCAGAAAACGAAGAGTAGAAAAGAAGACAGAGAAACTATCAGAGGTGGAAGAGAAACGTGGAGAGACCAGCAAACGAGAAGAAGACACAGGTAGAGGCAAGACAGGAGGACGTACACAAGGAGGAGAATGAGAGGAAGGAGAACACGCGCAGACGAAAGCGGAGTCGAGTCCAAGGAAAGGAAGCGCGGCGGTGGGGCGGCCGGCGCGAGTGGGCGCCGCTGAGAGGTTCCAGTCCAGTTCCGCGCCCATTGACGCATCGCTGGCCGGGGCGGCCTCTGCGGAACGGGATTCCTGCCCGCCGCGCACCGTTAGCGCCGCGTGGTCCGGCGGCGGGCGGGCCTCCGCGTTCGGATGCGGGTGGAGTGGCGACCGCGCCGCCTCCACCGCCAGCCCGCCTGCGTCGGCCTTCGAAAATTAAGAACGCCAACTTCCCAGGGATGCCAATTTAGAGTAGCGGGTTCTTCAGATCGCGGCTTCAGACAAACGAAAATTGGGGGAACAATGAAGGGTATGCATTCAAACGCGTTTTCGACACTCGACGTTTGCATATTTCCTTAATTACAGTGTCTATCAAACATAACAAGTAGCACAAATTATAAATACTTTCTTCCTTGAACTTCTGATGTCTATAAATTCGATGTGATGAACTGTTTTCAACCGATTCTAATCATTTGAAATCTCACGAATCCATTAATACCCGCATCATGATTTGACTACTGGGACAAAATTGGGTTTTAAATTTACTTCCTGGAGACTGATTTGCGATATTCGAATTGCGAATTTAATCGAAAGTGACTATCTAGTTTCATCGAACGTTTCTACCTCTCTCGAGGTAGAAATTCATACTTTAAACATCCCCCATTCTGCAACGGTAAAGCTAATAATATTAAAATTAATGCTAATGAAGGTCTGACTATTTTATGTATTACCTGCTTTCCAACTAATTTAGACATTTTAAACTACAAAATTAAATGTAACTTGGGGCGAATTCATTGCATCCTGATTTATTATGTTCCATTGTTCACGCCGATTTTCACATTAACGAACACAGCCACAAAGACGCCTGCCAAATTTCCTGAAGATGAATTGTGTCTTGAGCGCCAGAGCACATCGCCTCAACGACAAAAGCATTTTATTCTCTAAAGATCATCGCGTAATGCCCCGGCCGGCCACAGCGGTGTGAAAGTGCCTTCGGGGCTTGCAAACGGACTGCGTACTCGCATTGTCACTGCCGTTTGCAGCTGTCAAAATGTCAACTTTCAAGCCACGTTCGCGACCATTTGCTTCTTCCGTGCGACGGGTCCAAAGACCTTTCCGCGAGTACGACGGACGCAATTGCGCGCATCTCGTTTTCGCAATGCCATGCCAAATATAGCGACTCAAAGGTTTCAAAACAAGACGCACCGTAATAAACGTCAAAGGCTGTGAGAAGCTTAGAAAGTCATTAAGAGGTTGTTGGCATTCGCCTTCATAGAACAGGTGAAAAGCTAGCTTGAAGAATAAATACACAATAGGCAATAATTACACAGTAATCGATGACATGTAATAAGAAAGAAGAGAAATGCTACTTCCATTAGGATTTCTGGTCAGAGTAAGGGCCTTTGAAGTGTTTTCGCCATCACGGGGAAATCCAGCTACTTTTCAATCTCCTTCCAATAGTCTCTGCCAGTTCTGAATGCTAAGCAAGTACCCAGAGCAGTGGAGTCATTGCATAAATGCCGTATACGATCTTCATATATCGCTCTACCCACTATCATATCATTGTTAAAAGATACTTGGTCGAAAGAAACGAAATTAAAGGGTCATTGTTTTATTCGCCTTCTTCGTTAATATAATAATAATAATAATAATAATAATAATAATAATAATAAAACATTCCTAAAATTTTATTTGTGAATTTTAAAAATATGCTCGCAGATGTTAATACGCGTACTGGTATCACTGACAACTGCACCTAATTTCAATACAATTCAGTACACAATCGCATATTTTGTTTAAAAAAATACTACAATTTAGATATTCTAGCGAAGTGTTTCACTAAAGCACAATGAATTTATGTCTCACTGAATATGTACATCTCATACCATGTTAATTTTTCCAGCCAAGATCATCTCGGTTTGATAATTCACGCAAAAATTGAATTCAGTGGAATATGCTTAAGTGCTATGACTGCCCGATTGTTTTTTCTTTTTTACTATACTTTTACTTTCGTTTTTTTTCCACATGCACAAATTGCCACCAGTGAAATACGACTCTCAGTCTATTTTTTTCGTCGCATGTTTGTTTTGTATCGAAGTCGATGAGCCCCTATCGAGATGAATATCGATGGCGGCTGCGCGGTGGGAAGAGAGAGTGCGAGAAATCGGACTTCCAGGCGCGGCCGCCGGACGACTTGGAAAACGAGAGCTCCTTCCGCGTGCGATGAACCTGCGGAACAGCTGCCTTCTCTTCGCACCCCAGCCCCCAACCCTCCCCTCCCTCTAAGTTAAAAAAGGGAGTGACATTAGTCCCGAAGATGTAGCGCTTATTATAGCTGGGAGGCGGTAATGTTTCTCCCTAATCAGTGAGATGCAGCACCGATATACCGCCGGCTTATGATCTCCTTTCAGATACCTCCGCCAGCGGGATACCGCCCTGGCCGGGACAAGCTCTAAGGTCTCCACATGTGTGGAAGTGTAGTACATATGTCTATGTACGGGAAGAGAGTAAAGGAGAAAAAAGAGGAACGAAAGACTGCGTTGTGCGGGGCCCATTTGTTATGACACTGCCCCGGTATTCGTCTGGTGTGGATGGGATAAATCGCGAATAATTGTCGATCAGAGTAGCCTACTGCTACAATTCTCTTCCAGGCAGCGGATGAATTCGACCTTGTTATCTGGCTAGGGTCGAAAATCCGTCACCGTCGGGTATCGAACTCTAGGATATACAGGTCAAAGATACTGCAGTGACCATAGGTGTTCCCTGAGCCATCTAAGACAGTAGACGTGACACAAAATGTAGGTCTCGGAGCCCTGGCAATTTCGATAAGACCGAGCAGTACATTAATAGTACATTATGAAACGATGTAATCATGGGTATTAATACACGAGTGTGATATTACGATACAAGCGTGCATTAATACCAATTACATTAGTTTTATACCGCCCTTTTCTAAGACAAATGGAGAATTCTAGAATTAAACGTTTACCTTGAATCGTTTCGTGGCAGTTGACACGCAGGATTCATCGAAAGCCATCTAGCGAACAGCTCGCTACCGATCGTGAAGCAGGTGACGTTTGTTTTGGACTGTGCTCATCAAATAGGGTGAAAGTGAACTTACGATCAAATTATTTTAAATAATATTCCAGGAAAACATATTAATGATAAAAGAAATCAAAACTGGCAATCGTAATATAATACTAACTGCAATTTTAATGTACACAATCGAACGATTCTCAATGAGTGTCACTACTTGTGAACTTGTCTGTGATTCGTCAAGAACCTGTATCATAATGAAGTCTGTATCGTAATGAGTATAATTACATTACATTATTTGTGTTAGACATGCAACCGGTTGCAGTCATCAAATGACAGAATTACACAATGGGAGTCGAAAAATATAAATACTCGACAATGGTTTGTCCTTAAGTTATAAACGAATGTCATTTCTGAAAACATTTTGAGGTCACGAACCATACATTTGTCACAGAGGACATTTAGATCAATAAATAAATAATATACCGTGGTATCCTTTATATTTAATACATTAAGCAATGAAATCAAACTAGTTAAAGAATTGCCACCAAAATTAAATTTCTTGACGCACAGCTCCTTCAGTCGCGACCACTTTCAGCCTTCTGTAATAGGCAGCAGACAGAGATGTACCGAGCGCGATACCTCAATGGCCTTCCAATGGCCCATCCTTTGCAAAAGAAATAATGGCTAGGATTACTAATAATGTATAATGAATTACATTAAATACGTATAATGAATAATAATATTTTTGAAGTCGTAGGCCACATAAGTCATAATAATATTCGTATAATTTGTGTCCAAAGAACGCACACGATAGAAATTTTTCCCTCACAACATCGTAACATTTGGAACCTTCCAAGAAATGACGAAAAAAACCGACTGCGAATGGTCCGATGAACGTTGTGTTAGACACGAAAATTGAATGAATTCTGAATCAGGAGAAAACGTCAGAACGTTCAATAATACTTGTCGCGAGCCTTTGAAGACCCATTAGCGATTAATAAGCAATTTACACCGCATTATTATTTTAGGAAGGTGTGAAATTACAATTAATAAGGAAACAGAATAGTAATGATTTAAGTAGCAGACTCACCTCACTTATTTAGAACTTTCTTTCTGAATTACAAATAAACATCTGTGAGCTTAAAACATTTACAGTTATATTGAATGCAAACCTTGATGTTACATAGAATACTGTCACCACATTTAAGTTTTGCAATAAATTGTCCCTTGCTTGCAGGTTCAGATATACAATAAAGAAAACCTACTAATCATTTCTGCGACGATTATTAAGACATATTGGTAAAAATCTGAAGCCGATATTTTGTCCCTTTTGCTTTGTTTTCCTAGATTCACATTCCCTTACAGAAGTGTCTGCAGCGTGAAACAAAATACTTATGATGATTCTAGTTAACAACAGAGGTAGATATTCCCTCAGACAATTTCTCTGATCTCTAATCTTTTCAGTCTCTACCAATAAACCAACAGCCAATCTACAATTCTAAGAATACTTTCACACCACCCTCTCCTCCGCACGCATTCATCCCTTGCTCGAGCCCTGCTTGAGCTTTCACATGCACTTGTTCGCCGATTCCATTAAACCGCGAAACACGCCCGCGCGAAGCGCCACTCCAGCGTCCGAGCAATTTCGATGCAAAGAGTTTGAAAGCGCGGGGGCCGCAGGAACTTTCAATCTCCGCGGCGCGAGGGCCGGGGCGGGGGCGAGCGGCGGCGAGAGCGAAAGTCCGAGTGGGCGGGTGCCGCTGCGCCGCGAGATCATACGCGCAATCTGGGCGGGTAATTGCGTCGAGGGGGGGGGCGGAAGCAAAGATGAGAGCGGTGAGACCGGAGGAGATGGCAGAGCGGTGCAACGCCCGTGTCTGCGGCGGCGGCGGGGGGGGCGGGGCGGCGGTGGGCGGATGCCCACCCGGGGCGGCCTCCGGGAAAACGCGGCTCTGGCGGGGAGGGGCACAGGGCAGAGCGAGGTACCGCGCCTGGGCTCTCTGCCAAATATACGAGGGTTAATGCAAAAGGCGTGGCGATGATTCTGTACATCGATGGTAAAGAGCCCTGTACCATATTTACCTAGTTTTACACGGGAACAGTTGAAAGATGGTTTTGTCCTTTAAATGGAAGTGAACATGATTCTGTTCTGAATGATTCAAACTTCGCCAAAAATGCCTTTTGGACGTGTTTCTTAATACATTCAAAAATATCAATAATTGGATTTAGTGTGTCAAAATATACCATTTGAGAAAAAAATAAAAGTACCCTGCAGCTCCAGGATACGCGGTTCAGGAACTAATTTAAATTTGAAAGTCAAGGTTTGTATGCTGACGTTTGTTATAAGGATTTCGAACGACGTAAAAGACTACCTGGTTGAGGATAAGACAATATTAAAAACAGCCATGTTGCGCTCATTCTTCTAGGAATAATACATAGTTCAAATGCACATTCCGTAAACGTTTGTGTGGCATTCACAGTTCCAATGATTGACTTTAAGCAGCTAATCGGCTTCCTGTATGTAATAAAGCTTTAGTGACGTGAAGAAACTGCCTTACTCGTAAGGCACAGGGTGGGAAGATTGGCCATTCGCTACATGGTGCGCCTTCGACATCGATGGCAGCGTAAAGCAAGGTTCTTTGGGAGACTAAATTTAATGGCCTGTAGATGGCTTATGGGCGTGTATTTGATTTGCATGCTATTACTTTACCAAGTCAAAATTCAGTTTTTACAGAAACCAATCATAAATATGATAGTGCCTATGCAGTCTTAGTAAAATTTAAAGTCGTGGGATGGCATCGCTTTCCCACTAATTTGTTTCTTCTTACAAGATCTGATATATTTTAGAATAATTGAACATAATGGCCCATGAAGCAGAGAATCGTTACGAAGTATTCCTACATTGATAGCTGGAATACTATTGATCTAAGCAAGGACTCGCACCTTTCTTCCACAAAAAATAATATTTATAAACAAAGGTGAATTACTATCTTGCTGGAATTACAGCAGAAAGTTCCATGTCAATCATTCTGTAGACATTGGTGACAACACACAATGACTGAAGGCAGTCTAGAAGCAACAACCTTGCGTCTGCTTCACACGCTTCAGTCGAACCGCATCGCTTTCGTATCTTGGCGAAAATTGGGAGTCAGATAAATGTCATTTAAAATCTGTACAGAAAATGTAGCGAGTTGTCTTACGCGGAGGATGCGACTGTAGTTCGTCTCGGCTTTCCTGTGTGAAGCCGCACCTTGACCCCGAAACCTCCTGCAGACACCGCCACACCTCTCTCCCTCTCTCCTCCAGCACTCCCTCCCACCTCCTTCCAACCTGGTCGTCTGAGACATCTGTCCCCACCTGTCCCCCGCATTGCCTCTCTCCATCTAATCCCTCCCTGAAATACCGCACCCTCGTATGTCCCCGCCACTTTCATCTTTGGAACACCCGATCCTCTCTCTCGCCGCATCGCCCAACCCCTCAGCCATTACTCTTCTCATCACCGCACCCCGTTTTCCTCGCCTGGATCTTTCTCCTCTCTCCCCTTTATAGCCCATTTCTTCCACATCGCTTCCATCTCCGTCCCCTCCACTACTCCGCCACCCCTCTCCACCCCCCACACCTTTCATTCTAGTAACACATGATACCCCTCTTCCTTCGCGTCTCCCATCCCTTCACCAATATTTCCTTTCACCACCCTACCCCGTACTCCTCGCCCCCTTCCATCTCTAAAACTCTGTCGTCTTTCACCGGCCCGGATCTTTCCCCTCGGCGCCCCGTCCTCCCTTCCGCTGCCAACTGCTCCCTGACGCGTCTCCGCAGCCCCTGCAATCTTCTTGCGCGGTTTCCTTTCATTCACCTCGCGCCGCGCAGCCTCTCGACGCCGCCGCCGCCGCCGCCTTCGTGACACCGAGCGGTAACTTTGCGCGCGGGTTACTTCGGGTCGCTCCGCGTTGTCGCGCCTCCTTGTTTCTTCCATCTGGGGCCTTTCTCCCATTAATATGCCATTTCACGCACGCCCTGACTCTCTTGCGACTCTTTCTCTATGAAGCTGCCATGTGCGTTCTCTTAGACAGGTCGTTAATGCGGATGCTGCCCCCACAACTAACGCTCTGAAAGTGATGCAAAGCGCATAAAAAGGCTTCGAGCAAAATAATTTTTTATACTGTGAAAATGACTACCTGCATTGTATTCTCTATAAATATTTAAAAGACGTTTGAATAATATTTAAAATAATATTTAAAATAATATTTAAAAGATTTTTTAAAAATAAATTTCTTTAAATGAAATTTCAATTGCATCGTATATCTCATTTCTGGTCGAACATGTACTACGCTTTTATTAACAAACTGGCAAGACGAATCATTAATAAAGAAAATGGTTTTGTAGCGAAATAAATAAAATCGAAATAAACTTGTTTAGAAGGAAAGTAGAAAGGAAGTCGACTGAGAATACGAACTTCGAATTCAATCAATACAATACCGCACGATGCGACCCGACGCAACGCAATGCTATGGGATGCGACGTGGTGTAGTATGACCGAATACGTTGCAAAGCGACGCGACTGGAGCTTTAAAATACGGCTCAATAAGTTACGATGCGATGCGACGGGGTCTAATATGCAGCGATGCGATGCGATGCGATGCGATGCGATGCGATGCGATGCGATGCGATGCGATGCGATGCGGTACAAGCGGTAGGTTACATGACATGCGTGCGATAAGGTGCGATGCGACCCGATAGGATATGATATGCCGCGACGCTCAGGCGCTGGGGCCGTGGCGTCGCAGAGATGTCGCAGCGACACGCAAGTCACGTGCGCGGGCGGAGAAATGCGTGGGCCTGCGCGGCTCGTGCGCCGAAATTTGTGAACTCACGGGGACTCACTTCGTGGGGCCCGCGACATAGTTCTCGGAGTTTCGCGCCAAACAGGAGAGAGTTCATGACGAAATCTGACGACCCTTCATTTCCCCTAAAGCGCTTTTCAAATGATTCCTCTCGAGAGAAACTATTTGGCACAAGATCATGGAGCATTTAAAAATGTTTTCATTTCGTTAGCTATAAATAACATTTTCATCGGCTAACGATGGATTATTAATTTTTAACAAAATTCTTAGTGTGGCTGAGATAGATACTGATAAATATTAAAAAAAATAACTTCACTTTCAGCAAGCTCCTTGAAATCGGGCCAGCAGCGAAAATTCCTACAAATTGTGCAAAATTCACAATTTCATTTTGTGAAAATTACAATGATCACTTTCGTTGGCATGAAGACAACATTTGAGTATACATTGTCACAGTGAATGTAGTGTTGACAAATATTTTACATATACTCCAAAAATATTTGAGCTTTAGATTACACCTATAAAGTTACATTTTAAAGCATACCATTCACTAATGTGAAGGAGCGAAAGTGTAGCATACAGATTAAGATACTCGCTGATAATATTTTCCCTTTCAACCCCCCCCCCATCTCAGCGTATCGTGAACGAGCTAAGCGCGTGCGTCGCTGCTCCGAGCGAGTGGGTCGAGGGAGGGGCTTGAGAGGGGAGTGAGTGGGGTGTGGGCGAGGCGGGGAGTCAACGGCTGAGGAAGAGCTGCGTGCAGCGTCGAGGATCTCCGCTGACGAGGAAGCGACGTCTTAAGCCCCCGTCAAGAACGGCAATAACTGGAAGAGGATGCCGCAGACGAACACGAATTGGGAGTGGACGTAGCGAAAGAAATCATATTAAATGGCAAACAATGGGAAAATGGAGTACGAGGGGAACCATATGCTTTTAAATCACCAGGATGATGATTCGTTAATAATCTTAGAAAAGCTTATTAAAAAATTTGATATACAGTTCACAGGTTTGATATTACCCGAGTAATGGAGTAATAAAAGTAATAATACCAGCGGAAGTTAACCACTAGCACTTAGTTGACTGATTAATTAGTGTTTCCGGGCACGTCAACTACCAATGTAATTTATTCCGTAAGTATAGCGCATGCTTTTTTTTTTATCGCGGGAGGTGTCTGTGATCTTCCCCGCTGGATGGAGAGGTCCGGCGAAGAGAGGTCGGCTGGCGGTGATTTTCCCCAACCAAGATCTTCCACGAGCAAGGGACCGCCCTCGACGTGACAAGCTTTATGTTCCCCACTGGACTTCCGACATGTGTGGTAGCGTAGTACATGTGAGTGTAGAAGCGATAGAGTAAAAGATGCGTATAGGACAAGGAAGAAGGAAAGATTGAGCACGGTCTGTGACCCGTTTATTAGGTTACTGCTCCGGCATTCGCCTGGTGTTGATTGGAGAAACCACGGAAAACTACCGATCAGAGCAGCCGGCTGCTTGAATTTTCCTCCAGACATCGACTGACTATGTAAATAGGGACTCGAAACCTAGGATCTCCCGGTCAGAGGCAATGACATCAGTTGATGACCGGAACACCTTAGCCGGTTTTAGTACTTTGATTAAAATTGAAAAATGTAACAATGTAATTGAAATATGTTAACAATGAATGCGTAGTTACTTTTTCACTTTTCTCTGTTAGTTTACAGGGATCATAATAAAACTGAATATTTCATATAAAGAAGAAACAGGGGGCATGTGAGATAAGATGCTAATGCTTCACGACGTGTGGCGAAAGGGACAGGAAGTGAAACAGACAACGCGCGTTGTTTTGAGATGTGGGTTTTAGTGTGATGACCCTCATTCTCAAGCTTTCGCTGTTAGTAGGGCTCGTGCTTGTGCGCTTTTGTGAGTAAATATTTACTTCCAACAACGATGACAGTCATAGTAAGTGAACGTGCACTTGTTTTCGTCATTTCTGGCACTCTCGTCAATTTAAAAATTTATTAGTTCTTGGATATAAAATGAAGGGAATTTACAATTGGGAGCAGTTTGTTCTTCACATGTGGAACAGGCATTTTAAGAAAACACACAGGTGTAGGTGTGGCGAACGGTGAGGGCAGCGGTGGATTAGTCACACACTTTCCCTAAAAATTTGGGCTTACATTCCGTCTAATCACGTTCCATTCCGAGGAGACGTAGTATCCACTAGGAATCCAACCCAACTCCACTTGGAGTTGCTGCAGCACGTGAGTCTATCCAGCAACAGGTCTGAATCGAGCAAAGGCCCCAAACCAAATGAATGATAAATAGTTGCAGGATCAAGTATTCCATGTGGATATAGGTGTTGTGGTGCGTTATCGTTGGTATTTCTTATGAAATAATTATAAACGTTGTCATTGCCAACAATAGGTAGTCTTTTTTGTGGCTTCCATTCAGCAGACAACTGATGATGATGGCTAAGCCATCGAAAGCTGCTCTTGTAATAAATACTATTGTTGGCAATGACAACGTTTATAATTATTTCATTCCATGTGGAGTTGGGCTAGAGGTTGGATATGACTGACTGTAAAATATATTAGTAAGGTGTGTACAATGTTATATCAGTTTCGTTTTTGTTTGTTTAGCATATAATATTGCTGTGGATGAAATTTCATATTGATGTCTAAATGCTTTGTTTTTTTTTGTTTGTACACTAGCCCTGATGAAAAAATTAAAAGATTTCAAAACATTGGCAAAGTAATTGTTTAATTATTCATATTTCGACCAATCCGATGAACCCCTTGATAAATAATATTAATAATAATGATAATAATAATTATTACAATTTAGTAAGTGAAGAAGCACCGTACGTGACATTTGATGCGGTACATTTTCTGATCGGTGCAAAGCGAAGACCATCACAGCTTTTGCGCTCAGGATTGCTAGAAAATTATCTGACAGACCTGAAACCCCGGGAGCAGCTACATTCAACCCAGCCAGACTGCAGAGAGTGGCAGCGACCCGCCACAATGCATTGCCTCTATCATATTTAAGACTGGCGTGTACGTGTGTGTAAGAGGTACTCACTTGAAGAGGTTCTCTGCACCGGCGCGCAGGCGCAGCTCCTTGTTGATCTCCTGGTTGAGCTTGGAGCGCTTGCTCTGCAGCTTCCCGCGACACGTGGCCACGCGCGGGTCCGAGCCCTGCAACACACAACCACCGCACTCAGTCCACGGAACGTTTTCATATCAGGCCTACAAGTATCACACATGCATATCCGTTTTACTAAACAGGGAAAATAGTGCGCAGAAATCAACTTATATGAGTATTTTGTGGAAGGGTTATCACTCGTCGACCGTCAAATTGTGAGTGGTTACTTATGTTGTGGGTTTTAGAAATTACATTCTTTTAGAGGGTAATTTTCTAATTCACAGTTGGAATTAGTGTTGCAGATATCCAGTTTACCTAGCAGCTTCCTGTTTATTACTTAATTTTCGTCGACACAAAACAAAAGAAAGAACATATAATGGTTAATCTTTTCTAGTGCAAAATGAGATATACGAACTCCACGTACTGTTTCAAAACAATAGTATATTCACAGGAAGTAACTTTTCAGAAAAAAAAGTAAGAGTTTAAATGGGGGTTGCGGAGAGAAATAGGGATTAGTAGCAAGACGAGTCAAAATCTAAACATAAAATGTTAATTACAGTAACAGTGATAAAAGGAACAAATATATAAAACAGAGAATGTTCAAGGGAAAAGTCCTTCATGCGACAATGAACATTCGGAGAGGCTAACATACGCTATCTTTAAATATTTCTCTCGTCACACTAAAGCGCTAAAAAGTTCACAGGGTTTCGTGACATTTGCAAAGCAACATGCGTCGAGAAAATTTTCATGTGGCGCCTGTTTTACTCATTTTAGAGGGAGCAGAATTGCCTTCTTGTTAGACATTACAAAGATGGGGTGTTTTTTTTAATATGAGTATTTTCCTTTCAAAAATATGATCATAATATGTTTCTGGTCAAAAATATTTTGTTATAATCAAATATTGCAAACATTAAAACAAAGTAAATAAAAACAATTAAGCCAAACACCAAACATAAAACATTAAATTAGAATGTCCATTCATTTTTTTCTGTACAATGAATCACTCTTGATCTCTACAAGCTTTCGAGCTCGAGACTTAAGTCAGATATTTTATTGTCTGAAAAACTAGTTCACAGCTCAAATAAAATTTTAGATACCCTACCAGAAAAATGTTTGAAACATCCTCAATGTCTCGAATCTCAATTACTCTAATTCTTCGATATCTAAGTTTTCCTCATTTGTCATCTCCATCTCCACGCACATGTTCCATAAATCGGACATCTCAAGGTCGAAATCTTCAGCAAGTAGGCCTTTTCTTTTCTCCTTAAGAACCGAAATATCAGGCTTTAATAGCAGACGTTCCGATTTTGAGCTTTTTTGATACATCTTTGATGTTGTTTTTAATCAAATTGCCTCCACGCAGACGACGGGGCTGGACCGGCCGGTACAAGCGTGAGAACGGTCGCGCTAGTCCGCCTCTTGAAACATCAAGCAGCACCGGGACTGGCCGTTGCCACATTGCGGATGCTTCACCCCAATTTTTATCATCATGTTACTGGAAAACTCTCATTAAAAACTGATAAGAGTTGACTTTTCTTAAATCATTTTGAAAATTATTCTTTAATAAAACAATATGTAATATACAACAAACACTTTAAGTTTCGCTGCTAATCGCAACCACTGCTAATCGCAATTCCGCACTGCTACGACAAATTCAAACTACTTGACAAAAGTAGTAATATCTATCTGGTTGATACGTTAGCTGATATAATCTTCTAGAAAGGCAGGAACCTTGATTGTAGAATTTTTATTACATTTTCTAATTTATTTTTCAGTTGTTATTAAAAACTACAACCACTTTATGCGAGGAAATATTTTTATTGAATCGTGCATGTTTGGAGAATGGTTCTAAGCCATTTGGGGGCAAGGCTTTTCGTGCATGTGGCAACCCTGGCCGATGCGCCTGGACCAGTGAACTTGCACGCGCGCATGTACGCCGAGACGTACGGCGCGCACTCGCTTGCATCAGCAGATTTACAAGTTGCGTACAGTCTGGGAACTTGAAGATCCCGCTGGGAAGTTACCGGGCGTAAGTCGGTTAAGCTGCATAGCCGCACCCCACTAGCAACAATTCGCGGGGGGAAAAGATGAAAGGCGAGCCAGAGAAACAGCCTGTGGCAGAGGATGTTTTCCAAATTTCTGATATTCTCGCTCACATGTTTATACATTTCCTAACGTCAACCCACACAATTTTCGTGTGGTTTTCGCAAAGAAAATGAGATAAGAGATTCACGATCCCCTATTGTGAACTCAAATGTGATTAAAAACGGTTACTAGTTTCTCTAATAATAAAGGAAGCCTTAGACAATATTTTCATCCGTTTACTTTACACCGTTCTTTACTTTGTTTCAACAAAATTAATAAGACACACATCAATCCGTGAAATTTTCGGAACAAACAATATTGAATTATATGTACCTAGTTTAATGTGTGTATAGTACGCATTAGGTATAACTGAAGAAAATGTAGTTTAATATACTTGAATTGTTGAATGTTAATAATAATAACGCAATATATACAAAAGAGAAAACTAATATTATTGATTAATTTCTAGTGACCAAGTTCTTTCGTCGTTTGCTGTGTCACTGCTGACCTTTCGGGCAAATAGCAGAAAGCAACGATGCTTGTTGCATAGAACGTAACGATTCAGAAACGCATGCTTTTTAACTCGCCAGACTGTACTATGATTTTTTTCCTCTCACGTTTCCTCACGAACTGTCTGGGAGGGGTAAGTAATGCTTAAGATAGGGACACAAGGGTCTCGGAAGGTATGAAAATCACAACTGGAACCGAACAGAAAATAAAAAAAGGAATACACGAGCGATCGAACGAGAGACGGTGAAAAAAGAAAAGCCAAATAATGGACTATAAACATACTTATTACTGACGGTGTTGGGCACCAGGAAAACACACACTGGAAACGAGACACAGGATCAGAGGCCAGAACGCAATCGAAACCTCGCCGTGCTGTCTGGTAAAAAATATGATGCTTTCGATGTGCCTCCGCGACAAGTACACTCGGTCTCAAATTATTATGCCTCAGAAACAAGGATAACGTAAAGATACACTTCAATACATACTAAGGTGATAATGGTCAATAATGTGCATTTCACAATACAAAATAATTTCTTCAAAAGTAAATTTGCTGAACCGTTATGAACGCAGACTTGACAGTTTTCAGGAATAGCGCAACCTTTATTTTTTTTAATATTTTCAGAAAGAAATGAAGATTTATTTTAGTGGAAAGGTAGTGAAATTCGCCTCTTCCCAACACTCATTACATTTTACCAAGATAATATTTATCGTCATTCAAGAAGAAATATTTAATTTTTTTGCTATAAAAACTGTTTTATACACAAACTGTATAAACGAAAAAAAATCGATTACATTTTGACAATCTGGAAAAGTTACGTCAACAATCCGATTATTTAATTTCGTCATTGTAACTAGGCTTTCAACGAATGTATTTTTCACGCAATTAAAACTGCATTGCATCATTACATTTACCGCGCACACTGAATTCCTCATGTACCGATTTCACTAGTACGACATTGAGCCTGCAGCGCTCTCTCAACTGAAATGGAGTATGGGACGAATTCCTTCCAGCGATCGAAACCTGGCGCAAAAACGTGGCCACCCGCCGCTTTCGACAGATCCCGGCTGTCTGTCCCAAGATCCCCTTCGCGTGAGCAATCTCACTTGCTCACTGGGCAACACGTGCGCGACGGAGCACTCGAAGACCAGAACCAAAGGGCACGTTGCTCGGCTTTAGACGAAGAATTCAATGCCTCTGGACAGATGACAGGAAAATAATCATGAAAAACACAATTATGTTTTTAGCGCCTACAAAGATACTAGGAAATGTATTCGAGCAAACTAAACTGATAATGTCACAAATACATTATTTCATTTTTATGAATTACATGTACGTTTCATTACTGATCATCTAAATTGTCTCATACTCGTACCCCGGCCACGTGACGTAAGATGAAGTTCAACGTTAGCGCAACACAATGATTCGCATCAAATTAAGGGTGTGTTCTTCATCATATAGTGTACGGTGTATTTTCCGCAGCTTGCTGCTGTTGACAATCTTTCTGAAGTCAATTCCATGGGACAACAAATAAAAAGTTCAGATCGTAGACTTTACATCAGCATTGAACCATTTTGGAATTAGATGAAAAAAACTTAGAATGGTCGAGTTTATTTATGTAATCACGAGTTCGTTTCTCTAAGAGAAGGAGGCCTGGTACCTAGTGATTGTACGTAACGACGGCGATTAACCACACTCTGCTAGCAATGTTCTGTGCGTTAGTTATCTTGTTGTGGGATCCATGTAACTTTTACTTCGCGCGGTTCGTAATTTCGGCAGACTGGTACATAATCCTTGCAATCGATTGCTCGTGGACAGCTGCACGTGGTTTTCAGGTCCGTGATCTATTGAAAAGGCCGGCGCAACCAAATGACACATATTTCACAAGTTTAAAAAATCTTACAATTTCTATAAAAATTGAAATTATTCATTTCATCATGTTGGTTCTTCCAGGACACCTAAAGACACTATAACTCCACTTTTATCGAAAATTAACATTCGTTTTGAAATTGATGGATACTCTCAAAAGAGTAAAATGAGGTCACGTTTTATTTTGTTTTAAAATAGTTTTCAAAATGAAAAACAAACATACAATTTAATAAAAGTAAATTATGAGGAAGAATAAATAATTTGTATCTCTTGAACAATGATTGCTATGGAGAATACGAGAATTGTTTTCTCTTATGCCTTTCGTTTCTGGGTGAGAGGAAAATGCGGTGGCTGGGGTAGGGCGGGTCGGAGCGATAGAGGGCGGCGCGGGGACCGGGGCAAGGAGGGGTTTGGCGGGGCGGAGCGGAGCGGGGAAAGGACAGGTGGGCAGAGCAGGGCGGAGCGGCCGGAGCGGGGCCGTGGCGGAGCGGAAGTCGTGGCGGACGGGGCGGGCGGAGCGGGGGCGGAGCGGGGCGGGGCCGGAGGGGACGGGGCGGGCGGGGCGGTGGCGGGGGATCGGGCGGAGCGGGGCGGAGCGGGGCGAGCGGGCGGCGGCGGGGCGAGCGGGGCGGGGCGGAGCGGGCGGAGCGGGCGGAGCGGGGCGGACGGGCGGGGCGGGGCGAGCGGCAGAGCGAGCGGGGCGAAGCGGTGCGGGCGGCGCGGGCGTCTTTGGCAAAAAAGGGGCGTTGCCTCCTCCGCCTGTCACTGGGCGCTCGATCGCACGCGCATAGCGCAGGCCGGCTCCTCGCGTTTACGACACTTTGTTGCGCGCGCAGCCTCCGCCGCCGGCTTCCGGGGGAAATCTGGCGAAGGACTGTCCGACTGGCGAGGCCTGGTTGCCGCTTTCCAATCTCCTGCTCGCTTTGGTAACTTACAAATATTTACACACAGAAATATGTTTCCTCCGTTGCGAATTTGCCATTATAATTAGGCAACTCACATATCACCGGCGCACAAGGAAAGTGAGCTCAGGGAAGAAATAAGTAAAGAGAAAAATACACTTATTAATGACAACAAATTTCATTCAGATTCTTCACGAGACAGCTCTTGTTTTGAGTAAAACACTGTCTTTGGCCATAAAATAAACGGCTTTCTTCACATTATACCATTTTCGTGTACAATGAAAATTTGTTTGATGAGTTGCTTTCCCGTGCACAATCGATATAAGTTAAAAAAAATTTACACTATCAAGAGAGAATTGTAGACTATTCAAAAACATATTGTAATATAATGCAATTTTATTGCCGAATTTCTAAATAATCACTTCTCAAAACTACTGTATTATTGTCACGTAGCAACAAAACTATTATTAGTATTGTTAAATGTATTCATTTGAAAAACTAATAGTTATTTACTAAAAATAACATTTAGACACGATTGATTCGTCTAGCACAACACAATTTTTTGTCCTACTTCTTCTTAAGAAAATGATCATGTTGTTAGGGAACTTGGCAGCGGAAAATAGAAAAAAAAAATACTAAAATAGAAAACTCGAAATATAAATATCGTACATACTAAAAAAATCATATCCAATGTTTTTAGAGTCCCCCAAAGCGAATATGAATATGTTTTCATAATAATTACTTACTTTGAAAACATTAGGACAATTATGACAAAATTTGGCAGTGCGTTAGCTTTGCTGTAACAAATTTCCCAGCCACACCTTCGGACGAGGCGAAGTATGTCTCGTTCCCACGCAACAGGAGCGAGTAACGAAACTGGAACGCCGAATACAAAGGCTTGGGAAACCATTAATACAGCATAAGACGATGGGTTTCACTTGGCATGAAATATGATTAGGTGTCAGTCAAGACATGATTGTGTTCTTGTTTTCGTGATTACAATTGATCATTTCGTAGTCTGATTCATTATGAATGAAGATGCATCTGATTATTTCCATGGACTCTGCATGATTCACAAGACTTCCAGAATGAGACTTTCACTTCAAGTTGTACGAATGAAAACATTTCTTTAAGTAGCAAAAATCTACACTATAATCTTAGGTTAAGCAAAAGATTTTCCAGTAATTTTACACTTTGGAAATATTTTTCAATTTGTCCAACACTTTCCTAGGTCAATATTGGCTTATCACATGTTCTAAGAATAGAAAGAGCAAAATTAGTTATTCAGTCGCACGGAAGAAAAACAAAAATTACAAAGAAAACTATGTGCCAAATAATACACAGTCTCTATATTGTTTGAGCTCAAACGTTTTGTCGTCATCAGACGAAACGTAACAGTTTGTAGATTTTTGGTAAGGGACAGTGCCGATAAAGTAGTAGATTGCAGACGAATGAACAATATGAAACGTAAACAAAACACTGTAGGACACTAAGCATTTTCTCATAAATATTAATTTAATCAGAAATTTCTAAACTGACAGAAAACGAACAATATATCTTTGGTTTCTCCTAACGATCAGGACGATTACACACTTCAGTAGAATTATTTTATCACGTCTCCAACAATTAAAATTGTAAAATAGACGTTTCAAAGCTATCATAAAATGACGCAGAAAAAATGAAAAACAAAAGAATGAAGCATCTTAGTTATAAGGCTTTCAGCTCAACAAAATAATTTCAATACAAGAACTTGTTCTATAATTTCTTCAGAACAAGAAGTACTTCCTTATTGTTGACTGAGTCCGAGCTTTGCTCTCATATTCTTTACTGCAAGTGCTTTAGACGCTGGACGAGGCACTTTCCCTAGTTCCAGGGATAAGAGACCGGCGTCCCCATTAGGGGAGTAGTAAAACGTTTTTGTAAGAGACCGCCCAAGGGGTACTTCTGGTCTGTTAAATCAGATGTTTCGTGGAAAGGAATAGTAGATCATAAAGAAAAGACTATTGTAACCGTTCACCTTTAAATATTAAAGAGAAGTTCAGTAAAAAAGAAAAAAAAGTTCAACTCCGCCTTCGTTATTTCAAGTTGAACAATTCTTTTGAAGCAATTTTTGAGCAACACATTCCTTTCGGTTATGGAAGCATGTAATTAAGAGGAGACGGTTTCGATACAGCTGTCGAGATGCTTTTATGAAAAACATCGATACTTCAAGATGTTGTTTCTTCCATGAGCTAATTTCAGAGTTAACTTCTCTTACAACATAATTCGTGAAAGAAAAATTGAGTAATTCTATATTAATTAATTCAAAAATATTCATCTTCGTTTATAATTTCTACAGAAATCAAGTGCCATGCATATTTAATATTTCATAAAAAGATAAGAGTTCTAGTTACGTCTTGTCCTACATTAAAATCAGATAGAGTTTTATTAAATCCATCAATTAAAATTTCATAGAATGTTGCCAAAGAAGACACCCACTCAATAAATGCACATCTTGTTGTACACTTTAACCCGTCACATGCTCTCCTCGTAACCTAGAGGTGCTGTGTAAAAACGCGACGGCGATTGTACCAAAAGGCAATACATTACCTGGCATTCAGATTCACTTAGAGGAATTTATTGCATTCATAAACCTTGATAGAAGCTTCATAACATATTTTTAAATCATTAAAATATCTCTGCAATGTTGAGCAGATACTTTCGGCCAGGATTGGTAAAAAGTCTGTCTACGAACGAAACGGATTGTAATTGAAGGTCACATAATTTTCAATGTTCCTTTTTATTTTCACATCAGTTCGGTATGTGCAAAAGATCTCAGAGAGCAACCTTTCTCTCCTTTCTGACCAGGTATCTCCAGATCAGTGATAAAAAAATTATTATAGGAGAATTAAGATTGACAGAAATGGAGGTAGTTCATCTTGTACTGTTCCAAAACTTGCACTGTCAAAAACCGACATTCTAAATATTCTATTAGACGATATGACACGAGAAACGAGTACCTTGATGCATAAAAATGAAAAGAAACGACGCACGAAATATGTTTTAATCACAGATAAATTAGAAACGTTAAGCAGTGTAGAAGTTCCTTAGTCAGTGAGGATATTCATACTAAGGGAGTAGTTTCCAGGTAAAATGTCTCTGATCAGACTGTCACCGTTGTTTCATCCTTCGGCCACCAGTTTCAAAGTGAAAGAAGAGAGCGGAGAAAGTCTGATGGATTGAATCGTGATCACATTATACGAGAGCGTTCGCATCGAATGCAACTACTCCAGCGCTTCGCTTCACGCGGCGATAATACGATGATGGAGCGCCCGTGCGGGCAGCCAGTGGCAGGGGCTGAGCGTGCTCGGGCTCCAGCCAGCTTCGAAGTCCCAGCGGCGGCGCCTGCGGTGTGCCGCAGGGTCAACATCCCGGACTCATAAACATGTGAGACGCGCGTCGCCATCTGATGGAAGGACGTAGTAGAGCAGCGGCGTCGTGGAGGGGCGGAGGGAATAGGGAGGATGACAGAGGTAGCTCTTGCTGGAAAAGCTGGAAGTGACGACTCGATGGTATAGGTGGCGGTGAAGATTTTAAGAGCGGTGACAGTCAATGTGTGTGAATGCGGGGGTGCAGTAGAAGAAATTGCAGTGGTTCAGATGGTAATCAGGCGGAGGTGACAATGAAACTTTCAATGGGAAACATTTTATGATTAAAGAAGCAGAGATTTTTGTGGTGGTAAACTCGATAGTTGTGGGGCTGGTGTGGGTGAAGATGTATGTAGCAATGGGATGTCATAAGAGACAAACGCGGGCGGCCAGAAAGAGGGTGGTGTTAACGGCGGTAGCAATGATAACGATGATGATAGCTGCAGTAAAAATTAAAGAGAAAAAGGTGACAATGGTAGCAATAGGAAAGAAATGTTGTGATCGTGATGGTTAAGATGGCTATGAAGTATATTGATTATAGTGGTGAAAGTAATTGAGGTAGTAACACTTGTTGATGTGTTTATTAATAGTAGCGGACGGGGTGAAGAAGATGAAAGCAGTAGAAGTGGTGGTAGTGATGAAAGTAGAGGATGATGTTGGTGCTTGCGCTTGTAGCAGCAGAGGAGGTGCTGGTTGTGGATGTGGCGGGGTTAGTAGTGGTTGGAAGCGGGGTTACTGGTGATTGTGGAAGCAGAGTTCATGGCGTTGTTAGTGATGGTGCAGTTGAAGAACTGATTGAGGTAGTGATTGTGACAGCACAGGAAGTGCTGGAAGTGACAGTAGAAATGGCGGGGTTGTTCGTGTTGCTGGTGCTGGTGGTGGCAGTAGACGTCTTGGTAATTGTGGAACCAGAGGTAGTGTTTGAGTTGGTGATAATAGAAGTGGTGGGGTTGGTTTTGTTACAGGTGATTGTGGTAGTGGAGGGGAGGACAGGAGGTGCTAGAGAAGGAGACAGTAGAAATGGCGGGTTCGTTCGTGTTGCTGGTGATGGTGGTGGCAGCAGACGTCTTGGTCTGGTGATGGTGATAGTAGAAGTGGTGAGGTTGGTTTTGTTACTGGGGTTTGTGGCAGCACAGGAGGTGCTGGAGGAGGAGACAGTAGAAATGGCGGGGCCTGCTGAGGATGGTGGCGGCAGCAGAGGTGGATGTGACCGTGGTGGTGCTGGTGTTGGTGGCGGTGGCTGGGGTTGTGCGCGCGAAGGCCGGTGGCGCGCTGGGAACTGGGGCGGAACGGCGCTGCGCTGCCTCCGCGCCGTCGCGGAACAGTTGCCAACGAGCAGACGAGCTCTCGGAGACGCCGCGACGCGCGCTGCTGCAGCTCTGAGCCGGCGTTATATCTCCGCCTTCCCCACACGAGTCCGTACGCACAGGCACGTGTACGAGAGCAGGGGTTCCCGATAACAGAAGCCTCACTGCGCACGCGCTTTTTCGCTAAAAATACAAACTAGTTTGTCAAAAGAATGGTCTACGAGACTCAGTAATGAGAACAAACACTCAATCAAAATTTGAGAACTGAACCTTGTGAATAAAAAAGTTGTTGTTTGGATACCAACAATATACTTGTGTTGAGAAAATGGTGACAAATTTTCGGCAGGACTCTTCGAGGTGATAATACAGTAATTAATTTTTATATAGAATGAGAGGATACCAATAAATAAATATTTGAAAACGAATTTATGATTTATTTCAGTAATGACATTTCAAAGAAATCGGTTTAAACACACTCTCGTTTAACCTTCCGCTAATTGCGAGTAACTGCCTGTGCCGCGCCCGTGCGGGCTCCGCGAGGCCGCGTTTATCTGAAGAGGAAAAGCCGAGGAGCGGCCAGCATGGAATATGGAGGTGCGTGAGGAGAGAGTCGGAGTTGGGCTCACACGCGATGCTGCAGCGGCACGAAGCACATCTGCGAAAGCAAATTGAATACCGCGAACCTTCCTTCGGCTCGGGATACTGATCTCTGAGGAAAGTGCGTAAACATATGTTGTAATATCGCTGAGAAGAAACAAATTTTCTATAGTAAACAAATGTTAACACCTGAGTTTAATAATATAATAGTATAGAAAAGAAGGGTAGTGCATACTACCCTCGTATTATAAATAACACTACACAACCTACACGCCATATTACTATTCCGATATTTTAAAACATAAGGAGACTCGCAATGTCATAAGTTGCTTAGCAATTCTAAATAAACAATTTTAATTCTCAACAATTAATGTGTTTGAAAACTCTCAATAACCCAGTCCATTAATTTGGACTTTTGTAGGAATGGAAATATTTAAATGGTGCAACTAAATTAAAAGAATGTGCAAAATACATTTATTTAACCATCGGAGATAAATATAGACTTAACAACAAGTGTAAGATGAAGAGCGTATTTTGCGTCCCATTTATCAAAGTCACCGTTACATTCAGCCCTAAAAAGCAGAGAAGAGACAAACGTGACTTGCAGTAAGTTTAGATTCTAGGGAAACCAACGCAGTTGTCTCACTCTCGGCCTCTTAGCCATGCGAGTCCACCTGCCTCACGCAAGCATTTCCGTCGTTTTTCTCCAGTTTGGCCTTTCCGCCGATCATGCGGCTACCATCTACAGCCCAGAGCACTTCCTCGAGAAGAAACTGTCGTGACAGAACTGTATCGCCACCGTAATAATAGGTCCTAGCTCGTAAAAGTGGAAAAACCAGATCTGGTCGTCTTTACATGCTACCTCTTCCTGAGTTTCTTCCTGCATTCGTTTCCAGCTTCTAAGAACAAGTGAAAATTATCTAACAGCAGTTTAGGTGACATCCTTTCGGAATTTTTCAGCATTCTCATGAATTGACGACAAAAAATACAACATCCTGAAACACTATTTTTCATTTCATTTAAGAAGCTATGTATTAAAATTACGGTGAAAGGCGATGAGAAATATGAAAAATGTTGCCGGTACGATACTGTACAATCGTTAGAGTAACGTCGATTAAAGTGAGAAATCATTATAAAAATTATCAGGACAGTATAGCCTGTGAGATCGAATAAACTCATGTTTACAGAACATCTCTGTAACATTGTAGTCTATGTACGATAAAGATTATTCCCAATTGCGCAAAGCCACCTAAAAAAATTCAACGAGTCAACCACCCATCGCTAGGTCGGCAACCGCCTCCACTGGTAGACCGTTCGTACAACCCCTCCACCGCCTGCAAGAGCACCAACACCAAACACCGAATGAAAGAGATATTGCTATTAGAAAGGACCGCTTTTACATTACTTCTTGGCCATTGCTGGTAACACAATTGCAGGTTGAATCCATGCTCTCATTTTATCAGTGCGATTGGATTATGTTATCTCATTGGATTATGGCTTCATTACAATCACTTGCAATATCATCGCCATACGTAGCGTTGATTTGTTTCCCAACCTGACAAAGTGGTCTCTTTTTAGAGCAACTCCTCTTCACCGCCCTCGCCGCTACCGGCGTATATCACCGCCAACGCCGTTGCGGCGGCAGCGGCCACCACTGCCACCATAATCGCAACGCCCATCGCCGTCACCTCCGCCGGCTCCACCGCCCGGGGCCACCGCCGCCGCCGCCGCCGCGGTGCGGCCAGGCCACTCACCCAGGAAGGGCGCCTTCCTCTCTCTTTCGCGGCAAAACGGAGCGAGGAATGCGTAATGGCGGCAGGCGGGGGCGGGGGCGTTGAGACCGCAAAGGTATCATTGCGGCGCCCACCGCCCCGTCGCGCCGCGCCGCGCCACGCGACGCTGAAAGAAATACGCACGCACGCGAGATCTCGCCCCCGGCAACCGCTGGCACTTGCCACACACACACACACGCACACACACACATACACACACACACGCACACACAGTCGGGGAGAGGAGGGGCGACTGCTAGGTCCTAAAAGGGTTTGCGAATCCTTCCAATAACAACTCGTTTAACTCTTTGGAATTCATGACTTGGAAGAATTAAGCCTCGAATTCTTAGGGTTGAACTTATTTTGAATCTACGCGCAGGCTCGCAAAATATCAATGTAGAAGTTGCTTTTATGTACCCATAAATAGCATACGTAAGTACATTCTATTCAACTTGCAAATACCTCAGTAGCTTTAAAGGCAAAACGACCTTTATTAGCTGTATTGGGCAATTTAACCTGTGAATGAGTGTGCGTAGTGTCATTTATGACCAGTAGATACTAGAAGAGTTACTTTGGAATCTTCTGGGCATCGCAGATTTGCAAAGTTTGTAACTATCAAATCGTGGAACACGGAATGCATTTTTCCCATTCAGTCTTACTTACGTTGAAAACACTAATGAATAACTTTCACCTAGAACAATAGAGGTACGACTAGACAGAACAAATCTAGAATGTGAGTTCTAAATGATCAATAAAAACCTACAATTTCGTAAGTGAAAGTGCTTACAACCTATGTAAGTCAAAGTTGATTGAAAAACCTAAAATTTCATTTTGAGAACATAAAGACAGTTTATTTGTAACAATATTAGCAATATTACATTCAGTCGATAATAATAAGGGAAGCAACTACGACGGAATCACACGGAAGGGAATGTAGAATTCGTATGTTACAAAATAATTAAATCATTCTTCGCTGTCCGGGTGACGACGCGTCGTTGGCTAAGAGGCAATCATATCATCGCAGAACAAATATGCCAAAAAATAGATGAAGAAAAGCCAAAGGAAAACCAGAATTATTGAATTACATCCAATTACGCTAAATATGACTACAGATTTATCAAACGGTTTTGAAGATAATCACACGCAACTGTTAATCATCAAAAACTAATATGAGTGGAAAAAAAACAAGTACAAGGCTAAAAGAAGCATCAATATTATACAATGGGTCTGCACAGGGCTTGGTTTCAGGCAGAACGCGTTGAAACGGCGTTCCGATACCTTGAGAATAATTATTAAATTATACCTGAAGTATGTAATTATTTAAATTACATCAATAAGCAATTTGGTGAGCGTTTCGGGACATAAAATTTTGTCAATTTAGCAATTGCTCTACACTTCTATAATTGGACAAAATAAATCAAATTCTTGCTGAAATAAAATGTTTTTATTGCCATGTCTTTCATTGGACCAACATTCAACTTCATGGATTCACTTCTGCCATCTCCGTTCCTACCACGGTATCAAGAATAGCATTAGCATGGCATACAGTACGAACTTAACTGTGATGCTGGTAGTCTTTTCACGTTTACCAAGAAATCTGAAAGGACTTCCGACTCCGTCACGATAGCGGGATTTGAAAGTATTCAACAACGTATTTAGTGGAGTTGTTACACAGATTTAGCACCGCTGTAACGGCCAAAAAATTTGACTCAACATATTCGGCGGCTGACACCAGAACCGTGCGATGGAAACTGCAAAAAAAATGAGCATCGTGTAGCCCTAGCGGCTCTTCACAACTCGCAAATTAGACACTGGCATCCTACGCCGACTCTCCGAATGGTACGATAGGATCCACGTATGGACTAATGACTTACTACTCGGAAAGAGAGACGAACAAAAAAAATGCACCGAAAAGAATGGACGTGATATTGAAAGGAAGAAAAATGGCGCGCAAAAAACTAGAACGAACACAATAAAGAAAAATGATAAATTGCGACATTCGTAAAAGAAGACACGACAATGAGAGACCACCGTGTACTCTAATCATCAGCACAATCCACTGCGCGTTCGCGGTACCACTGAGGACCCTCATAAGGAGAAAAGCAATAAATGAAAAATGTGTCTGTAATAAGACGCATTCAACTAAACCGGTCTTATATTCTATTAGCCTCATTTCACAAAAAACGCGCATCAGAGGAGGCATCTGGGAAAAAACAAACACAGCGACGGCCACGGAGCCACCGGCCGGGTGTCGGGAGGGCGCGTTCACAAATGCGCTGCTCGTAAATAGAAGGAAGTGATTTTCTTCCCTAAAAAATCGCAAGGCCATACTGCAAGAGTATTAAGTACCCCAGGGACAAAAAGTTTAATTTGATTAATAACAGTGCTATAATAATTAGTCATTTAAATCATTTAGTATCCTCCTTAATCATCAAAGTTGCCTGACGGATGTACTCCTTAATGAGAATAATTTCCGAGTACTATTAATGTGTTTTAGAGTAAGCGAAAAATAAGTTAATAGCACCTAATCGTAAATAAAATAATATATTGTACGGCATCTGTTTCCTTCAAAATGTTGCCTATAAACATGTCTATCACGTACTAATTTCAACCGCTTAAGATTTATAATGCGACAAAAGAAAACTCCATACTGCTACAGAAAAAAAGTTGGTAATATTTCAAAGTCTTGAAAATATAGTTTATTAGTAATTATTCATCATTCATGGAATTTTAACATCGACTTATTAAAACTAATATTTCATTTTGAGAGTCTAGTATTTACATCAAATTCACACTGAATTAAAAATATATATTAACTATTAATTACTGATGTTACATTCTTCCATTATTCATCAGGAATTCATGAGTGAATAATTGATTTCAACATGCCAACATGCGCAATGACGGGGATAGCAAAACCTCGCCCTCAAAGGCTGCGCCACGGCAGAGCGATAGGTCGCTAAATTACGTGCATGTGCAATTTAAAGGGGAAAATATTAATACACCCCGGCATGCACAAGCGTACGTAGCCTAAGAACGATAGTCAAATGCTGAATGTCTTTGTTAGCGAAGTTATGTCGATGAAAACTGAAGACTTATAGACAGCATTTTCCGAGAGTTTTAAGCCTTAATGCAGACAGATTTGCTTCACTTCTCCAATAATTCTCTACCGCAATGTTCCCACGACCAATGGTGGGGCGCAATTGTAATGGTTGGCGTATCGGTGTAATGGTTAGCGTATCGGACGGTTATACCCAAGTTGGTGAGTTCCAACCCGATCGACGCCTTCCTTCGGAGGGGAAGTAAAGCCGGCAGTCCCATGTTCGTAGATTTACTTGCATGTAAAATATCCTCAAGGCTAAATGACGCCTCTGAGCATGTTTCGTCGCCCAAGAAATACCTCGTTTCCCCGCTAGTTGGTGAAAGGAGCGTAGCGAAATTTGCGTGGTCAGACGGAAGAGCGGGCCTGATAACCCGAGTCTCGCCACGTAAAATAAGGCGTTAATTCAATTCAATGAGAATAGCATCAGCCCAAAAAATTATTAACCAGCCTCTGCATTAGGTCCGCCACGTGCGGAGCCTGGCCACCCCTGGCGGGCGTCTGAGCGCCAAGTGCACACCGGCGCGGCGAGCGGTGGCGGGAAGCGCAGCGCAGCGCAGCACGGCGCAGCGGGGGGCGCGACCGCGAGGGCCAGCTGCGCAAGCGCGCAGCCTGCGTTTCCGGTTGCGTCCAACTCGCCGCCGCCGCCGCGAGCCAGCTCTGAGCAGGAAGCGCGTTGCAGCGGCAGCCAGGGCTGGCCAACTGCTCGCCGCTTCGCACCTCCTGGCAACGCTCCCGCAAAGGAGTATTGTTCATGGGGTGCGACTCTGGCTCATCTCGAAAAAATACGTTTGGAGATAAGCGTCTTCGAAGTGTTTGCTTGTGGTGGAAATGCATATATCAAACGGATTATGGATGGATTACGGACTACGCATTACCAAAAGATTTATTAGAGTTCTGTTAATGATAATCATTAAAAAGTATGTTTTTTGACTGTTCAAAGAATTGACAGCCCCAGCCGGGAAACGAACTTCCAAATGTGACCAGAGTTTGGAATGTGTAATACTCGTTATGAAATGTTATAAAAATAACGATCATAACTTAAAATTCGTATTATTTAGGGTTTCATGCCTAATATAAATATTTGCGCACACTGCTTTTCGCTTACCATTTATAGTTGAATAAAGAATATTGATAGCAACATTTTATGAGAAGTTTTTGCTCCCGCGTAACAAAGACTGTTTTCACGTACATAAAAAATAGCTACAAATTTGATTTAAAAGAACTGCCGGAAAATAACTAATAATAATTTCGTTTACAGTAAAATTAGCTCTAGATAACTCTCAAAGACAGTATTACATCAAACTGACGACCCAAAAATACGTTTACACTCCCCACAATTGCAATAATGTGCTAAGACTCTAAACTGCCTGAATTTTATTGTTGTTGTCGTCGTCAACATTTCATGTTAAAGAAATATGCTTCGATGCAAGTAAAACAACCACAAGTATAAACATATTTCTAATCCTAGTTTTCATCTTCAACTAATCTCCCTACATGTTTTACAAGAGGTACAATAAATCTTTAGCTCTTCTTCACCAGTTTTCCCCAAAGTTTTCTAAATATATTTTCAATTATCAGCTAATTCAATTGTAGGGTTCGTTTCGAATCAATTTCAAGTCACCTACACATTTTCACTAAACAATATTTCTTAGCTGAGATCCTAATCATGTTTCGTATTTCTGTTCGTTTCTATTTGTTAATTTATATTGTAGAGTGTCAGCCAACGAATCATAGAACAATTGCGAATAAAGTAGAGGACACGCAGGGAGATATGTCGATCAAGCCTTTTCATAGGTACTTAATTCGCACGCCTATTTATAATCGTTTTTTAGGGAATAAAATGAATTTCTTCTTCGTTTCGCAAAATCATCGCGTAACATTAACTTAAATGAAGTTCATATGAAACATATAATACATTTCATAATCTACGCCGAGAGTTAAACGAAAATATTTCTATTTCATCTAAATGCTGGTCAGCGATAATATTACTGTTTTCGTGTACTACATTCATTTACACCCGAACAGTAACCAAATTTCATTCTCAGGATCACCCTCGGCGAACACAACCAATCCAAGTTCCGAGGCGGACTCCACGTTCTTCCTGCGACCCAAACGTGTCCTCCCAAGGGCGCCGAGGAATGCGACCCCGTCCTCACCCGGAAGGAGTACGGGGGGTGGGGGCGGATCGCCGGATGTGGCCAGCGGGCGGCGCGCGGGGGCCCAGGAAGCGCACTTAAGCACCGCCGACGCGGCTGACGAGACGGCTCGTAAACCAGGCGGCGCACGAAAGGACGACGCGGAAGAAGACGGGAACCCGTCGCGCCGGCCTCAGCGCCCAGCCGCAGCCAGACCGCGGAAAACGGATCGCGATTCACAGACATTTCAAATACGAATAAATTATGTCACAACAATGAGACGTCATTCACAGACATTTTCGTCACCGCGGATGGCGGAAATTGCGGATTGCCATTGTTGTCACCAATCTGCCATTCCCTGAAGGCTAGCAATTTGTATTTCATACATCTCAAAGAGGTATTAAATAATTTATAAAAGAGTAATTTGTAAGCGTATAACATTTCATTTATTTAGTCAAAAAATAATAACAACAACAACAACAAAACAGTAGAAATTGTATGTGATGTATGAGGGAGAAAATCAACTACGCATGTTTTCTTGAGTTCCAGAAATAGAAGAATGTACATGACCACAATGAAAGAACTCGTTGGAAAATAATGGAAACAAAATTTGGAAAATATTGTACGAATAGTTTAGGTGCTCGAGTTGTTCATAGACGTAGACAGACGGACGGAGGGACGGACGGAAATAAGAAGAAGGAACGAAAGTAAATATTACCGAGAAGAGTATGTGACATTAAGTAATATTGACGTTGCACTTCCAAGGACAAACGAACTGATTGAGGAAAACGTTTTGAAATGACCAGACCGCAAACCTTCCATTGATAATGTTGTTAATGTTGCTGCTGGTGTAGTATTCACCCAACTCCAATACAAGCACAGACCATTATGATAATTAACAGCAGAGCTCTCATTAATTTCATTGCACAGTGAGACTCCTCTGAACCATGGAAGGTGTACTCGTATATCTCCTCCAGACGTTTGCGTCCGACACCTGGCTGGTACGTCTATGTTACATACGAGTAGCTTGAAAACCTAGGTGTTACTCATATTATATATCACGTTTCTTTTTCACTTTTATCGCTCCTTCAAACCAGACATAACGAAATACCGATACATTTTCTCAAGATGTACACTGTCAGAAATTTCCGCATTGCTCTAATGCAAATTACATTAAAGTAATTATCACGAACGCACATTAAATTTAATGTACACAAGTACATTAGGATGCAAGAATCAAAGCTTTATGGTCATATTTGAAAGGAATGAATGAATGTTCTGGCTATTATGAAGACACAATATGAATAATGAGAGGCAGGTGAAACACGAGAACCTCTACATTATCTCTACACTGATTTTAATTTGTCTTACATTTAATGTGCAAATAAATTAAGCTCCTTTTAATGCACAAGGCTGCATTAAGTTTCATATTAATCTACGTTAGATTGAATAACATTTATAACAGAGTATATACAGAATACAGGCGTTAGATATTCAATAAATTTGCAATATCGATTCACGAGTATTTTGACAAACAGTGCCGTCCCCACACCCTATGACGAGTAAAGCAGGCGAGAGGAGCGGGACCGTCTCCACTGCACGCCGACGCACGAAATGATTAGACGGAACAGATTGTCGGCGTGAGGCGAGGAGAATTAAATCATGAATGGGGCGGGCCGCTGCGCCGGCGAATTGCAACGAATCTCGCTGCAGATAGCGCAGCCCGACGGCCGCAAGCGCTGAGCGTTAGCTAACACCGAGCGGAGAGAATTGATTCAGCGTTTACAAATGAGAATAAAGGTACTCTCATTGTTTCGCTATACTTGAAGAATAATTCTGAAATAATGTAATCACGAACTACATCCTAATAGACCTGTAATCTTTATAAACACTCTTACCAGGGGTATAACAAAATCGCTTTACAATTTCAAGAGAGTGAAATTTGGTGTTGTGAAATTGAGATTGAACAATATTAGATTTCCTTAATGTTAAAAACTAAAAAGAAAATACTTAAAAAATTAAAAAGTAAAAACTACTGGTTCAGAGTTCTTCTGAAAACATTTTTAAAACAGAGATGATAGTTCAGGAGGAAAACGATTTCAAAATGAACTTCAGAATAAAAAAAACATGCAAAACGTTGGGACGAACAAACAAAGTAAATACCTAGACCCTGTAGAGTAGTTTGCCCGCTCGCATACATACGAGTCGTTAGTGACTCTGCATTTAAAAGTTGCATGTTGGTACCTGAAATGAATACTGCTGAGTATGTGAGCTTTCATCTTCCCGGACTGACGGGCAGCACACCTCTCGCAATTACCTTGAGGAATTTATCGAACACCAGCAAGAACCGGCAACGAAGCTTCGCAAATCCGATTCAATTCAATACTCACACACGATGCGTTAAGTCATGCGGACATTAACGAGCTTTGAAACTTAAAATTCAGAATGAGTCGAGGCAGGAATTCTTTTTCAGCACTTGTGAAATTTTATTGTAGGTCATTTTGTCCATTTGCCTTTCGTGCTACCCGACAGCGCATATCCCCTGAAAACGGGGGCTAAACGTTTAGTTTCTCTTAACAGACCTCAGAGTCTTATATCGGGACAAAATTTCGAATTCTTTCATTGTTAAGTTTCCTCCAGAATTAACAAATGAATAAAAAATATGACAAAGTATTGTCTAAATTTATATCACATATCTTTCAAATTAGTTATACATTTTATGCAATAATGTACAAATTAAACGCTTCCTATAGAATCATGATAATTATTTAGAATACTTTTTACTTTTTCCCTATGGAGTAGAGAGACAGGTATGTAATGATAACCCCAAAACCGGCGATTTTTTCGGCAAAAGAACTCTTATTGTAGGACCTGGCAACGAAAAAGTGGAAAAAGTGGATAAGATCTGTCCGGCCGTCAACAACTTTAGCGGCTACACGTTCAGCCGATTTTACGCAAAATTGATATCCCCAAACGTTTTGCCTGATGCCACGACCCCTTGAATATGAAACCGATATTTTCATTTTTGGGGGGTGCTTCACATGAATCCCTTGAGACATTTTCCAAACTTTCAAAAAATGGCTCCATCGTTTTTGATCATTTTTTTATATTTTTTCGTGGCGGAAAAATTTTCTAGTTTTTTGTGGCCAGCATAAAAGAGAGAAACATACACCACAAAAAAGCAACAAAAAAAACCCGGGTTTTCCAAGAGATGGTGCAAGTGTCATGTTTATTAAAAAACTCAAATTTTTCGAAAACTGCAAAAATATTTTTTCGACGTCTTCCTGCAACTAAAATATTAAAGATGGAGATTTTTCCTTTAATGAAATCTGTTACTTAAATAGATTTTGAAATAAGCTTATGTATAACGTTTCGGAAATTTGAGTGTGTTTCGCGTAATTGTGCGTGAAAAGTACGGGCGAGAAAGTACATTGTTGTTTTAGCACCACTAGTTTTTTTTGTCTCCATTTTTTAGACCCCCCCTGTTTTCAGTGCCCCGGGCCATCGACGACGGTTGGCTAAGGCCTAGCGCCGGCATTGAGCGAACGGGTCCCCCCCCCCCGGTGCACATGTCGCGCGCGGGCAGTTATCTCCGTTACGGAGCCGAAAGCTCTTCGCGGCGAGCCGCTATCTTAAACGCGCACGCGCGCAGGGCTCTCCCACTCTGCAGCGTCCACGGACTCGAAGCGGTCCAAGGAGCAGCGAGACCGAGTACGGTAATGCATTCCGGAATACTCGGTTTCCCTAAGAACTAAATCGAGTCTTCAAAGATGGAATCTTCGCATCCCTTCATTTAAGCAAATATTTCATACCCACACAATAATTGCTTTAAATCCTAATGAATGCTTCAAATCCTAACGAATGTTTCAAATCCTAACGAATGCTTCAAATCCTAACACATGTTTCAAATCCTAACGAATGTTTTAATTCCTAACGAATGTTTAAAATTCTAACGAATGATTCAAATCCTAACGAATTGTTTCAAATCCTAACGAATGTTTCTAATCGTAACAAATGTTTCTAATCCTAACGAATGTTTCTAATCTTAACGAATATTTTAAATCTTAGCGAATGCTTTCAGTTCTAACAAAACCTTTCCTCCCTAACGAATCCTTCCAATCCTGACAATTTTCACCAAACCCTAATAAATGCTAAGGATCGAGTACTTTTAATATCTCTTCATTCTCTTTGCTCATCTACCACTTGAATGCATTTTACATTTATTTTTCTTTAGATTACGTACCATAACATGAAACTTGCAGTGCTTGTTAAGAGTTTATGTTTACATTAATGGAGGTTTTAAAATTATTTTCTAAGAAATATAACGCGAACTACATAATTTAGTCTGGTAAGACCACAAATGTCACGAAGAAAGTTTGCAAATTAACATCCATCATGCCATTTATGCTTTTACATGTTCATACACATACACCCTATTCAATCACTATTCTTCATGCCACGCCTGCCCCTGTAGTCAAGAACCAGGTCACCGACATCCCATTATGCACATTCTACCAGAACACAAGAAAGATGAGCCTTAACAGCGTCAAACATCCCGTGGTATTTCAACCCTGTGGAACGCCATGTCATGGCTGCCGAAACTTTGGTATATCCTACAAAGCGGTGTCACCCAATGGGCCGAGAGGATTCAAAAGCAGAACAAAACAAAGAAAATGATAATAATAATAATAATAATAATAAGAAGAAGAAGAAGAAGAAGGAGAAGAAGAAGAAGAAAATGCTGGAGGCGGTGTCGTCAAAAAAGCCGAGAGGATTCGAAAGCAAAACAAAATAAAGAAAAGGGAGAAAAAAATAAAAAAAAGAAATTGAAGAAACATGAAAAGAAAAGTCGCCCTCTTGCGTCATTTCGACGCACTGTGAGGCGGCGCACCAAATAAACCAGCGCCGGCGCGGCGCGGCGCGGCGCGGAGAGAGCAGCGCGCGATCCCGTTACGGGGCGCCCTGCGCGACGCAACCCGCCACGCGCGGTCAGCCCCCTCTAACGGGACAGCCGGCGGCGGCGGAGGCTGCGGCAGCGCTTGCCGCGGGCGATCGGAGCAGCCGGGCGGAAGGACGTGCGGGCGCCTGGCGGGGCGCCGGGCGAGGGGGCGGTCGTGAGAAAGACGCCGCGGTCGGGAGGAAGGGAGGGCGGGAAATTGAAAATCCTGCCGGGCCCATCAAAAATACCAGGCGTCGTGCTGAAGAGGGGGAGGGGCTAAAAAGAACCAGGATACGCAAGAAATTCGAAGACGTTCTTGACGTTTCCTGACATTGTACAGCGTGTCGTAAAAATATCCATGACGTTTGATACTATACCCGTTTATCATGATCACGTGACTTGTTTCGCGTCCTATTCAAGGCTGATGTCACTGCAGCACCTCTGGCCGGGAGATCCTAGGGTTCGAGTCTCGACGGTGGGATGATTTTCAGATGTATTGAGCCGCTGTCAGGAGGAGACTTCGAGCGGCGGGCTGCTCTGATAGGCAGTTTCTCTGATTGGGAGTTCCGTTTCTCCGATCTACACCAGGTAAATGCAGGAGAATAACCCTAACAAATGGACCACGGGCCGTGTGCGACCTTCTACTTCTTTGTCCGATCATCACCTCGTACTTGCACTGTTCACATACCAGACCATGTCAGGACCAGTCGGGGTATGAACTTGCTCTGACTGAGGCATGCCCATCTGTGGAGGAATCCCCAAGCACGCTGTAGGTCGATGCGGATCTCACCATCCATGAGGGGGAAAAACCACGCAGTCATTAAAAATGCAGAACTAATGTCCTTAATAGTTGACGCGCCAGACCACGAATATTAATTTAATAACGGATACAAGTTCATGATACGATCCTCCATCAATCTGATGAAGTATCGTTTCCTGATTATTCGTAGTTCTGTCGTTTGACAGAGTACACGCATGCGCACAGGGTCAAAATAAGTTCTCTAATTCTACGATGTACATTCCAGGCTATGCAAAAGCTCAACATCGCTAAGGCGGAATTCGAGTTGTCTGGAGCTCATTGCGAAGGGGGCGTGGCTGCGGTGCAGGCGGCGGCGGCGGAGGAGGAGCGGGTGAAAACCAACGCCACAAAAAGAAACCTTAGTCTGCGCAGGATACCGTGATACGACAAAAGTTCAGGCGCCGGAGGTAACGGTCTGTGGGTGGACGGGACGAAATTGGGCAGTGACAGCGATGCAAACCGTAGAGTGGGCGGATAAGTGTTCCGCAAGAGGATTTCCTCGTGGTTGACCCACGCGAGAGAGGGAACGAAAAAATATAATGTTGAAATGATAAAAAAAATAAACGGAAATGTAAAATAAAAATTACAAAGAGTAAGGAGAAAAGAAAAACGGTAAAGAAATGAAACGGGCGGGATCGGATGCATTGGGAGTTTGGGTTTATGGCAAATGAAGGGCGGGTAACGTGAGGCCAGAGCAATGACACGAGGCAAAAGTGAGAGCGACCAGATCAGATGACAGGACTTGGAGAGTAGAAGGCTCGAGGAAATGTTCAGGTACAGGGTGGGAAACAAATCATTAGCGTGCACCGCGAGCAGCAGACGAAAAATGAACATGGAGAAAGCAGAAGAGTAATAGAGATGGATAAGTGGCTGAGAGCGGCGCAGATACGCTGAGTTGAAAGCAGGAGATCGGGCAGAACTGAGTAAACACAAACTAGAGGCTTAACGGATTGAACTGAGAAGTTCGTCATGAGAAAGAAAGCGACGATTCAAAGTAAATAGGATGATAGTTAGAAACAGAAAAGAAAGAATGAGAGGGGTTGCAAGAATGTGAAAGATGTCAGGAAATGCAAGGTTAGGGTATAAAAATACACATAATAATGGGTTAGAGAAGAAGAGTAAAAAATGAGAGAAAGAAAGAAAGAAAGAGAAAGAGAGAGAGAGAGAGAGAGAGAGAGAGAGAGAGAGAGAGAGAAAGATAAGGGGGCAGAATATGGTAAAGAGCCATTGGGAGTGTTGTCATTAAGAAAAAGGATGTGTGAACGCAAGAACGGTAGGTACAGACCACTGAATGGTAGAGGGAGCAAGAGAGAGAAAGTCAGAAAGCGAGAAAGAGGGAGAGAGATCAACCGACGAGAGGTAGCCTGGCGGCCAGCGAACGGGCGAACAGGATCCGCAGGTGGGTTGGGCGCGGGCGCGAGCTTCGGCTCGCCGCAGTCGATTCCAGCAATCGATTGCCACACTTCCTGGCCGGCGCGCCGGCTGCGAGCGGGCGATGATTGTAATTAGGCGGCGCGCGGGGCCTCCGTATCCGCGTGGCGGCGCACACCGCTCGTTAGCGGGCGGCGCGTTTATTTTGGATCGCCCCGCGCGCATTTGGCGCCGCGCCGCTGCAAATGATACCACGGCGCGAAGAGGCGCTGCGGGGCTCTGTGAAGCGCCGCTCACTTGTCTCGGACGCTGGTGGCGCCTGTTGGACGATTTGTGAATCACCGCTTGATCGATTGGTTGTTTTAGTGATTCCGGGCACGTCACCTGCCAGGGTCATTAGTTCCGTAAGTGTAATGCATGTTTTTGCTCGTGAGCTGGCGGTGATATTTTCCCTGCTGTATGGCGAGATCCGGCGTCGATCTACCGTGGGATAGCGAGGTTTTCCCCAACCAGGTATCTCCCATCAACGCGGCACCGTTCCAGCCGGGACAAGCTCTACGTTCGTGACCCGTTTCCAGGCATGTGTGGTAGTGTAGTGCATGTTAGTGTAAGAGTGTGTGTGTGGGTGTACGGGGTGAGGATAGGGCTACTAAAACGATGTTTACATCGCGTGCGGTCCGTGGCTTGGTGTTGAGCGGAGAAGCCACGAAAAACTACCGATCAGAGCAGCCGGCCGCTAGAATTCTCCTCCAGACTGCGACTGAATTCGACCTAGCTAACAAGCTAGTGCGGAAAATCCTGCCGCCGTCCGGACTCGAACCTAGGACCTCCCGGTCATAGGGACTGCAGTGGCATCAGTTGATGCCCTAAGCCATCTCTCCCGATTCATCGCTCGAGGAACGTTCTTCATGGGTGGGGATTCGGGAGCCTTTGCACGTCAGCGATCGACTATAATCCGCTTGCTCAGATGATCGATAGAGCTATCGATAGCTTCATCGTTAGATGGTGCAAAAACTCTCTGTTAAATAAAGTGTTGCTTCATCCGAAGTTTGAGACATGAGGGAACTTAAATATCAACTTTCAGAGGGATAAAGGGATTTTCGCAAATCGACTGCAATAATGGTTTAACTCAAATCTGAAGTACCATGATAATGTTTCACTACTGTCCTTGAAATAAATCATTCTACAGGTTTCAAAAATAATTTTTCGAATACCATATTTCTATTTTCCAATTATTAATTACAATCCAATCTCAAAAATCTGAATTTAAACACCATGCATTATATATTCTCATCAATAAGCATACAATATGTACCACTTCTTTAACTTTTCTCAAGTAAACATTTATAAAAAAACACAACACCGGGATAATATTTCATTAGGCAATCCCGAAAATAAGCCTTTTCGATCAAAAATATGACCTTGTTTTTGTCTATCAATGAAGAAAAATGAGAATAATGCTGTAAAAGGATGAATATTAATAATTGGAAGAGGCAAGGGCGTAACAAGACTTTAATCCATTTCATTTGCATCTGGATGGCTCTTGGCTAACGTGCGTACTTCCCACGCGCAATCGCACGAGTTCGATTCCAGATGGGAGCAAGAGAAAGTTGTAGCTTCTGCAGAAATATCGCAGACACTGTGCCTTGCACAATAGGGAAGCAGTTGAGAGTATGAATGGCACTGAGTAATGACATTCGTGATATGGAAGGTGCTTCCCATTGGGCAGGTTGGTCCGTTGTGTTTGGGTGAGAAAAACATGACAAATTAATCAGCCTGGAAGTCGGATGACTACTCAATCAGAATGTATTTCATACGAAAATAATGTGATCTGATATTGATCTGAAACTTAGTCCCTGAAGGAATTAGAAAGCATAAAATTTGAGAATTTCTATGTGGAATAGAAATAAAAGTTTCAGCTAATTCTCCCTACACGTAGTCATACTGGATAAATACTGGAAAAAAATGCATTTTTTAAATTCAATATTGATAATATAATCGGAGTGTTCTGGTAAATATGATTCAATGAAACCAAATAAGAGGTAAACCATATTATTATAGAGGAATAAATTGATGAAGGAAAACGAGTAATAAGATAAGTGTTCAATTTCTATGCCATTCGCTGATACACTAAACAATAATTTTGAATCCAGACAATAGGCGCGACATCATCTGCGACGTCATTGGAAGGAAACGAGGCTGGACAACAACAAGCGGGAGTTTTGTGGGACCTTCTTTGCTTACCGATCCTCTGCTTCAAATGCTCAAGAGAAGTCACGGGAGGGTGGCAAGGTAAGGAAAGGCAAAGAAGGGAGGAGAAGAAGAACTACCACTGGTTCTCCCCAATGCGACAGGAAACCGGATACAACGCTGATTCAGAGCGGTGCCTCCGGGTAAGTAGATTTGGTCTTCTACGGTGATTCACCTCTTCGAGAATTTCCGGCGTCAGTCCGGCATGAACGGATCCGCCTGAATCCGCCTCTCAACAAAATACAAATGATTCACTTCTTCGACGAGTCCAAGTGTGAGAGTTCAGCTTCAACGGATCTTCCTGGATCCGTCACTGAATCAAATACAAATGATTCACATCTTCGAAGAGTCCCGGCGAGAGAGTCCGGCACGAACGGAAACTTTTGAATCCGTCACTGAATCAAATAGAAACACACTCCCGACCCCCTCCCCGTACTAAAATTTAGCACGATCGCCGGAAAGAGATTATAATTAATTCAAATCAAAATAAATGAGAAAGACGACAGAGAGGAAGTGTTATGGGCAACTATTCTAATTTTTAAACATACCTTATTAAGTTTCACAAAGAAATACAAAATACAGAATTCCTAGCTATTGCATGCAATAACCAACCAGCTCTAATGTGTTCCCAAGTGCAACGACCCCGCAGGAAGCGCTCGAAATACCCCCTTCCGTCCCCAACCAATCGTTTTCCGAAAAGTGGCCGACCGCCGTGCCGTTGCCGACCAGTGTGTTGGCGGCCGCGCGGCGCCGCACGCGAGTGCCCGGGCGAGTGGTCTTTCCCAGGGCAGCGCCAGCGGCGCCTCGTCGCCGTCGCCGGCTGGGAGCGCTACGCGAGGGCGCCGGCGCTGGGATCCCGCGAGGCCCACGCGAGCCAGGGCGTTCATCCCGCGGGGCAGCGCGCCCACACGCGGTGGCGCTGGACTAGAGAAAGCAACTGCAGATACAGCTGGCTGATTGAGTATTTCGTGTTTTCGGGTGTGTCGACGGTTACGATCATTATTCCTGTAAGTGTAGTGTATATCACGGGGTGGGAGAGTTTTTCTCAGCTGGATGGTGAGGTCCAGCACGTCGGCTTGGTGTTTCACCATCCAGGAATCCACCAGCGGAGTACCATCTTAATCAGACAAACTTCAAGCTCCCGCTGGCCGTCTCCCGGCAAGTGAAGCTGTATACTGCATGTAAGCGAAAGAGTTCGTAAGGAAGGAGCGAGGATAGGGTACAGAATAGGCACGCAAAATCACGCGCTGACCGTGATTCTCGTATTTGTATAAAGTTAAATTTCTAATGAAGAGTGCAATACTCTTTGGGATCTGACCTTCAATCTATGAGTCACTTTTTTTTATTCATGCAGTTTTCTACGAAGAGTGGATTTCAACTTTCTCGTTGCACGATAAATCAGTTCTGAATTCCGTAGTTTGTTTTTAACATGCATAACCACAGTAGCTAACAACTGACAAACGGAATCAAAGATATATCTTGGATTTTTATTCAAACACGGTAGCTCTGCTGCCACAACGGAACGTTTCAAGAAGCAGAAATTGCCAACCGTAGTCGTAGTTTTCAATCATACATTGGACTGACAGTCTAGTGCTGTGCGTAACCGCGTATGCTACGTGTAAATGTTATAAGACAGTTAACATACAATACTTTTCTAGATTTTAAATGTATGTTTCCACAACTCCATGAATTAGAAACCTACACCGTTCAAACAGGAATCTGTGTGTATCTGGAAATTAATCGTAAGTTGTATAAGATAAAATTATATTTATCAACTGTGGAACATCTATTTCTTTATTGATAACACACAGATATACTTCAAATCTATTTTATGAGCTGAAGCAAACGCTGAATATTGATTATTTGTTATACATTTAAACGCTTGATTTATTTGATATTCGGTACCGTTAAAATATAACGAAAAATGATTTTATGAGTAAAAATTCAATTCACATTCACATGCTGAGAAGATTGCTTCTTGGTCAATCTTGCGGTGACCAGGGGCGCATACATCAGTAGCGGGACATAGCGATACGGTTCCGCCTGATTACTGAACGGGACTCGGATAGTATCGCATCAGATCAGGGCAGGTGCAGGCATAATAATCTCGTAAAGAACGGCTTTTACCTCTGAATTGACTACAGCATCAGTTAATGCCCGAGGCAAAGCAGCGGTGATCAAACCAGGAAGAGCAGATGAAGTGCGCCCAGACAATACAGATTCGAGTGAAACAGTGCCTATTGAGGTATTGAACAGGCTGAACTAAGTAGTCAAATCTAAAAAAAATAACACTGAATATCCCTTTACTGTTTTAATGAGGTTACTTTAAGAGTCAGCAACCATAGTCTTTTCTTACTTTGACCAGGTTAATAACTGATACTTGTCTGATATTTGCCAAGTCTGATACTTGGCTGATGTGATAAGAAACATATATACTGACATTGGATTAAATATAGCCAATTGAGAGATGTGAGAAAATAAAACAGAGATATAAAATCAAAGAATTTTTACATAGAATCTAGATAACTCACTTTATTCATCTGCACATTATTCCCAACTCCGATACCGAACTAATGACAATAAATGATGAAGGAGAATGTTAGTTATGCAATGATCTAAATAACGTTCAAGTCGTAATCTGAATATACTGTAATTGTAGATTCTTTTCCAAATTAAGAAATTTGATCTACTATTACGTACTATTTTTGCAAGTGCGTAAGGGTTTCTACACCTCCCACATATAATACATTCGAAAGAGACGGATACATGACATTACCATCGTACACATGGTGTCAACAATGTAGATAAATCATATTTTACGTTTCTAGATTTATTCGTTTCAAACCCATTACGCAATACATAATTCTTTCAAGCAAAATTCTACCGCTCGTTTCTGCACGTAGTTATTATTTCGATAATAACTACTCTAAAAAACCTGGTCCTTCGATATCAGTTAAAACCTATTAAATTAATCGTGGGTGAATATAGAAGGATTTAATACTATAAAATGTAGAATTAAATGTAACAATAATAATAATAATAATAAATAATAATAATAATAATAATAATAATAATAATAAATACAGTATTTTTCTGTTCTGCATTGCAATAATAACACCGCTGAGACCCCGCTGAACCTCATCAACACCAAACAAACAGTACGAAGTCCGACCTAATAACCCACGTGCCCTCGCGGCCGCCCATCATAGCAACCGCAGCCCTTCTGTTCGCACCTTCCCCCGCTCCCTAGGCCCACGACTGGGAACCGCACCCCGTCCTCGCCGCCCCACACCACACCCTCGCGCCGGATCGCCGACCGCAAAGTAGTCCACTGGACCGCGCCGGCGCGCTCCCGAGATTTATCGCATGCAGGCGGCGTGTGGCGGGGCGGGGCGGGGCGGTTAGGGGCGGGGTGGCGCGGTGAGGCCTCTCCGGCAAGCAGGTCGCGCGGCCTCCGGTGCAGAGGTGTGCCAGTTCCTGCTTCGCCGCCGCCGCTCTCCCAGAGCCCCCTCACTGCCTGGCTGATGCGTTCAGCGCCAGATCTTGGCTGGCTGCCTCAGCTCACGGGCTTCGACGTTTTGCAATCACACAGAGTGGGCGTGGCACGTTGTGCAGGTTGCCTGGCGGACGCCCCAATTTGTTTTGCCTCTGTTTTCCAAATTTTCCTGCCTTAAATATAGCTCTCTGCAGAATCTGATTGATTCGACTCTTTATCATTATTTAAAATAATGTTTTAAATGAAAAGTACACAAAATAATATTTTTACCATCGGCCGATATACTATAATATTGAGAATCAATCCGAAATAATTCCTGGCTGTATATTACATGCATAGCTTCACATGGCATTTTATTCCAAACACCTCATTTTTCACTCTACTATTGAACGCATAGAACCCGCTTCATATCAATGCACATTTCCACCAGAAAACAATGGCACACTGAATCCACATTTTCTCGCAATATAAATATTTTGTCAATTTTTCCCTGTATGTTTTCGGTACAATTTTTCCCAAGGAATACCAAGATTTTCCGGTTTTCCCACCCTGTCGGTCAAGCTCGTCTCTGTCTGTTTCCATTTGCGATTACCCTGGTTTGACACTTCTAGTGCCTGTAATTAAATCTCCGTGTTCCCTGGAATCATACAAACATAGTTCGAAGGTATTTCACTAGCAGTCATATAAAAGCCACAGAAGTTTCAAGACCTCTTCTTACTGATCCTATGGCATAATAGTTTCAAAATCTTGCCGTGAGAGAGCAGAATCTTTAATGCAGCACATATGCATTTCACATGAGATTACACCTTTACATGTGTGTCTTCAAAATCTTTTACGAGCGACGCCACTTAGTACGTGAGTGAAGTGTTCCTTGCTGCGCGACTTGTTGAAATAGCTCGCGACCAGATGACCTTCTTCCAGACGGGTCCTTCAATCCTGACGGCTGCGCGACTCGACTCGTCTCAATGAGTTTCACGCAAGGGACGACTGATCAAGTGTGTGGCATGAACAGTGGAGTCCCCCCGTCTTAAAGTAGAAATATTACCAAGAAATGTGTCAACTTTGTTTTTGCAACGGTACAAAAATATTTTTCGTTTCACTGATATTAAATTGCAACTGATACATAAATGCTCTTAATTTTTAATCAATAGCGGGAAATTTTCTCCGTACAATGAATTTTAATAATTTTTGCATTTAATCATTCAAAATATATCATGTTTATACTCCACCACATGCGCTAATGATATAGACAATTATATTGTTTAATAGTTTTAACAAATATATAACAAATGGACAAATAAATGTATTTAAATTACCAGACGAGAAAGATTGGTTATGTGAGGCTGTCAAAGCTTTACATGGCCGTGTACAGGCTGTAAAAGCTTTACATCAGATTTCACTTAATTTTGTTGTATTAAGTTGAGACCTTTTGAGAGAAATGTGTTGTCCCACTTTTTCCTGCCAAGAGCTAGAAGTATGTTTACTTCGGTGTTAACTACCGAAGAAAAAGTTAAAAGTGCTATTAAGTCACTTAAAATTTATTATAGAAAGACAAGAAAAAATTGATGTCCTATTATTTTGCGAATATTTACTACCCAGCAAGTATTTCACGAATCGTGAAAAAAAATACATTAAAGATAAGAATACGGTTTAACCCACTCCAACTCACTGGAGGAACTCAGAACGTTGAGGCGTTATGGTAGAAAAATCAATTTATTGAAAGGTATTTCGCTACTCCGTTTCAACTTTCGATGAGTTAAGTCATTCATGCAAATGATGACTTTCCTCTAACGGTATGCAACACCGAATGAATCATAATATCATTTCGACATTCATTCAAAAGCGACGAAATTTCACACTATTGCACTGCTGCGAAAATAATTGCCAAGAATCGTGGGAACACCATAGTATCTCTAGCTAAAAGAACGTTAATCGCCACGCTTTAAAACCCAGGAGATAAGGAACTAGGCGCATGGACTACTTCTATGTGTGAGAACGAGCGGAGCGGAGCAGCGCGTCGTTGCAACGCTAGGCGAGAACATGCCCCACCCCTCCAATCCCGCCCGCCCTGTCAATTCTTTCTTGTCACGCCTGCCTCAGCCCCGGTCCATCCCGCCCTGTTCCCTCTGTCTTCTCCCGCCTGTCCCGCTCCAAGCAGCCCCGCCCCGGTTCAGTCCGGTCCGTCTCCAGCCGCCGCGTTAGTCTCGTCTCTTGTAACATCCCGCTTAATGCGCGCCGTCCTTCCCGTTCCCAGCCACACCCGCCCGACTCCTTTCCAACTCATCCCGTTCCGTCCTGCCCAGCTCGTCCCACTCCGCCCCACACCCCTCTCAGTCCTCTCCGCTGCGAATTATCCCGCTCATCCCCGGTTCGCTCCGCCCCTCCCCGCCACTCCAAGGAACAGCGCCGGCGCTAGGTTTGAGCGGATCGGGCGATGGCGCGGGGCCCCGCAAATCAAGAGATCCCCTGTGCGATTGATGGGGAACAATTGAAAAAGAAATTAGGAAACGAGAAAATCGTTATCGTAATTTTATAAGTCGCTGTACAGTAGTCTGATATTTCATAAAATTTTCAATTGAATTTTTTATTTTAAATAACTAATAATATACATTACGTATGAGATTAGACTCTACGAAATGAATCAAATGAAGCATTAAAATAGGTTCCACTGAAATTCATCTTATTATTTCATGTATTTAACAAGTGCTTCATTAAACACTATCTAAACAAAATGTTTTAGCACTTGAAGCCTCCCGTGGAAATTTTTTTATTAAATCACTAAATACTTTTCTTAAAACTATTATTTAAAATATATTTCCAAAAACTGTTTTTGGCATAAACGTTGTAAGTTTTGTAATTTGTTGAAATAAAATAACACTTATAGTTTCTTAATACAACTTTCACACTTTTAATTTTTTTCGGGGGAGGGGGGGGCAGGAGGACTACGTTCCAGTATTGCCTTGGGCCCAATATTTTCTAGCTCCGACACTGCCAAGGACCGCCCCTTGTCATAGCTGCCTGTGACGAAAATCAGCTGTTTCGGTGTAATCCAATCGGCAGGTTCAACGCGTTTAAAAATTCTTCGTACGACTTCCTTCGGAGGGGAAGTAAATCCGACTGTCCGATGTTAGTAGATTTACTTGTAAATGTAAAGCATGTAAAAGATCCTCAAGCCGAAATGACGCCTCTGAGCTAAATTCAAAATCGCCCTGTTTTTTCGCCAAGAAATACTCCTCTCTCTGCTAGTTAGTGAAAGGAGCGTAGCGAAATTTGCGTGGTCAGACGGAAGAACGGGCCTGATGGCCCGAGTCTCGCCTCGTAAATGAGACATTTAATTTAATTCAATTCAATTCAAACGCCACTGTAGTGACGTATAAGGTCCCGATTGGATAGCAGCGTAACAGAGCCGATGACCCGTCGAAGGCAGCTGTGAATAAAACGCAGCAATATACGACGCGCCGCAACGCGCACACGCGACATGCGACAAGCGACCGCGCACAATCGCCGCCCAGCGCGGGCTGCGCCTCGCGCCGCGCGGCGCCGCGTTGCGCCTCGGGGCGGCGGTGGCCGCATTCCGGCGGCGAGAGGCGGCGGCGGCGCGGGAGAAGGGCGCGGCGCGCGCAACGGCGGGCCGCAACACAAAAAGAATTCAACAGATGCAGTCGTACGCTTCCGCGGCGGAGTCATCGGATAATTGGCTGTCGGGGAGAGCGCGCCTCAGTCGATCGAGCTGACGATTCGGCCGCCGTGTTGCGCCTTCTTCAGAGCTATACTGCAGCATAGCGAGAATAAGCGCTGATGTATAGCTCTCAATATAGCGCTATAGCTCTGAAGAAGGCCAAAAACGATGGCAAACGCAGCTCGATCGACTGAGACGCGCTCTCCCACGACAGCCAAGTATCAGAATTCAACAGAGGCTGAACTACTTTACTGCAAGGCAGAAGTCTAAGGATAGCCTACTGCGAATAGTAAACAGTCCATTTTAGTTTTCTAATTGTTATAACGGCTCAGTACCCTTTACTTGCATTCGTCTTTTGCGAAATACTCAACGAAATTTCGCAATGAAATTTCACAACGTAAATGGGCCGAGGTGGCTAGAGTGTGTACCGACTGAGGCTTCGGTCCGAAGGGCCGCGGTTGAGTCCCGCCTTTGGCATGTTGCTTGTCTTTGTCTCTCATGTGTGTGTTGTCGACATACCCTCGCGTTCTGATGACCGAAGATCAGAGGTGTCAGAATATGTTCGTGTCTGGTGTATGGTTGAAATATGCGTCATTGGCGTAAAGGGTAACCGGTTGTCGGATGGGTAATAAACCAGGCATTTTCTCCCTACCTATGCCGCCGTTGGGCTTTAATTCGGTTTACGCTCACAAATCTAGCTGATTGGGCATTGTCAGCGATACAACTTAAGCATGATCTCGTGATGTATACAATCATTTCCTTAGGTCCAGAAGCTACATCAAAATTTTACATTAAGTTAACTCAAGAACCATACGTTCTGTACCTCTAATGAAGGTTATCATGCTTGTCTTTTCATTCGTTTCTCAGCTGCAATCTTTGCTTCTTTAAATACTTTCATTTGCTAAAATTACATTATTTTGGTCGATTCGGATTGACGGACATATGTAGGTGGGAGTGTGGGGGAAAGCTCATCGATAGAAGGGCTAGGTGTGTGTGACTGCGAGAGTACGAAGGATGGTAGGTATGCGTGTGTGGATGAGCAAATAAAAAGCTGAGAGGGTGTGGTTGGGTACAGGGAAGGCGGGAGGGTGGGCAGATGATAGAGAGCGCGGACTGGATGCAGGTCGAGCGAGTGAGCGGGGAGGCGCGAGGGACGCTGCGGCTGGGTCGGCTGTTCCCGAAGCGCGCGCAACATCCGCCTCCGCCTTGTGCGCCGCCGCCGCCGCCGCCCCAGCGACGCAACGGCGTTTGCGCATTGCGTACAAGGCCCCACCCACGCCCGCGGAAGAGCTCGATGCCTATCGCCCACGACGAGTACACAGCCCCCCCTCCCCCTCCCCCCTCTCCAACCCATCCCGCGCTCTCGCGCCTTGGGGGCTGTTTGCCAGACGCACAGACGATGGAAGTGTGCCTGGGTGGTTTATTTGCTCGGTTACGGCAAACTACTATTTAACCACTTGAATATTATTTTTACACAGTGTTTCATTCGAGAGATTCAACCGAAACGTTTTTAAAAATCGTGTCATAGTGAAACCAAAATTGAATTATTTTATTATGTTGCAGGAACGGAAACCGAATCAAATGGGTTCAGTTGTGGTTTAAAAAATCTTCGAAACTTGTTGGCCAGCGATCATATTTTCGGGAGCAACTCATAATAGAAGGTATAGTTCTCTGTCTGTGTTTCTTTTGTTTTAGACAAACCTCACAAATACAAACAAAAAACCAACAAAACAAATTGAACAATAGTGTCGAATTTCATGAAAATTCTCATCTTATTATTCTACAATAGACTCCACAAAAAACTGATCAAGAAGGTCAAAATTGCCTGCTAGGTCACATGATAACCGAATGTACCAATGCGGCTACGAATTGACTTTGATCGTGAGAACTAAGTTACGATAAAAGAATCTCGTTTGCATGAAGAACACGCACAGGCACGTAACAACCTCTTGCGTTTCGTATGGAACCGGCTGTGCAGCACAAAATCTTCAAATGCTTTCATTACCATACACGTTCTCTGATATATTTTCAGTTCTTGCAAATGCTTAGGGTTTCTTGCATAACATCAGTTCAATTTTAAATGAACGCGAGTCATGTCCGATGAACTTCAGGATCTCGACCGTCGTAAAAATGTAAATTTAGCAACTGCAAGTATTTGAAGGAAGCAAAAGATACAGCTGAGAAAAAAAGACAGGAACAGAGTGACAACCTTTTCTAAAGGTAGGAAACGAACTATTCTTCAGTTAAGACAAACAAACTAACAATTTTTATGTAGCATTTGGACCTGAGGAAATCGATTTTACACATCATGGGCGTCAACCATGGCATATGCATTAGTTGCATCGTCAACAAAGCCAATGTATTAACTAGAATTGTCAGGATAAATCGGAATAAAGCCGCCGCCCAACCGGCAGGGACAAAACGCTTCGCGCGTGAGGTCATTTCGCAGGCGTCAACACTTGCATTTTCCCCACTCATATCTTCTCTAGCCTTGTGGTTTCTGTATAAGAATTTATGACTGTCACATATTTTTGCCGACAGGTTTGCAATGGAAGTTACTTAAGAAATTCTGTACATCAGTATTTAAAATTTTGTGTAAAGGCATTAATATTTAATGAAAATAAAAACATGTGTATATTTTACAACAAAGAGCAATAAATAATATTTATTGTAAAGATAAAATGCACGAAAATCTTATGTTCGAAACAAACATAATCTAACTTTACAACGATTAATACCGTGATGAAGTACATTCTTAGTTTGAAACATTTTAATGCACGAAACTAACAACAGATATTCGGCGACAACTACATACAACACAATCAAAATAAGTAAAGACGGAACGAGAAGAAACAAAAATTGTTTATCTTCTTATCTCTACTCTTTTGGAGTTTCTTTTCTTGCTTAACACACTACCGTCTACGATTTCCTCTTGCCCAAAGCAGTATATCACGATTTTCTTCCCGCATTCGCCTCATCGCGGACACGCACAGCGTCTTTGCAAGCGGGAGATTAACCACGTGCCACGCGGATCCGAGAACAAAGGAAACGCTTCTGACGGCAGTCGCGCCCTCACGACCTCGATTAGTATCCTTCTGCCTAATCAGCTCCCTCTGGGGCGAGGCGGGACTCTCTGGAAGGAGCTCCAGCGCGGCTTTGCAGCCAGCCGCCGTCAGGTGCAAGATTCATCTAATCGCATTAGACATCAAGAGGCGCTCGTGTAAGCTCCTTGGGGCTAAGCGCCGTACAGTGAGGCGCTCCGTGGAATGTTTGGATGAAACGTGCGGATGGATTTCAGATTCTGGGCGAGTCATCGATTATATGTATCTTCAAATGAGCCAAGACCCTCGGAAAGTTTGTTCCACAATTTTTACGGCAGTGTTTTAGACTTAATAGTGGAATTTTCTGATGAGAGAGAGAGAGAGAGAGAGAGAGAGAGAGAGAGAGAGAGAGAGGAGAGAGAGAAGACGGAGAGGAGATAGAGAGAGAAGAGAGAGATAGAGAGGAGGAGACAGACAGAAAGAAAGAAAGAAAGACAGAGAGAAAGTCTTATGAAGGAAACTGTACATCACCATGAGCTGAAAATGTGGGCTCAAACTTCGAAGCGATCTCTGCTCTTGCTGACTCACCTGCAACAAAAGAAAAGCGAATGAGAAACATATTAAATGTAATCTACATATGTAATACGTTATAATTATAATATAAGTTCAAATCGTCATTACACTTTAGATTTTTAAGTTCAAAAATGTATACATTTAAATCAGATTCTTAAAAACCCAAAATAGTAGGCATTATCATTTTTTAAGCAGACATGAGAATAAATCAACATATAGTTTTCAGAATACAGTTTATTTTACTTGAATCTGATGTATTGCAATATTTTGTCACTATTACTTAAATACCGCATTTTCTCACATAAAACAGGGAAGCATTGGTAGGAATAGAGTATATACTATCGTTATTCGTCCCAAGGATATGAAATTGACAGTATCAGGCAATTACTACATATTTGTAGAGTTTAATTAAATTACTGCTTAACTGGCAGTCAGGAGCGTAGTTCACAAAAAAATAGTAGCGTTAAAAATTACTGCGTAAATTCGCTTATTCAATGTAGGCTAAGAGCGCTTTTTTGTTTTTAGTTTTCGGCATTCTGAGAGGTTGGTTGACTTCTGTGACATCTCAAATCGAGGTCAGCATAAAAGACCTACTCAAGAATACTTCTAATACATAAACTCAGTGAATTAACCTGGTTGCACATTGAAATAATCACTACGATAAGACGCTCTGAACGTGCTTGTGGATGATTCAAGAACATGAGTAATTGAGATGTACTGTAAGTACGAGTAATTGAGGTGGAACAACTAAGAAGTAAGCTTCTAAAACAAAGTAATTTAAAAAGTCGAAAATAAAATTATTAAACTGCAAAATAGGTATTTTATGGACTAATGCTAAAATAGAGATATTAGCTCTCCAAGAGTGTAGACTTTTGGGCAGTATATATAATTAATTTTGAAACGTTTTGAAATGATACTTCGGTACGCTTTATTTTAGCACTATAAACACCAGCATTTCATTCGAATACATAAGTTAAAGTTATTGGAATATTTCTAGCATTTCTGACCTAATAAGCGTATACTACGTCTTATAAAAGTTTTCAGTAAAGATGTGGTTTGGAAAGACAGCTCCAAGTTGTACTCAAATACTACACAATAATTTGATTGCAGCTTAGCACCAAATGGACTACTCGAATAATGTTTCTAAAAGATAATATTAGATCTTTAATGTTCTCCCCATTTGATTTCTGTATATGTCCAAAATCTTGCCTAGTTGCACCTTCCCCCTCTAACATTCATTAACAAACCCTCTGGTGTTAATATTAGTGATTGATGCCACTAGATAAAATGGTGTTACGATGGAATTCTAAAAAACAGTTTCATACTAGAGAATCGCGCCCGTTTCAAAAATATTTCTTTATTTTGTCAAATTGTCGCTGAACCAAGCAATTAAAATATTAACAAACCAAAATACAGAAATATTGCACCGGTACTGAATTTTCTCATAAGGAGTTCAGTCCAAAACTAAAATTTCTATCACACGAACAGACTAACTGGAGAATATTTCCTCTTAAACATTGACCCTGGATGGTGTATGGACCGAACGTTAGGAGAAATCTGATCGAACATTTAGTGTCTTTTTCTCCCGCCAGAATTTTCTCTTTGTTTCCTATCAGAGGCTGCGACAGCGTGTCCTCCCGAGAACACCTGCCACTCAAGGTCGACACCAGCGCCTCCGCGAGAAAGCTCCGGATGAGCGAGACCCCAGGCAGTGTGCGCCGGACAATTTATTCGTCGGCGGATCCAACTTTCTCTGTTACGTGGGCGCATCAGCGGTTAGGATGGAGCCACCGTAACACAACGCAATGCGTTTCGGGGAACCTTAGGCCCAAACCAATCCGGTTTTCATTTCGTTACACACGTCTGTCACATTTTCTGTCTTTCAATTGAAAGGAATGCTTACGGACAGTACAGTACAGAGAAAGTACAGTACAATACAGTACAGTACAGTACAGGAATTCTGATCATAAGCTTTTTAATAAGAAATGTGAACTGATGTTTCCCGTTGACAAATGTCAACATGCTAATCAAACAACTCTGATGATGTTGATATGAGCCGTATTGGATTGCCGAGGGTAGGCAAGGGATAACCCCCTCCCCTTCCCTAGTAACGTCTCAATCGTCGGACGGACACCGTTACTCTCACACAGATCGACTTCCCATCGATCGCTTCTCCTTTGAGAAATAATGGACTTTATCAACAATAACAAAAATAACGATTTAATTTAAAAACTTCTGTCTACAGTTCGCAACTTACATCAATTTCTTAAACACGAGTTATTAATGCTAATGTTCATAGCATAACATGCATACATTTGCACCAACTCAATTCCCGTGGAAGTGAGAAACCTTCGAAACGGTCTCCGCGCCCTCGCAAAGCATTCTCGCAACAGCTGCTTGTTTATTTAGGGTCTTATATCAATAGCTGCTACGAGAAGGCAATTGACAATGATAACCCGCGTTCTTTTAATATGATTCTCCGTTGCTATTTGGAGACACATGACAAGGGAAAACCGTGCTGCACCCTTGACAGGTATGATATTCACAGTATGGTTCCATTGTCATATCACTAGCCAATATCGCCACACCCCTTAGTGAAAACGCACATCCCTTACAAAGGACTCGAACCCGTAGACTATGACACTATTAATCCTGGTCTCCGCACCATCGAGACAGGCTATATAAGTTTATGCCCATTAAGGATGACATTTTGATAAGGAAAATCATTCTGAATTAGATTCAAACTGTTTGAGTTACTTATTGTTAATTGAAAGTTGAGTGTTAATTGTAACATGAACAGACAAATAAGCTCGCGAAACGTTCTAAAAAAATAACTCTGAATTAATTCAATTAAGAGACCTAAGTGTCGGTTGTCAGAATAAAGCCATGCGGTATGCACAAGGAAAATAACGGATGTTCACATTTCGGAAAGTTTATTAGCAGTCTGTAAACAACTAGCTGCCTTTACACGAGTAGTTGACGAGGCATCGAACCAGGCACGAGGTTCCAAACTACGATTTGTGTATCTTAATGTCCGGAACAGATTATAGTGTACAGCACCATGGTAAATAGGATTTGTCATAAAATGAAGTCAGTCTTTTAAAGAACTCTTCAACAAAGTAAATGTAAAACGCTAAATACGTTTTAATGGCTTGAGACACTTCAAGTCTTAAGTATACCATTTTCGACATTTTCCCACTTTGTAAACACAAACCTCGAAAGTGAATTGCTGTAACGATCCCCGCGCTCAAACGGCTCCGTGTCGTTATCAGAGCCGCGATTCCGTAACGGGGTGAGAGGATACGACGGAGAGAGCAGGAAACAGTCGAGTGGCACTTCATTGAATCTAGTAAACAGTACTTGAGCGCAGTCGGGAGAAATTCGCAGTTCCCTGTGATTACCAGCCCTCTCCGCTCTCTCGCACTTTTCAAGGCACCCTCGCACTTAAAGCGAACGTTTGACCGAAGATGAGAAGCGAAATGTTTGGATTGGTTGCAGCTGAATATTAACTTTAAATGGTAGTAGCACATGTATTGGTAAAAATGAGAATGATGGTAGTACATGTAGTAGTAGATTTACATGAAGTAAATCTTCATTTAAAGTTCTGAATAACGTACATGTGTACTAATACCGTACGAGTCTGAAAAAAGTACGTGTAACGAATAACGTACATTTGTATTTAGCAGGTATGTATCAGATATAGAACAAATTGTTAAGAATAAGTATATACTTTACAATAACTAGTCAGAAAAACACAAAAATTATACAATTTCAGTTACAAGCCTGTAAACTGTAATCTTAACAGAGTCAACCAATCGTGTACTCACTTCAGAGATAAATTGATTTTTATTAGAAAACAAGACAGGAAAACCCGGTTTTATTGTTTACTTTCGCTTAACTTTCGTTTTTCAAATACTTGAAGTATTCTGAAAATGTTAAAGTAATATACCTTAATTGAACTTTTATTGACTATTATTCAGCGTACAGACCAAAATGCTTAAAAGCATTTAAACACGCATTTCAAGAATCCATATAGTTTCAATAGTTCACTTGAATACAAGTTCCAATCCATCGGCAGAGGAACAAAATAATTAATAAATAATGAAAGGAAATGATGCAAACGTCCATCTTTACCCCGTTTTGATCTCCCGCGGTACGTATAAAGAATCCAGCTCCAGAATCCAATTCCCACCATTAGTCGCATTGCAGCGAAAGAAAGCGTCTCTCTTATCTCAAGTGCTCGGCTCAAGGCAGCGCCAAGCAGCACAAGGGGAGCCTCTTCTTGTGCGGCCCGGAAGCGCTCGGTTTTCTTCCGGTGTGCGGTGAGCGGCGCCCGCGGCGGCGGAGGCGGCGCTGTGGGCGGGGCCGGCGCCCAAGCGGCGGGCGAAAGCGCTCGGGCAGATAACAGTCCTCACCGGCGCGGCGCGGCTCAGCGCGGCGTTTCGCCTTGTCCGCAAAGCGCAGCCTCACCGGGGGCGGGGAAGATGGCAGGGGGGGGCAGGAGAGGCGAGGAGAGAGAAGCGAGTGCGGTGGCGATGGCGGGGGGCGGGAGAGGCGGTGGGGGCGGCGGGCGACAGGTGCGCGATGCGCGCGCCGCCGCCGACACGCGGAAGAGACGGCTGGGCGTGCCCCAAGGTTCTCGCACCGGGCAGTTAAGTTTGTAGCGGCCATTTGTTATTTAGACCCGCCCGCGCCACGTCACGGGGATGATGCGGCTGCGACGAAACATTAACCGCGACGGCTAGGAGGGGGGAGGGTGATGATCGCTCTCCTCCCTTTCCCCACACACTAAGGATTAATTCCAAAACTAGACGACCTACGGCGAAGAATCACTACCTGGTTAGGCAAGCACTGCCCCTCTGGTATTGTACTATAAATACGCAAAATCTTCAACGGAGAAATATATAACGTAGAATGTTTCTATCACATGCTTCCAATTATTTATTTTTATTTTATTATTTATTTACTTATGTCTTACACAATCCATATACCAATATTTTTAACAGTAATTTGTCATGTAACATTCAGTGCCTGAAAATGAGCGAGTGGGGAAACTGCAATATGTCTGAAATTTATTTTTATTGTGACCTTGCAAAAAAAAATTTAACTTGAAAATACTCGCTCGAGTCGGCACGTTAAGCTAGACTGCTAGTACATCTTAAAATAGAATTACACAAAAATATAATTAGATATTTTAACTTAAATAGTTCAGGCAAGGGGCAGGGCCGTAGCCAATGCTATTTCCGGCTTGCATATACGAGAAAGTGAGACCGACTCAATTGCATTCTGCACCTATCTGTGGCCAACAAGAGTCTCCTCAGAAAATTAGATAAGATATTTTCAAACGTTGTAGCATGTCTCCAGTAAATAAAATGATCACCCACGTACAATCAACACGTACCTTTCTCAAATGTACACAATCGCTTTTTATGACTACAAATAACTTATTTCACAAATATTTGGAAACTGCAAACAGTTTTTTCTATAGTAATATTGCCGGAAGGACGATGCTTTAAAAGCACGCCCATATTTTACAATTTTATAATTTTTCATCTAAAATATGATATTATTTTAGAATATGTAATTTAATTGACTTCGAAGAATATCTTCATTTAAGATCTAAATGTACCGAACAGTATTTTCAAATTGTTATAGTGGTTACAAAAGTAGTTTTTAACTTCGACATTATTTGACACCAGTGGTGAGCCCGGGTAACACGCACTTGTAAAATGTCTTAAAATTTCTCTCTTCTTCCATTTATAAGAATTTGGCAAATAGAAATACGCTCTGATACATACACTAAATGTTTACTTAGCTCTACGAGTCTGAAATTACAAACAAATATACTACGAAAATAAGATAATTATATTTATATCCAAGAGCGCCATATGGACATGATGCATGAACCTGTTCTCTAAAAGCTTCGAAAAAGTACACACGACGGTCATGGACCCCATGCAGCGTCGGAATATAGAGCAAGCTCTTCCTCTTTAATATTAATGTCCCATTCATCACGGGCAGGCGACGCGATGCATATGAATGAGCCTTGTTTCGCAGACTCGCAGGTAGTCGGGAGAAAGTCCAGCTTTTCCGATATCCCGATAACCGGCGTATTGAAAACCGCGTGTTCCGTGTTGTTTCAGAAAATCATGAAACACGACATGCCGAATACGAAATATTGTAGTGTTTAGACAATTCACAAGTAATGTCTCTCAAAAATGTAGGTAAACTAGCATTGTATAAATGACAAATCGCGTCTGATTTTCTCAAAATAAAAAATGTTTCAATTACAATATATTTTCCAAAGAGATGAATAAGAGGCACAAAATTGTTTACGATGAAGAAAATAATAAAAAAGTAGATTAATAATTGTTTTTTAAGTTCTTTAATAATCTCAAAGCTACTTGGAGTAGCACCATCGAAGATGTTTTTGAAAAAAAAGGATATAAAACGAAATACAAGATTCACGTCATACCACAAAATTCAAGAACATCCATGTTTTGAAATTAGCTGACATTAAAAGTTTGAGCGTAGAGATTATGCTAAGATTGCTCACGACAGTTTTATTTGTATATACAAGCACTGCATCCTCGAGAACCAACTTTCAATGCCTGATTAACTTGATGAATTCAAAGGGCGTTGCCTCAATGTAGATAATTTGCTAAACGAATGCATCTAACGTGTTGCTACGGCGGGCTTCAGTATTGAAATTTCTCCCTCCGGTATATCCTCAAGGACGTCTTGTCAAATGTACGGAACAAATCAACAGGCTGCCACCTTCCCTCTGTCATGTGTAATTTGTTTAATATATCCAATGCATAATTTAAAATACTGTGGGCTTTTGTTAAATACATTGTGTTCAAGATGTGTGTTAAGCGACTTTTTAATCACACGTATTTCTTTTCTCTTTTTCGAACGTGAATGAAAATAGGATACCAATTGTTTTGTTGCTAACATATGAGAAAACATTTTATTCTATAACTGCCGCGCATTTGAATCACCGTTATGTTACAATCATCCTCAAGTTTACTAGCAGCAATTTACTTAATACATACCATCGAAGCAAGTTGCGAAAAATAAACGTGAGGAAGTGTCACGTTTCGGCCTGAAGCATAGCACCAAGATGAGAGAGTGAAAATGAGGGCTACGATTTTAGCAAGAAAGAGGAAAGTGTGATGATATCTCGTTTGAAAACATAGCTTTTGTGAAGATGTAGAACATCATTTGGCAGTCATTATGACAGGGAACTAAGTCTTACGGTCTGCAGCAATTAGTTTAAATTTTCACTCACAAACCAAACAAAACCTCTGAGAATGTACTACATTCTAAAATATATCAGTATTTTTTGGAAGCAATACTATTCAGGTTAGTCGCAGCACTCAAAGAACTCGAAAAGATACTGCAAATGAACTATGAACCCATATTCGCGATAAATCACTAATAATGAAGGTGTTTTAATTTTCATCAATATAAAGTTGTTAATAGAAATTAGACACCTTTTTCAGAAAATTGACAACTTATCACAAGTTTGAAAGTTTATAGCGAAGAAACAAAATTCAAAGATGAAGTTGGGTACTATTAGATGAACAGACGTTAAACAAATTTTTCGGTAACAATGGCCCACAAAACAGTACATAATAAAGGAAGTTATTTACTACACATAGCAGCGAGAATTATTCATTTCTTCTATAAGGGACCCATTATACAAGTTTTCTCACGATAAATCACCGTTTTCTGCTGCAGCATTCAATGCTTCCTCGACACTTCATGTTGCGAAAAAGTAGCAGTATGCCAAAAAAAAAAAGAAAAGAAAAAAATAAGAATGACAAAAATGGAAAGAGCAACGAGAAGAAAGACAAAGAGATAATTTAAAACTTAGGACATGTGGGCACGGAATGCTTGTGTTAGCGCGTTCAAGAAAAAGCTGAAAAACGCTAAGCCACAGCAAAGCAAGCGCTCGCGCTAGTGGCGATGGAGGACGGCACGGCATGACGAAACGGCGGGCGGCATTTGCTCAGCAGGTCTCGTCCACGACGAGGGAGGCGAGCTCACGCCCCGAACTGAGGCGGACGAGCGTGTTTGGCGTCAGCGGCTGCTGCAATTATCACTTTGACCCGGGAAGGACTACAGCCCACACGCTAGACAGCCAATGCACGTGGGCTTGGGGGACAGGTTTTAGATTACAAGCGAAGTGCATACAAGATGCTCGGTCTCTATACAAAATGTAACTGTGTTTAACAAAATACTACTATATTCAAAGTACAGCTATTATGGTGAATTAGCATATCATGAGCTACAACCAACATCAATCAGTATTTTCGATGTAAAAGATGCACCGTATTTATTCAAGCATAACTACAGTGATGCACTCAACTTCATCATCTGCATAATGCGAACGTCAGGAGCGTTCTTGTAAATACAGTCCATTACCAGTCTCAACAAATCACCAAATGTACACGAATGTAATAAAGTTAAGTAATATCTCAATCGATGAGTAGTAACCTGAGGCATACATAAGAGATATGCTAATATAAACAAATTCATCATGATTAAAGACGTAGTCATTTGCCTAATTTAAACGCATTATTTGCGAAAGATGGAAGATGGTGATTGACTTGCTGAAGAATTTAAAGAATTGTTTCGTTTCTTGAAATTGTTTCTGAACATACCAATGATTGTAAATTACTCTCAGTGTGTTAGTAAAACTATCAATACACTTATTTATACATTAATGAAGTTCGTTACACTTTCGGAAATAATTCTTTCATAAATAGTTGGCCACAAACAGGTTTACACTTTCAAAGAAAATAATATCGTTGAAAGAAAAAGTACTATATTACTTGCATTTAAAAGAATACAAGTTATTAATAGATTTATTAGCTACATTTTATATATTTCAATTGTTTTCAGAATTATTATTGCAATAAAACGAAGAATGTACCTTAATTGTATGTCGCTTCATTTCTCTCTCTCTCTCTCTCTCTCTCTACTATAATATATATATATATATTATAATATATATATAGTTATAGAAATAGATTGATATAACATTATTGTTTCAGTAGCGAGTGACATGATTCGTAGGATTCAAAGCTTAGGGATCTGAATGTGACCTTTTCGAGATTCGCGCTGATAGCCAAATTTTGATCGCCCCATGATTAATCTCAAGTGCAAGGATGGCGAGACGAACATTCTCCCAAAGCGCTTCCAAGCGAAACCAACGCGGACAAGTGTTTTAAGAATCCCATGAAGGACAAAGCGGCGCGGCGCGCGCGCGACGGCCGGCCGGGGGAGAAAGTGTGCCGTTGTTAAAGCTGAGGTATCCGGCAGGCCGACAAGCACGCGCTGTCCGGTGCCGGCCGCCTCCACGCATCGGAAGCGGGCGGAAGACGCGTCGCACAGCTGCGCCGGGGAAAAGGCAGGATGAGGTAGGGGGCGCAGCGGTGGCGGAAGGCTCGTGCGGACTGTGACAGCGGTAGGGAGGAAAGAAAAGAAAAAAAAAAAAAAAAGAACGAGATTCTGCTGCCTGCTAAGGTGGTGTGGTGGTGGTGGCGGCGGCATTGGCGGACGTGGCCGGTGTCAGCGGGTCGGGGCGAGGGCGGGGACGGGGGCGGGACGGGGGCGGGGCGAGGCGGGACGGGGGACGGGGCGGGACGGGGGCGGGACGGGCGGCGGACGGGGGGACGGGGGCGCGGGCGAGACGGCGGGGCGGGACGCAGGGGCTCGGACGGGGGACGGGGGCGGGACGGACGGGGCGGGGACGGGGGCGGGACGGCCGGCGGGACGGGGAGCGGGGGCTGGGGACGGGGCGGGGACGCGTGGGCGGGACGCAGCTGGACGCGGGACCAGCGTGGCACGCGGCGGGCACGACGCGGACGGACTGTGAGGATGTCGGAGGGGCGGGAGGGACACGAATCACGAGCGTTAGACGACAGAGGACGGTGGAGGCGGAGGAGCGACCGGTGGAGGCGGCAGGAGGGCGGCAGTAGGCGACGGAGAAGAGGCGGCGGCTGACTTTCCTTCGGAGACGAGCGATGGTCACCACCCAAGAAAAAAAGAGTATTTTCTGACAAACAGCTAAAGCTTATTAGCAAAGGGCGACCCTAGGTCTAGCGGTCAGGCACCTCGTCTTCCAGTGTTCAAATCAAAGTTGATCTGTGAGAAATTTGTGGTGGTCAAAGTGAGTTTTCCTGTTCTTCTCCTTCACATTCTACCGTTGTTCTATCTTCTTTCACCACAAGACATAATAATAAAGAACCATAATAAAGAATAATGCATTAATTCTTATAAGAATGAATGGTGGCTTGTATGTAATTTGCGTTACTATTTGTAGCGCGTTAGTATTAATCACCGAGAAAGGCCAATGAGTTTAAAATTTTCTTTTTGGCAAAACTCAAAAGACGTATGAGGCTAATAGCGATAGTCAAAGACGAGAAGTTCAATTATTAGCCAGTAAAATTATTTATCAAATTTGTGATTTTTCTAACTTGGCTACAACTACATAAATCTTTCAACCTTTTCAATCTACGTCATGTTTTTCACGTGATCCATATGTTTTAGCTGACAAAGAAAACTCGCTCTTGCCTACCGCCGTCACAAGGAGGTGCGGGATACGAAGGATTGATAGCCCCTTGCCCTTTTGTGCAACGACCCATGTATGAGTATCTTATTAAGAAACGCGACTTATATTTTTACCACTTTAATAATTACGTACTACGTAAAGAAATGAAGTCTCCTAAATAAATATCCCCTGTTCAAAATGATCTCGATACATATTACGAAATGTTGTTCAATTAATATAAAAGTTGATTCATTGTTACCAATGAAAATTAACTAGAATATTCAAACGTTTTTGTGAGGAAATAATAAGATAGCAGTATCTTATTTTTCCATTAATGACTCCAATCCATCAAAACTCCAGAAAGTAACTGTAGTAAAGGTGCAAAAACCAGCCTAAGCAGGAACGTTACTGTGCGGAGATCACGTTTCTGAAGCAGGTTTCGCATGGACAACCCAAAGCAACGGATAGGCAACGTGAAGAGGCTGGCGCTCACGTTCCGTCCACCACACCCTCCCCACATCGCAAACGGCACCCAGCACAGAACACCGTAGACAACATTCCTCACAGGCGCTGCCGCGAAATCAGTATTTCATTAACAAGTAAATCGAGAGCAGAAATATAGAGAGGAATTACTCTAAGAAGGCCCTCACGGATAGCTCTTTAGTCAGCGTGATCGCTTTTCATGACGCGACCCTGCGTTCGAATCTCGATCGGGAAAGATTGTGGTGTGCGTTTTCCTTGCAATGTCCCATTATATGTTGCTGTGTGATGATGAGAAAATTCATGACTCAGGTTGAGAAGAGCGGAATATGGCATTGGGATGTCTCTGTGCTAACCACACGTACCCCCTTAACCAATGCCCACGAGGCAGGGACGCTGCTGGTAGGCCCAGGATTCTTCAGAGGCTATTCCGCCAAAGTAGATACATACATTATGTAAGAAGGGACCAGTTTGACAGGTCGGGAAACAAATGAATGCCATGTTGAGCAATGCAATTGCAAGAGATGGGGCTGAAACAATTTACTAATGAGATAACTAAACTGAAGCATTGACAAATTGAGTGCATGGACTGCAATAACATTGCCAGTAGTAGGTAAGAAGTAGTTGTCAAAGCGGTCCCTTTGTTGCAAAAATCTTTCTTTAACTGACGATATCACATACAAAGTCAATGATCTTATCTTACTGGATGCGGAGATTTAGAACAGCCACTGTTTTATACATACGACATCCATGAAAATGTTTTATTACGTGATTGTTTTCATACGCAAATATCTAACACAGATAAGTTGGTCCGCAGATCGCTATTAAATAAGCGACTGTTTATCTTGTAAAAAGTGAAGAAAGCACTGCATGACACAAAATATGCATTATCACAAATTGTATAAAAACAAAGTTACATTAAAAATGCAACAGAAAAGGTTGATTCCCACTCAAACAGTTTTATAGCATAATATGTTACAGCTCCATGACCCTCGCAAAGCTTTATTTCGCTGAGCCTTAAAAGCACAGGAGTTTCTATCTCCTTAAAAATACTCGTTCCGCCAATACGGGAAGAAGAGGTACGACTGGTTAAGGAAGGGAGAAGAGCTGGCAGGCAACTGAACTTAATGAACTTAGGATGCAAGCGGCTTCGAAGCTCCATATCAGGCCTCGTATCGGCCGGCTGCCAGCCTGCCTGCCCGCGCACCTGTTTGGCGAGTTGCACCTCGCGGCATCGCTCTTCCTCGTAATCCCAGCTGCCCACTTGATCATGCGAAAGACAGCTACGAGGCTGCCGTCACACCAAATTCGACCTTAGGGCGAGGCGCGTGCGAGCGGCCTCAACCCACATTTCGCGATTCGGCCAACTGTCAGCCTCCCCCGAGCCGAAAAGAGGAAGGGCAGCCGAGGAGATTTCATCCAGAATCCCCCGGCGCCTGAAAAACCCTTTGACGCTTCGTAATTACCCGACGGGCCTATCATTATACTTCTTACACGCGTTCGCCTAACTAGCAGGCCTCCGTTATTCGGACGATTATGCCACTGGACTAATGACCAACGACGTAATCCGGATGTTTCTGGCTCAGTGGACCGACACACTCGAGGCAGCGCCGATCGTAACGTTCTGCCGGGGCGTCGAACTGGACCTTTCGAGGAATATTCTATTCCAGGCTCAGATGTGTAATTTTAAATTTCAATTTTTCATTAGTGTAAACACATTTTGAAGATAAATATTTCATGTTCTTAAGCAAAAAATAATATTTTACGGTGGAGTAGCAAGTATTTGGTGTCAACGCAGTGTGATATATTTTTTTAGAATATTTTATGTACGCGAGATCAATGCTATTTGGAAATAAAAATGATTTCGATCAAATAGCCCTAGACACATAAAATACTGTTTTGGATGAACTGCAACCAGCACACGAGTTCCTCTCGTACACATTCGTTGAAGTCTCCAGAATACCTTGATTACAAAGTCCTAACACTTCGTGAAAGAAGTAGGATATACAAATAGCCAGGAATGTGGTCAAGCAGAAACTGACACCAAACTGATGATTCGAACTGAAATTTCGAACCAAAATGCAGGTGAGAGCGGATTTTCACGCAACTTCGCACGTTCATTATGAAAAGGGACTCCTTTATTACCCATGAGACAGGCCTTTCTCCTAATTTTTGAACGCCGGTAAACAAAAGGCCCGGAGAGAAGTTTATGCACGAGATCGAAGATGTACCACCGCCGCACTGGCGGGAGCTGCGACGCATCTTTCTCCCACACTCCAGTTTCCACACGTGCGGGCGACTTCTTCACACCGCCCCCCCTCCCGCGCTCACATATCCACCCCTTTCAGATTTATGGTTCATTTCACCGACAATGGAGATATTTCTGTACTAGACCGATGGAACTTTTGTACTACGTTATGTTTTGTATCTGAATTTTATTCCTCATTTTTTCCTCAAAATTTTCCTCAACGGACAAGTAATACTTCCGCAGTCAATAATGTAAGAAATTCTAAACAACTTAATACGCATTTCAAATATTAACTTTCAGGAAAGATACCCATGAAAACTATCATACTGTTTGCAATTTCCAATCAATAACTAGCGTAATATATTTTGATCTATGATATGATCTTCTCTTTCGTATAGCAATAACAAGAGCATGTTATACATGTACATTTAAGTTTATTAGACACTCAACAAAATCATAAGCTCACATTACTTCAAGAGTAATAAAAGAAATGTAATAGAATTTTCCGTATTTGCGCGCCCACATTCCTCTATTTTTTCTTGTGGTCCACAATCCTATGTATTTTAAAACAGGAACTGATTGTACTTAAAACACGACTAATTGTAAATCAACAAGAGTGATTTGCTTTTACACTTCACTCCACATCTTAAGCACTTTTCACAACTTCCCCCAAACACTCACATCCAAAAACAACGTGAAGAAATGAATAATAAAGGTCAATTTCCATATTGCATGACATTTTGCTGTTGCCCATAGAATCAAGAAACGTGTATATAAAGAAAAGCATTGTAGTTTAGTACATGGAGCAATATTTTCCTTCGCACATTTCTACTTGCTCATTCACACTCACAGAAAGCTCAGACGAGTCCTGTGAAATTAATTGATTATATGCGTCGATCAAATTCTTGGGCCCTAAGACAAATTTATAGACAATATGCGAGGAGATGCTGAATTATTTTAGTCGAACCATCCATTGTTCATTCTATAATGTATGAAATATATCCAGTCTGAACATATAAAAAACATGCATGTAACGAAAAAAACTGCAGGTCAATAGTACATACAGCAATGTATACAGTTCTGTATCTCGGAGGTAAAGACCAATTTTGTCAAAAAGGGATACTTTCACATACGTGTTCTAATTTCATTGCTCTTTCTTAAGGTCCTACAAATTGCGTCCAAAAGACATTAACATTGCAATTAGAAAGACATGAAATATATCATGTCCTCTTTCATTTACATGATAAAAATTGCTCTCCAGCACACTTAGGGGAATGTGACGTATTTGTCTATAAGACCGACGGACAGAATTGTAAAATATGTTTTATATTCCAAACACACACGTCCCCACAGAAAGCACCATCAAGCAAAAGCCGCTGTCCTGGACCGAGACATGACTCGCATTGGGGTTTCGCACCCATACTTGGGCCCGTTCTGGAACGTTCAAGCACACCCGACGAGACACTACGAGGGAAACTGTATACCTCGCGAAAGACTAATCGGTTCCATGATTTATGACACTCCGCTCCAACACTTCAGCCCTTTCCAAAACTTCCCTCGAAGCTCACTATGGAGGGATCAGCTTTACCCCGCGAGAGATTAATCGGGTCCACGATTCATTAGGCTTCGCCCCAACACTCGAGCCCTTTCGGGAACTCCCCTCCGAGCACACACGTCCAGACACTACGCGACGCGGCATTCCAGTATTTCGGTGGAACTCGGAGATCCTTTGACACAGCGGCGGAGGAGGGTGATCGAGGAGGTCGACGGCCGGGCCGCGCGCTTTCTCCTCACCTTCTGGCCGGCGCGCTGTTGGGCGCGCAGCACCGCCGCCTGCGCCATCTGGAGCCCGAGGGAGAGCGCGTCCGGGCGTCGCTGCCGCTGCAACTCCTCGGAGGTCGGCTGCGCTCCGCTCCGTTCACCGCAAACGTCTCGCGTGCACTGACGCCGCTGTATATTCTCCAAATCTTGCCTAGTTGCACCTTCCCCCTCTAACATTCATTAACAAACCTCTTGGTTAACTATTAGTGATTGATGCCTACTAGATAAAATGTGTTACGATGGAATTCAAAAAACAGTTTCATACTATAGAACTCCGCCGTTTCAAAAAATTTTTTTATTTTGTCAAATGTCGCTGAACCAAGCAATAAAAATTAACAAACCAAATACAGAAAATATTGCCAACGGTACGAATTTTCTCATAAGAGTCAGTCAAAATTAAATTTCTACTCACACGAACAGACTAACTGGAGAATATTTCCTCTTTAAACATACCCTGGTTGTATGGACCGAACGTTAGGAGAATCTGGATCAACATTTAGGGCTTTTCTCCCGCCAGAATTTTCTCTTTTGTTTCCATCAGAGCCTCGACACGCGTGCCTCCCGCAGAACACCTGCCACTCAAGGTCGACACCAGCCCTCCGCAGAAAGCTCCGGATGAGCGAGATCCCCAGAATGTGCGCGGACAATTTATTCGTTCGGCCGATCCAACTTTCTCTGTACTGGGCGCATCAGCGTTAGATGGAGCCCCACACAACGCAATGCATTTCGGAACCTTAGCCCAACCATCCGGTTTTCATTTCGTTTTACACATCGTCTCACTTTTCTGTTATTTCAATTCGAAAGAATGCTTACGGACAACAGTACAGAGACAAGTACATTACAATACAGTACAGTACAGATTACAGAATTTCTGATCATAAGCTTTTTAAAAGAAATGAACTGATGTTTCCGCTTACAAATTCAACATGCTAATCAAACAACTCTATTGATGATGTTGATATGAGCCGTTATTGGAATTGCCGAGGTAGGCAAGGATAACCCTCCCCTTCCCTATAACGTTCTCAATCGTGGCGGACACCGTTACTCTCACACAGATCGACCTTTCCCATCGATCGCTTCTCCTTTGAGAACATAATGGACTTTATCAACAATAACAAAAATAACATGTTACATTAAAAACTTCTCGTCTACCAGTTCGCAACTTACACAATTTCTTAAACACGATTATTAATGCTAATGTCATTAGACATAACATGCATAACATTTGCACCACTCAATTCCCGTGGAAGTGAGAAACCTTCGAACGGTCTCCCGCCCGCGCAAGCATTCTCCAACAGCTGCCTTGTTTATTTAGTCTTATATCAATAGCTGCTACGAGAAGGCAATTGACAATGTTAACCCGCCGTTCTTGTTAATATATTCTCCGTGCTATTGAGACACATGACAAGGGAAAACCGTGCCTGCCACCATTACAGTAGATATTCACAGTATGCGTCCATTGTCATATCACTAGCCAATATGACACACCCCTTAGTGAAAACGCACATTCCCTTACAAAGGACTCGCACCCACAGACTATGACACTATTAATTCCTGACGTCTCGCACCATCGAGCAGCTATATAAGTTTATTGCCCCATTTAAGGATGGACATTTGATAAGGAAAATCATTCTGAATTTAGATTCAAACTTTTAGTTACTTATTTTAATTGAAAGTTAGGTTAATTGTAACATGAACAGACAAATAAGCTCTCGAAACGTTCTAAAAAAGAAACTCTGAATTAATTCAGTTTAAGAGACCTAAGGTCGGGTGTCAGAATAACCATGCGGTTATGCCACAAGGAAAATAACGGAGTCAATTTCGGAAAGTTTATTAGCAGTCTGTAAACAACACTTGCCTTTCACGAGTAGTTGACGAGCATTGAACCAGGCACGAGTTCCAAACTACGATTGTGTATATCTTAATGTCCGGAACAGATTTAATAGGCTACAGCACCATGTAAATAGATTTTCATAAAATGAAGTCAGTCTTTTAAAGAACTCTCAACAAAGTAAATGTAAAACGCTAAATACGTTTTAATGCTGAGACACTTCAGTCTTAAGTATACCATTCGACATTTTCCCACTTTGTAAACACAAACCTCGAAGTGAATCTGTAACGATCCCCCGCCAAACGCTCCGTGTCATTATCAGAGCCGCATTCCGCTAACGGGGTGAAGATACACGGAGAGAGCAGGAAACAGGCGGTGGCACTTCATTGAATCTATGTAAAACATTACTGAGCGCCAGCGGAGAAATTCGCATTCCCTGTGATTACCACCCCTCTCCGCCTCTCTCGCACATTTCAAGGCACCCTGCACCTTTAAAGCAACGTTTGACGAAATAGAAGCCGAAATGTTTGGATTTGGTTTCAGCTGGAATATTAACTTTAATGTGGTAGCCACATGTATTGTAAAAATGAGAATGATGGTAACAGTACGTAGAGATTTATCATGAAGTAAATCTTCATTTAAAGTTCCTGATAACTACATGTAGTACTAATACCAGTTACGAGTCTGAAAAAATACGATGTAACGAATAACGTTACATTTGATTTAGCAGGATATGTATCAGATATAGAACATTAAGATAAAGTATATACTTTACAATAACTTATTCAGAAAAACACAATAAATTATACAATTTTCTTACAACCTGTAAACTTAATCTAACAAGTTCAACCAATCGTACTCACTTCAGAGATTAAATTGATTTTTTATTAGAAAAACAAACAGAAAAAACCCGGTTTTATTGTTACTTTTCGCTTAACTTTCTTTTTCAAATTACTTGAAGTATTCTGAAATTGTTAAGTAATATACCTTTAATTTAACTTTTATGACTATTATTAGGTCCATACAACCAAAATGCTTAAAAGCATTTAAACACGCATTCAAGAATCCATATAGTTTCAATAGTTCACTGAATACAAGTTCCAATCCATCGGCAGAGGACACAAATAATAATAAAGAATGAAAGGAAATGTGCCAAACGTCACATCTTACCCCGTTTGATCTCCGATATATAAAGAATCCAGCTCCAGAATCCACATTCCCACCATTCTAGTCGCATTGCCAGCGAAAGAAAGCGTTCTCCTTTATCTAAAGTGCTCGCTCAAGCAGCGCCCAAGCCAGCACAAGGAGCCTCTTCTTGTGCGGCCCGGAGCGCTCGTTTTCTCCGGTGTGCGTTGAGCGGCGCCGCGGCCGGAGGCGGCGCTTGGCGGCCCGGCGCCCAAGCGGCGCGGCGAAAGCGCTGCGCATAACAGTCCTCACCGGCGCGGCGCGGTCAGCGGCGTTTGCCTTGTCCGCCAAGCGCAGCCTCACCAGGGCGGGGGGAAGATGGCAGGGGGGCAGAGAGCGAGGAGAGAGAAGCGAGTTGCGGGTGCGATGGCGGGGTGCGGAGAGGCGGTGGGGCGGCGGCGACAGCGCCGATGCCGCGCCGCCGCCGCCCGACACGCGGAAGAGACGGCTAAAGTGCGTGCCCCAAGTTCTCGCACCGGGCAGTTAAGTTGTAGCGCCATTTGTTATTTAGACCGCCCGCCCACGTCACGGGATGATGCGGCTGCCGACGAACATTAACCGACGGCTTAGGAGGCGGGAGGTGATGATCTCTCCCCCTTTTCCCCACACACTAAGATTAATCCAAAACTAGACGACCTTACGGCGAGAATCACTACCTGTTAGCAAGCACTTGCCCTCTGTATTGTACTGTAAAATACGGCCAAAATCTCAACGAAGAAATAAATAACGATAGAAGTTTCTATCACATGCTTCCAATTATTGATTTTTTTTTATTATTTATTTACTTTATGTCTTAACAATCCACTTATACAATATTTTTAACAGTAATTTATCAGAACATTCAGTGCCTTGAAAATGAGCGATGGGAAACTGCAATATGTCTGAAATTTATTTTTATGTGACCCTTGCAAAAAAAATTTTAAACTTGAAAATACTCCTCGAGTCGGCACGTTAAGCTTAGACTGCTAGTACAATCTTAAATAGAATTACACAAAAATATAATTAGATATTTTAAGCTAAATAGTTAGCAACGCGCAGGGCCAAGCAATGCTATTTCCGCTTGATAATACGAAAAGTGTGAGGAACGACTCATTCATTCTCACCTATACTGTGGCCAACAAGAGTCTCCTCCAGAAAATTAATAAATATTTCAAACGTTGATAGCATGTCTCCATAAATAAAATGATCACCCACGTTACCAATCAACACGTACCTTCTCAAAGTTACACAATCGCCTTTTTATGACTAACAATATGACTATTTCACAAATATTTGGAAACAGCAACAGTTTTTTCCTATAGTAATTGCCGTCAAGACGATGCTTTAAAAAGCACGCCCATATTTTACATAATTTTATAATTCTTCATCTAAATATGGATATTATTTAGGAATACGTAATTTAACTTGACTTCGAGAATATCTTCATTAAGATTCATAAATGGTACGAACAGCATTTTCAAATTGTTATAGTGGTTACAAAAGTAGTTTTAACTTCACATTATTTGGAACACAGTGACCGGTAACACGCCACTTGGTAAAATGCTCTTAAAATTTCTCTCTTCTTCCATTTATAAGAATGGCAAATAGAAATTACGCTCGATACATACCACTAAATTGTTTACTTAGCTTCACGATCTGAAATACAAACAATATACTACGAAAATAGATAATTATATTTATATCCAGAGCCCATATGACATGATCATGAACCTGTTCTCTAAAAGCTTCGAAAAAAAGTAACACGACGGTCATGGACCCAGAGCAGCTGCGAATATAGAGCAAGCTCTTCCTCTTTAATATTTAGAGTCCCATCATCACGGCAGCGACGCGATGCATGAGAATTGAGCCTTGTTTCGCAGACTCGCAGGTAGTCGGGAGATAAGTCCAGCTTTTCCGATATCCCGATTAACCGCGTATTAACCGATTGTCCGTGTTGTTTCAGAAAATCATAAACACGACATGCCAATTACGAAATATGTGGTTTAGACCAATTCACAAAGTAATGTCTTTTTTTTATCTCAAAAATGTTAGTAAACTACATTCTATAAATGACAAATCGCGTCTGATTTTCTCAAAATAAAAAATGTTTCAATTACAACATATTTCAAAAGAGATGAATAAATCACAAAAAGTTTACGATGCAAGAAAATTAATAGAGTATAATATAGAAAATAATAAGTTAGATTAATAATGTTTTTTAAGTTCTTTAATAATCTTCAAACTATTTGGCAGTAGCACCATCGAGAGTGTTTTTTGAAAAAAAGGATATAAAACAAATTACAAGATTCACGTCATACCACAAAATTCAAGAACATCCATGTTTTGAAAATTAGCTGCATTTAAAAGTTTGACGTCAGAGCATTATGCTAAATTGCTCACGACAGATTTATTGTAGTGTAATATATACAAGCAATCTGCATCAAATCGAGAATCAACTTTCAAAGCTGATTACTTGGATGAATTCAAAAAGGCGTTGCCTCAATGTAGATAATTTGCTAAACGATATGCCAGTCTAACGTGTGCTACGGACCGGGCTTCATATTGAAAGTTTCCCTCCGTATATCCTCAAGACGTCTGTCAAATGTACGGAACAAATCAACCAGGCTAGCCACCTTCCCCTCTGTCATGTAATTGTTTAAATATATCCAATGCATTAATTTAAAATACTGTGGCTTTTGTTAAATACATTGTGTCAAGATGTGTGTTTTAAGCGACTTTTCAATCACACTATTTCTTTTCTCTTTTCGAAATACGTGAATGAAAATAGGATACAATTGTTTTGTTGCTAACATATGAGAAAACATTTTATCTATAACTGCCGCGCATTTGAAATCACCGTTATGTTACAATCATCCTCAAGTTTACTAGCCAGCAATTATTAATACAACCAATCAAGCAAGTTGCGAAAAATAAACGTGAGAAGTAGTTCACGTTCGGCCTAAGCATGCACCAAGATGAGAGCGAGTGAAAATGAGGCTACATTTTACAAGAAAGAGAAAGTGTGATTATATCTCGTTTGAAAACATGGCTTTGTGAAGAGTTGTAGAACATCATTTGCAATCATTATGACAGGAACTTAAGCTTACGGTCTTGCAGCAATTAGTTTAATAAATTTTCACTCACAAACCAAACAAAACCTCTAGAATTACTACATTCTAAAATATTCAGTATTTTTGAAGCAAATACTATTTCAGTTAGTCGCAGCACTCAAAGAAACATCGAAAAGATTACTGCAATGAACTATGATAACCCATATTCGCTAAATCACTAATAATGAAGGTTTAATTTATTCATATAAAGTTGTATAATAGAAATTAGACACCTTTTTCAGAAAAATTGTGACAATTATCACAAGTTTGAAAGTTATAGCAAGAAACAAAATTTCAAAGATGAAGTTCGCGTACTATTAGATGAAACGACGTTAAACAAATTTTTCGGAACAATGGCCCACAAAACAGTACATAATAAAGGAATTATTTACTTACACATAGCACGAGAATTATTTCATTTCTTCTATTAAGGGACCCATTATACAAGTTTTCTCACGATAAATCCACCGTTTTCTGCTGCAGCATTCAATTGCTTCCTCGACACTTCATATTTGCGAAAAAGTAGCCGATATGCCCAAAAAAAAGAAAAGAAAAAGAATAAGAATGACAAAAATGGAAAGAGCAACGAGAAGAAAACAAAGAGATAATTAAAACTTAGACATGTGGCACTGAATGCTTCTGTTAGCGCGTTCAAGAAAAAAGCCTGAAAAAACGCTAGCCGCAGCAAAGCACAGCGCCGCGCTAGTGGCCAGTGGACGGCACGCCATGACGAAACGGCAGGGGCATTGCTCAGAGTTCTCTCCACGACGAGGGAGCGCGAGCTCACGCCCCGAACTGAGGCGGACGAGCTGTTTGGCGTCAGCGGCTGCTGCAATTATCACTTGACATCGAGCGGCTACAGCCACACGCTAGACAGCCAATCCACGTGGCTTGGGGACACGGTTTAGATTACAAGCGAAGTTGAATACGAATGCTCCTGTCTCTATAACAAATATAAACTTGTTTAACAAAATACTACTATATTTCAAAGTACAGCATTCATGGTGAGATTAGCATATCATGAAGCTACAATCCAACATCAACTCAGTATTTCGTATGTAAAAGATGCCACCGATTTATCAAGCATTAACTACAGGATGCACTCAAACTTCATCGATCTGCAGTTTAATGCGAACTTCAGGACGTTTTTGTTTAAATACAGTCCATTACCAGTCTCAACAATCCACCAATGTACACAATTAATAAGTTTAAGTAATTCTCATCGAGAAGTAGTAGTAACCTGAGGCATACGTTAAAGAATATGCTGAATATAAACAAATCATCACCCCCCCCCCCTGATTAAAACTAGTCAGTTTGCCTAATTTAAACGCATTATTTGCGAAAGATGGAAGATGGTGATTACTGCTGAAGAATTAAAGAATTTTTCGTTTCTTGAAATGTTTCTGAACATACAATATTGTAAAATTACTCTCAGTGTGTTGTAAAACTATCAATACCTTTATTTATGCATGTAATAAGTCGTTGCACTCATTTCGAAAAATTTCATAAATATTGGCCACAAACAGTTTTACACTTTCAAAAAATATATATCGTTGAAAGAAAAAGTACTAATATACTTGCATTTAAAAAATACAATATATTTAATAGATTATTAGCACATTTTATTTATTTCAATTGTTTTCAGAATTATTATTGCCATTAAAACGGAAGAATTACCTTAATTGTATGTCGCTTCATCTCCTCTCTCTCTCTCTCTCTCTCTCTCTCTATATACATATATATATTATATATTATAATATATATATATGCTTATAGAGAGAAGAGTTTTAACATTATTGCTTTCAGTAGGAGTGACATGATTCGGTAGGATCAAAGCTTAGATCTGAGGGACCTTTTGAGATTCGCGTGATAGCCAAATTTTGATCGGCCCCATGTATAATCTCAAGTAAGGATGCGAGACGAACATTCCCCAAAGCGCTTACCAAGCGAAAACACGCGGACAAGTGTTTTAAGAATCCCAGCAAGGAAAAGCGCGCGGCGCGGCGCGCGACGGCCGCACGGGGAGAAAGTGTGCCGTTGTTAAGCTGAGGGTATCCGGCATGCGCACAAGCACGCGCTTCCGGTGCCGCCGCCTCCCACGCATCGGAAGCAGGGGAAGACGCGTCGCACAGCTGCGCGGGAAAAGGAGGATGAGGATAGGGGGGCGCAGCGGTGCGGAAGGCTCGTGCGGACGTGACAGGCGGGGAGGAAAGAAAAGAAAAAAAAAAAAAAAAAAAAAAAAAAAAACGAGATTCTGCTGCCTGCAAGGATGGTGTGGTGGTGTGGCGGCGCCATGCGTGACGTGGCGGGGTCAGCGGGACGGCGGGCGGGACGGGGGCGGGACGGGCGGGGACGATGCGGACGGGGACGGGGCGGGACGGGGGCGGGCGGGCGGCGACGGGACGGGGGCGGGACGAGACGGGCGGGGACGGGACGCGGGGCGGACGGGCGGGACGGGGCGGGACGGACGGGGCGGGGACGGGGGACGGTGACGGGCGGGCGGGGACGGGGGCGGGACGGGCGGGGACGCGGCGGGACCGCGCGAGGACCAGCGTGGCCACGCGCGGGCACGTCGCGGACGACTGGAGATGCGGAGGGCGGGAGGGACACGAATCCACAGAGCGGTTAGGACGCAGGAGGAGGTGGAGGCGGAGGCGGAGTAGCGAGGAGAAGAGCGCGGCTGACTTTCCTTCGAGACACGATGTCACCACCCAAGAAAAAAAGTTATTTTCTGACAAACAGCTTAAAGCTTATTAAGCAAAGGCGTACCCTAGTCTAGCGGTCAGCACCTCGTCTTCCAGTGTTCAAAATCAAGTATCTGTGAGAAATTTGTGAGTTCTCAAAGTGAGTTTTCCTGTTCTTCTCTTCACATCTACCGTTGTCTATCTTCTTTCAGCCACAATACATAAAATAAAGAACCATTAATAAAGAATAATGCATTAATTCTTATAAAATGAATTGCTTGATTGTAATTGCGTTACGGATTTGTAGCGCTTAGTATTAATCACCGAGAAAGCCAATGAGTTTAAATTTCTTTTTGGCAAAACTCAAAAGACGTGTGAGACTAATAGCGATAGTCAAAGACGAGAAGTTCAATTATAGCCAGTACAATTATATATCAAATTTTGATTTTTCTAACTTGCTCAACTACCATAAGAATCTTTCAACCTTTCAATCTACGTTCATGTTTTTCACGTGATCCATATGTTTTAGTGACAAAGAAAACTCGCTCTTGCCTACCGCCTACAAGGAGGTGCGGGATACGAAGGATGATAGCCCTTCCTTTTGTGCAACGACCCATGTATGAGGATTTATTAAGAAACGCGCTTATATTTTTTGACCACGTAATATTTACGTACTACTTAAAGAAATGAAGTCTCCATAAATAAATATCCCCCTGTTCAAAATGAATCTCGATACATTATGACACAAATGTTTGTTCAATTATATATAAAGTTGATTCATTGTACCAATGAAATTAACTTAGATATATTCAAAACGTTATTTTGGAAATAATAATAGCAGTATCTATTTTCCATTTAATGACTCCAATCCATTCAAAACTCCAGAAAGTAACGCTAGTAAAAGCGCAAAAAACCAGCCTAAGCAGGAACGTTCATGTGCGGAGATCACGTTTCTGTAAGCAGTTCGCATGATGACAACCCAAAAGCAACGGATAGCAACGTAAGAGGCTGGCCGCTACGTCCGTCCACCACACCCTCCCCACATCGCAAACGCACCCATCACAGAACACCGTAGACAACATTCCTCACAGGCGCGCCGCGAAATCAGTATTCATTAACAAGAAAATCAGAGCAGAAATAGAAATATAGAGAGGAATACATCTAAGAAGCCTCACGGATAAGCCTCTTTAGTCAGCGTGTTCGCTTTTCATGACGCGACCCCTGCGTTTCGAATCTCGATCGGGAAAGATTGCTGTGTGCCGTTTCCTTGCAATGTCCCATTATATGTTGCTGTGTGATATGAGAAAATTCAAACTTAGTTGAGAAGAGCGAATATGGCATTGGATGTCTACTGCTTGCTAACCACACCGTACCCTTAACCAATGCCACGGCAGGACCTGCTAGCGTAGCCCAGGATTTCTTCAGAGCTATCCGCCAAAGTAGGATAATTACATTATGTAAGAGGGACCAGTTTGACAGCTCGGGAACAAATGAATTGCCCATTGAGCCATGCAATTGCAGAGAGGGGCCTAAACAATTACTAATGAGATAACTAAACTGAAGCATTGACAAATTTGAGTACAGGACTGCTAATAACACTTGCCAGTAGTAGCTAAGAGATTAGTTGTCCAAGGCGGGTCCCTTTGTTGTAAAAATCTTTCTTTAACTGACGATATCACATACAAAGTCAATTGATCTTAATCTTACTGGATGCGGAGAAAATTGATTAGCACTGTTTATAATACGACATCATGAAAATGTTTTATTAGACGTATGTTTTCATACGCACAGATATCTAACACAGATAAGTTGCCCGCCCTATTAAATAATGCGACTGTTTATCTTGTAAAAATGAAGAAAGCAGCTGCATGACCACAAAATATGGCATCATCACAAATTGTATAAAAACAAATCACATTAAAAATGCCAACGAAGTAAAGGTTGATCCCACTCAAACAGTTTTATAGCATAATATGACAGCTCCATACCCTCGCAAAGCTTTATTTCCTGCAGCCTTAAAACACAGAGTTTCTATCTCCTTTAAAAATACTCGTTCCGCCGAATACGGGAAGAAGACGTACACTGCGTTTAAGAAGGGAGAAGAGCTGCAGCAACTGAACTTAATGGAACTTAGGATGCAGCGGGCCTTCGAAGCTCCTAATCAGCTCGTATCGCGGCTGCCAGCTGCCTGCCGGGCACCATGTTTGGCGAGTGCACCCCGCGGCATCGCTCTTCCTCGTAATCCCAGCTCCCACTGATCATGCGAAAGACAGCCTACGAGGCTGCCGTCACACCAAGATTCACCTTAGGCCCAGCGCGTGCGAGCGGCCTCAACCCACATTTCGCCGAGTTTCGGCCAACTGTCAGCCTCCCCGAGCCGAGAGAGAAGGCAACGAGGAGGATCTTCACAGAATCCCCCGCGCCTTGAAAACCCTTAGACGCTTCAGTAATACCGACGGGCTATCATATACTTCTTAAACGGCGTTCGCCTAACTAGCAGCCTCCGTTATTCGGACGATTATGCCACTGGACTAATGACCAACGACGTAATCCGGATTTTCTGCTCAGGGACACACACTCGAGGCAGCGCCGATCGAACGTTCTGCCGGGCATCGAAACTGGACCTTCGAGGAATTATTCTACTTCCAAGCTCAGATGTTGTAATTTTAAATTTCAATTTTTCATTAGTTTAAACACATTTTGAAAATAAATGATTTCATGCTTCTTAAGCCAAAAATAATAATTTTACGTGGGAAAGTAGCAAGTATTTGGTGTCCAACGCAGTGTGAATATATTTTTAAATATTTTTATGTACGCGAGAGATCAATGCCTATTTGGAAATAAAAATGATTCGATAAATTGAGCCCTAGATCACATGAAAAATTTAGCTGGTTTGGATGAACTGCAACACCAGCACACGAGTTCCTTCTCGTACAATCGTTAGATCTCCAGAATATCTTATTACAAAGTCCTAACACTCCGTAGAAAGAAGTAGATATACAAAATTAGCCAGGAATGTTGTCAAGCAGAAACTGACACCAAAACTGATAATTCAACTGAAATTCGAACCAAAATGCATGGTGAGAGCGGATTTGCACGCACCTTCGCAGTCATTATGAAAAAGACTCCTTTATACCCATGAAGACAGGCCTTTCTCTAATGTTGTGAACGCCGGTAAACAAAAGCCGGAGAGAAGGTATGCCACGAGATCGAGCTATGTACCACCGCGCCACTGGCGGAGCTCGACGCCATTCTTTCTCCCACCACTCCAGTTTCCACACGTGCGGGCACTTCTCACACCGCCCCCCCCCCCCCCCGCGCTCACATATCCAACCCTTCAGATCTTATGGTCATATTCACCGACATGGATATATTTCTGTACTCGACCGATGCGAACTTTATACTTACGTTACTGTTTTGTATCTTGAATTTTATTGTAAAATTAAATCTAAAATTTTCAATGATTTAGACGTTTTAAATAATCGAAAATGACTCGGAATTATTTTTTAACTTAGCTACAAGAATATTGCTTCAATTCCACTAGTTTAGATATGGCGATTGTTTTAAATTTTCCTCAGACGGACAAAGTAATTACTTCCGCCAGTCAAGAATTAAGAAATTCTAAACACACTTAATACGCCAATTCAAAAGATTAACTTTCAGGAAAATACCATGAAACATCAACTGTTTGCAAATTCCAATCAATAACTAGCGTAAATATATTTATCTATATTATTGATCTTCTCTTTCGTATAGCAATAAAAGAGCATTTATTACAGTTGTACATTTAAGTTTATTAGACACTCGAACAAAATCATAAGCTCACATTACTTCAAGAGTAATAAAAAGAAATGTAATAGAATTTTCCGTATGCGCCCCACATTCCTACTATTTTTTTCTTGTCTCCAACAATCCTATGTATTTTAAAACGAACTGATTCCGACTCTTTATCAATATATCTACGCTCTGAGCTGACTCCTACGATCTATATCTAGATCAATCAACAAAGAGATTTGCTTTCACTTCACTCCACATCTTAAGCACTTTCACAACTTCCCCCAAACACCTCACATCCAAAAAACAACAGTGAAAAATGAATAAAAAAAGGGTTTTTTTTTTTTTTTCCCCCCAATTTTTCCCCATTTATTGCATGACATTTTGCGTTGCCGCATAGAATCAAGAAACGGTATATAAGAAAAGCCATTTGTAGTTTAGTACATGAAGCAATATTTTCCTTCGCACATTTGTACTTGCTCATTCACAGTCACATAAAGCTACAGACGAGTCCTGTGAAATTAATGATTTATGCGTGATTCAAATTCTTGGCCCTAAACAAATGATAGACAATATGCGAGGAGACGGCTGAATTATTTAGTCGAACCATCCATGTTCATTCTTATAATTGTAGAAAATATATTCAGTCTAACATATAAAAAAATCATGCATGTAACGAAAAAAACTGAGGTCGAATCGTACAACAGCCAATGTATACAGTTCTGTTATCTCGAGGTAAAGACCAATTTTTCAAAAAGGGATTACTTTCACATGACGTGTACTAATTTCAGTTGCTCTTTCTTAAGGTCCTACAAATTTCGTCAAAAGACATAACATTGCAATTAGAAAGACATTGAAATATGATACATGTCCTCGTCATTTCATGATAAAAATGCCTCTCAGCCCACACTTAGTGGAATCTGACGTATTGTCTATAACCGACGGAGCGAATGTGCTAAAATATGTTTTATATTCCAAACACACACTCCCCACAAGAAACACCATCAAGCAAAAGCGCGCTGTCCGGACGAGGACATGACTCGCATTGCGTTTCGCACGCGATGACTTGACCCGTTCTGAACGTTGGCAAGCACACCCGAACGAGACACTACGAGGAAACTGTTATATACCTCGCGAGAAAGACTAATCGGTTCCATGATTTATGACACTCCGCTCCAACACTTCAGCCCTTTCCAAAACTGTCCCTCGAGCATACTATGGAGAGTTCAGCTTGTAAACCCCGCAAGATTTATCGGTCACGATTCTAGCTCGCCCAACACTCGATCCCCTTCTGAACTCCCCTCCGAGCATCACACGTCCAGGAACTTACGCGGACCGCATTCCATTATTTCGTGGAACTCGGAGATCCTTTTGACACAGCGGCCGGAGTAGGGTGAGTCGAGGAGGTCGACGCCGGGCCGGCGCTATTCTCCTCACTTCTGGCCGGCGCGCTGTGGCGCGCAGCCACCGCCGCCTGCCCCATCTGGAGCCCGACGGGAGAGCGCGGTCGGGCGTCGCTGCCGCTGCAACTGCTCGGAGTCGGCCTTCGCTCCGCCTCGCTCACCGGCCAAACGTTCGCGTCCACGACCCGCCCGCACCGCCCCGCCGCCGCCGCGCGCCGCGCGCGCGCACGTTACCCCCGCCCCGCCCCGCCTCCCCCACCCGCCCCGCCCCCTCCCAGCCGGCCGCCGCTTGCGCGACCTCAGCGGCCTCGCGGAGCCCCCCGCCGAGTACATGCGGGCGGCGCGCTCAGGCGGGGTGCCGTGGTAGTATTGATTGCTTGGTAATGTGATATATGATGATAGGATCGCAGGGGCATGTTGGTGATGAATGGTGGTTTTGGAGGATGAAATTGGTGCGGTGGTGATGGACGGGCGGTGACTGGGTGTGCCGAGGTGAGGTGGTGACAGTATGAAGAGGGTGGTGGTAGATTGGTAGTGCGGCTGATGAGTACCTGCGTGATGAGAGTGGTGGCGATGAGTGGTCAAAACAATTACCTGGTACAAAATAAGGGGTTCCCGAAATGCTGTTTAAAGCATTTATTTAACTTTTAAAAAAACTTATCCCTTTCAAAGTTTCTCGGATACTTTCAAAATTGCATTCCATTGTCTGAAGCCATTGTTCAAACCTCGTCTGTATTGGGCGACACTACTTGCTCTCGTTTTTTTGCTTTTTCAGCTGAAAAAGAGTTGTGGAAAAGGAGTCATTTTTTTTCGTCAAAACCTGCGCACTAAAAATGATTCATTGCTATGCATGTGCATGAGCATCCGAGGTATAAATTCTGCTGAGACCCTTCTTTCATCCCCAACTCGTTTGTAAAAATCCGCGAACGGAGTTCCTCGTGATTTCAGGATAACTTACTTAATGCTACGATACTCAATATGCGTTGTCTGCCTTCAGAAAGAAAGATTGGATCACTTTTCGACATTTTATTCGAATTCTGAATTGCGGACGCTAAAAGCAAGGTTTGTCATTCAAGTAACATTCCCCCTTTCTTTGAAACGATTCGTAAACTCTAGTTTTCCCTTAGTCCGTAACTGCCCCGCTAAGCTTTCTTTTAACACACAACATTTTCTGCCAAACAGGAAGTAAAATTTCATAACAACGCGCTGCCCAATTAAATCCACATGGGTGCAAAAAACGAAGATCAATCGAAACTGCTCTGTACAAACAAATTACTTTGAAAATCAGCTGCCTTCCATACGACAACAATGCTCAACTGAAATCGAAACGAGTCTGCTATACCCTCATGTAGTGAGAAATGCCGACTACGTAACCTTATACCTACCGCAATACTGTCCGCTCATTTTGAGTACGCCTTTCGCTAACGTAAATTCTATTTATAGCGCAGACTTCAGGCAGTACACGACAACGCGTCCACGTAAACCGCATTGCCACAGCAACGCCCCTTAAAAAAAAATCAACTTAGGCTTCCAAACAAAGTTGGAACGGCAGCCTGAATCACAATGGCATGAAAAATTCCATCGCTCGCAACATAAGGCGAAAAGCAGCGGTTCAGTAAACGGTTTTTTTAAGACTTCTACTCGATGGCGATGAACGTTTACGACTGCAAATACGGCAGAAAAGCATCTTCCCAGCATGTCTAAGCAACTTAAACCACTGAGGCACTGCATTCCGCGACACTCTTGTAGTGAAAAATTTGGTATCGCTGGCGTCAAACTTTCCACTGCCAAATACCTACCGAGCGTGGACAGCCAAACGATACAAAATTTGACCATCTCGCCTCACAAGTAGCCAAATGATAAACGAATGAAAATATAGACGATGTGTGAGAAAGGCAACAGATAAATTTCAATTGAAAACACCTGATTATCCTTCATTAAAGGGTCACTGTGAAACGCCTTTTCTCGAAAATAGCATAATAAAGAAATATAATTGGAAAAATGCTGTTTATGTTCAGCTAATAAACCAAGACAATAAAAAGTGGGTTGGCATTACTGAAAACATTCTCAGAAATGCCTTCTCTTTAGTTCTTCTTTGGTTACTGGGTTCAATTTGTTGTAACACTGTTCATTTTCACTGGGTATTTCCTACAAATTCAGATTTCAAAGTGAAAAAAAAGTCCACTAATCAACTTGAATTATGTGATTTAATCAAATCGAGGCACCTTTGGAAGAGTTTCGGATTTCTTTTGAAACAATTGTAATAAGAATGAAATAATGATGCATTTTCGATGCTTATTTATCGTATCCCAAATTCTTGAAAAGAAAATAGGTGAAATCTAATTCCCGATGCAAAAAGGCGATTATCCAAATTATTAAGATCATTAGGTGACCAAGTTATTGCCAAAATGTCACAAA